>LNAC01000080.1:2284409-2334732 GCA_002007465.1 Ailurus styani | reverse complement strand
GTTTGTTTGTTTCTCTTGGTCTTCTGGGGGAGGGGCCTGTTGCTGTGATTCTCAAGTGTCTCTGCCCAAGGCGGACTCCCACCGCCCTCGCCAGGGGCCAGGCTAAGTAATCAGCTCAGGTTCGCTCTCGGGAGCTTTTGTTCCCTGAACGCTTTCCGTACCTCGTTGGAGGACGGGACTGAAAATGGCGGCTCCCAGTCTCTGACCCAGAGGAGCCGAGAGCCTGGGGCCTCAGTCCTCAGCGCGCCTCAGAGAAAAGCAGTCCCTCCCATCTCCTGGTCTCCGGCCGCACTCTGAGCTCACCCGGACTGTGACTGAGTGTCTCTGTCTCTGGCGCAGCCCCATTTAGAATCTCCAAACCCGGCAGATTCCTGCAGCAGCTCCTGCACCGCTCCTCCCGGAGGAGGAAGGTGAGTCTCTCCGGGTCTGCCGCCCGTTGGGTCCCCGCTCACAGAGCAGTGGCCCGGCTGCGCTTCAGATCACAGCCCAAGGTATCCCCGAGCTGAGAGACACCTCAGCTCAGCTCTGTCTCTCCCGCCGGCTTCTCTCTGAGACCTGGGAGCTCGGTCGCACTCAGACGCCCCCGGTCTTTTTGTGTCCCCGTGGGTCCTGAGACCACACTGTCCCTGCAGGGGTTTCATCCCCCGCTTGGTCTCTGGGGCGATGTCCCTCAGTGGAGCCGACTTCTCACAGTTCCGAGTCTGTGCTCCGCTGCTCGCTCCCTTGCCGGGAGCTGGCCCCTCCCCCCGGGTCTATCTTCCTGTCACCTCAGATTCACTTCTCCACAAGTCCTACCTTCCAGAAGGCGGTCAATTTTCTGTTCCTAGAATTGCTGCTCTTCTTCTCTTTGATCTCCAGTAGAATTTGTAGGTGTTCAGAATAGTTTGATAGCTATCTGGGTGAATTCCTGGGACCTGATGATAATCAGTCTCCTACTCCTTCGCCATCTTGCCGCTCCTCCCTGAAGTCATTCTTGTGTCCTCCTTTTCTCTCATGCCTAGCAAGTAATTAATCATTAAATCTTACTGATTCTTTCTGAAAAATACATTTAGAAACCAACCCATCCTTCAACTCTTGCCACAACTCTATTTAGGCCGCCATTATCTCTTTCCTGAATTATTAATTATTCTTTTAATAGATTTCTTTGCTTATACCTTACCTTCTTAAATGTTTTCCTCAATACATCAACCAAAGAGATCTTTTGAAAAATATATTTGGCATGACACATTGCATTACTACCCAAAATGTACATTATCTTTCTGTATAGACCCATTCCTTTCATGATCTCTTACCACAGAACCCCTGCTATGTGAGGATCATAGTTTTCATCCCATTTATGTTGGGCTTGATCCTATTTGATTTGGCAAATGAAATGTAAGTGTAAGTGACTTTTGTTACTTCTGAGCAGCAGTTTAAGGAACGATTGCATGATTTTATCACATCTCCTCTCTTTGCCACATAATGATGGTGTTGCCACAGTTAAGTGCTAGATTTTCATCCTGGTTCCTAAGAACACAAAGAACTACAGCTGATAGGCAGCTGGAACATAGTGGCTTGGGGAAAACCCTATTGTTAAAAATCCCCTGAGATTTTATGATTGTGTCTTTTTTTAAAAGACTTTATTTATTTATTTGAGACAAAGAGAAAGGGAGAGAGAGAGCACGAGCAGTAGAGAGGCACGGAAGGAGAGAGAAAAACAGATTCCCCACTGAGCAAGGAGCCCAACTCAGGACTTATCCCAGGACCCTGAGATCATGACCTGAGCTGAAGACAGATGCTTAACCAACTGAGCCACCAAGGCTCCCCTTTAGTATTGTTTCTTAAGGAAATATTATATATAGATAACTTACTGACAAAGAAATTAATACTAGAAGTGAGATGCTGCTATAAGAACATAAAAAAAAGTAAATTATGTGGCTTTGATTTTAAGGCCAAATGGAAGATGGTGAGAAAACTATTAGTGGTGATTGGAAAATGACAGCACATGGTATGCAGTAATGAAATAACCTGGTAGAGGTGTCAACTACCATAACCAGCCAAACAAAAAATGTACTGGTGAATTTGCAGTTTTACCTGAAGATGTTGGGGACAGGTGTTATTAGCATGTTTAGGTATTTTTGCTTGTCTTTGATGAGATTGTGAAAGAAGGAGACGATCTGAGTAAAAAACCAGGGTAGGGGGAGTGGGAAGGTTACAAGGAGATAAAAGAGAATGTAGACCACCCAGAAATTCTGAAACATTCAGGTTAAAAGATGCAACTATTTCTCATCCACAAGTGGGAAAAAAGCTGCCACAAATGAATGGTAATAAAAATATGAAATAAAACAGCAAAGGATAATAAATCTTGACCTCGTCCAAAGTAGCAAATCAGCCATCTTTGAGCTGGGGGAAAAGAGATCAGGGAATGAATTGTCAACAGAACTACACAAAATTCCAAATGCTAAAAATTCAGTCTAGGGATTTATATATTTCTTAAAAAGGATTGCGGGCTGTTACTGCATAGAGTGTACCACAGTCAAATAGATAAAAAGGCAACTAGGACTTTGAAAAAAAATTACTTTCTAATATGCCATAGCTGTTCAGTAATTCTTACTACTCTCCATGACATGAATAAGTAGTGCTAAGCTTGTTCTCCAGTTGCCACCAGCCATAAAACAGAAAGCATGCACAAGGCCACTATTTTAATCTCCACTGGGAACTAGGACCCATAGAAATTTGATTCTTGGGAGAAGAGAAGCAAATAAGGTAAACCTCACATTTGCCAGAGCTTTCTTCTTGGAGTATTTTTCTGATTATAATGCCCAAGCTGATTAAGGTAATCAAACTGAACCGAAGAGGCAGAGATTTGATTTTGGAGATGGTGAAGTAGCTGAATTTTCAGGGCAACCACTAGGAAGGAGAGAGAGATAAGAAAAGAACCCAGAATTTTATGCAGGGATTCCCACAGGTCTTTGGCTATGCACAGGGTGAAACTCTATGAGGTCTACCAGAGAACAGCTATTGTAAGTGTGACCACTGAACAGAGATACCAGAAAATGAATTGGAATTCTAATGCAACCAGACTAAGGAAACTGCTGAGTATCTCAGGCATTCAGTTGCATCCTAAGACTATGCTTTAAGAATAAAGACCATGGCCTAGGACCAGGTACAAAATCAACATAGACCCACTTCATCAAGGAAAAAAGACAAACCTGACAGGAACAAAAGGAATTGTTATGGATGGAACGTTTGTACTCCCCAAATTCATTGGATAACTTAGTATTAGATTAGGCCTCATTGAAAAAAGGGTCTGTGAATTTAAGATAATTAAACTTATCCCATCTGAAGAACAAAGATAAAAACTTAAAAAGAAACCATGCAGACTATGGGTGATTTGTGGTATTATATCAATTGGTTTAACATACATGTGATTGGAGTCTCAGAGGAGAAGACAGAGATGAGGCAAAAAGACACATGAAAAAATCATGACAGAAATCTCCCCAGTTTAGTAAAAAACATCAATCTACAGATTGAGGGATCTCAGTCAACCCCAAGCAGGGTAACTACAAAAAGAACCACACCGAGACACATCAAAATTATCAGAGGAAAACTAAAATTAAATAGGAAATGTTTCAAACAGCCAGAAGGGGAAATGCATGTGACAAAATAACACAATTGATGATTGATTTTTTATCAAATGCAATGGAGGCCAGACGATTGGGGAATGGCTGTTTTAAAATTGCTGGAAACAAGTGAAGATGCAAGCAAACAGTTAACCTGTAATTCTGTATCTAGAGAAATATCCTCCCCAAACAAAAAGAAAGGGACATTCTAAAATAAATGAATGAAATGTGTTAGCAGTTCTGCTTTATGAGAAGTGTGAAAGGAGGTTCTAAAGAATGCCTATAGAACTAAACTTCTAAAAAACTAATGGCTGAGGGAAATGATGCCAAATGGAAACTTGGATCTACATGAAAATGATGAGCATTGTGTATATACACACACACACACACACAATATACAATACAATATATATATGTATGTATATGACTCCCTTTTCTTTTAGCTGCTTTAATGACAAATGACCGTGTGAAGCAAAAATAATGGAGTATTCTGGGATTTATGGTGTATATGGAAGTAAAATATTTGAGAATAACAAATGAACAAGATTATAAATGGTGTTATTTTTTTTAAGATTCTCAATGTATGGGAAGTGATATACAATATTAACTTACTACCTCCAAGTAGATTAAATGAGAATAAATATTGTAATCTTCAGGGCGACCACACACACACACACACACACACACACACACACACTACAAAAAAAATACAGGATAAAAATAAATAATGACTAAACTATTTCATCAACCCAAAAGATTCACCAGACTGGATTAGAGACTCACTGTGAAAGACTTAATTATGATACCGATTTCTGTCTACTCAAATAGTAGGCAGATAAAGCTACATGGATCCCAAGGAGGGCATATTCTCTAAAGCGCTTTCAGATGTAGTCAAAGAAGAAACTAGAAAAAGAAAGAACTCTTCAATAAAGGTACCACACTCCACAGAAATCTAATTTCTTGGGAAATACTAGATTAATCGAGAAACATATTCTACCTCCATAGGGTGAGAATCCCCCACAAATATCTGTCTGGCAAAATTTCAGAATTGTAGTGGAACAGTGACTATTGGGGCTTATATTTATTTATTTATTTATTTATTTATTTATTTATTTATTTATTTATTTATTTATTTATTTCAGATGGGAGGATTTGTCGTAGCTAATTTGCCCTTCTTCCACTCTTATCTACCAGATATGTAAGTGATATGTAAATAGCATTTTTTTAAGATTGCAGTTCTCAAGATCAATAAATATTGCATCACGAGCTGATATAGAGACTATTCTGAGATCCTAAGATTTTATTCTGATGATATTATTGGAAGGCACTTTGGGATTTTCTCACTTTAGGAGTGAGTGAGAATATCTGTGGGTAGAAGGAAGAGAAGTACTTATTGTGACAAATAAGGGAGACTGTGCTAGATTTAATTTTGTTCAAGATTTTCTTCGGGGTGAATCTCACTGTTGAATGGTTTTATCTTATTTGCATTATGATTCAGGCTTAATGGTGTGATTTTCTTTGGCATTGGCAGTATGTGCACCACTTCTAAGTAGAAGTGAGAGCTTTTCCTATGAGAACAGGGGTTGTCCCATATAAGGGTTTCTCATTCAGCCTAGTTTTCTGAGTAAGGAAGGCCTGGAGTAGAGCTGCAGCTGATCCACAGCCAACAAGTAACATATGTGAGAAAGAATTTGGTTGCTTGAATTTGGCACTCAAGTTGGGATTTTGTCAGGGTATGTAGAAACTGCTAGCAAATTGGAGGTGGGACAATGTGATGTGGCATGGAACATCAAAAGGATCTGCCCCAGTCCATTTCAACTATTACTCAGCTCCACTTGTTAATTCCATTTTCTCACTAACCTTCAAAATGATAGCCAGTGGTAATCTCTAAAAGAGACTTAAGAGCACAGAGTTATTTTATAAGTGATAGTTTTTACTATTATAATTTATCCATAGACTATATTTAATAATCATCAAATTCCTCTACCAGCCATTCCAGTTTTATCTCACAGCGTGCACTTCATCTAGTGTAGATAGTTTTCCTGGTGGAGTGAATTAGACCTTTTCCCATGGGAATAGTGAACCCTTGATTGGCCCACCCTTCTGAGGACATGGTTGCTGCAATTATCCGTTTACTATTATTACCTTATAAAAAAAAACTTTAATCCTTTTGTTGTAGTCAAACCATAACAAAATACTATAGATTGGTGGCTTGAACAAAAGAAATAGATTTTTTCATGGTTCTGGAGGTTAGCAAGTCCAAGATCAACATGCCAGCTAATTCAATTCCTTGTGAGCTCTCATCGTAACTTACAGAAAGCCATTTTATTGCTGTGAAAGCTTTCTTCAGAGAAAGAGAAAGCGTGTGTGTGTGTGTGTGTGTGTGTGTGTGTGACAGAAAGAGAGAGAGAGAAAGAGACAGAGGTGGTGAGAGAGAGGGAGAGAAATCAGAGAGGGAGGGAGAGAATGGAGAGAGAAAGGGAAAGGAGAGAGAGATCTCTCTCTTCTTATAAGACCATGAATCCTATGAAATTAGGACCCTACTTTTATGACCTCCTTTAACATTAATTGTCTCCTATAAAGTCTTATTTCAAAATATAGTCACAGTAGGGGTTAGGGCTTCAATATGAGAAGAGGAGTGGATTTAGAAAATGCTGTGGTTGTGTGCCCATCAACTTATCCCTTTTGCCAAAAAATGTGTCGATTATTGAGGTAGTGTTTTACAAAATCTCAAGTAGATAAATCTGCCACTCAGTAAGAAATTTCTGCTTATAAATCACTGTAATGTGCCCAGTACATGATGGGTACTTCAGCCCCAAAGTCACTTGATAACCAATGAATAGGCCCTCATATTCATCAAGGACTCCATAAAACTCTAAAAGTTACTTTTCAAGTGACAAGCATTATACTGCCTCAGAAACCATGTTTTGTTTAAGTTTTTTCTGAGTTTCCCCTATTTGAAACTCCCAGAGATGCCAAAACAAGTCTTTTACTACCAAAAAAATATCTAACAATTTTGGATCTGTTTTCACAGTCCGGGAGGCAGGGAAAGTTGCAACTCAGCCTGGTCCTGAATGCCACATAGATCTTGTTTTATTTATTTATTTTTTAATTATTTTTTATTTTATTATTTTTTTAAAGATTTTATTTATTCATTTGACAGAGAGAGAGAGATTACAAGTAGGCAGAGAGGCAGAAAGAGAGAGAGAGGACAGAGGAGGAAGCAGGCTCCNGCAGGCTCCCTGCTGAGCAGAGAGCCCGATGTGGGCCTCGATCCCAGGACCCTGGGATCATGACCTGAGCCAAAGGCATCGGCTTTAACCCACTGAGCCACCCAGGCGCCTCTAGATCTTGTTTTAAACACCCACTTGAAACTGGTGGCTTCAGAATCATGTCATAAGTGGGTAGAAGGAGTATTTCAACGTTTGCTATTTCTGCCTAGAAAATTCAAAGCAGCTCACCAAGCACTGTGCCCCTTTCTTACTTGTAGAGTATTCAGGTACAATGGCTTGTCATTTACCTCAGATATACTAGCATGACTATGTACTGGCACGACCCATCTCATTGTTTCCCTAAAAGCTTTATCTGGGTTGCAGGTCCTGAATCCTAGGGGGTTTACTTGCCACTCACCAGTATGAATGTTTCTTACTAGGACATTTAGGCTACTTCCCATTACTTATTCATAAGGCAAAATTACATTGATGACCTCCATATATTAGACCAGTATGATATTCTGCAGAATATCAAGTAAGTCATTATCTCTGCAGGCTGTATTTTGAGGGGGAACAGTAGAGTTGACATGGCTCTTGAGGAAGAACTGCTAACCTTCACATGTAGATGGAAAATGCATTTCACCCTTTTTATTGCCAGAGATTGAAAAAATACACTTGTCGTAAATGTAACTATATACTAAATGCTAAAGACTGTTGCTCTGTCCCAGCAAAGATACCCCATGTGAGAGCACAGCAGCTATATTTGGGCCACTAGTTTGTTCAGTTCTTAGGAGTCCATTGCCAACATCTATAACCATGTTTATAGAAGCTATATTGGTTAATTGAATAGGATTATGATAGGATCACAATCTACATAGACTTTATATAGATGGTAACAGTATTTATAATTTCACCTGGGATTCAGTATTTCTTCTGGCCAGAGAGTAATTAAGTTCCACAATCCCTTCTCTAAGATTGTTGTTTAGAACTACATTTGGTGACAAATGTTTTAGTTTGTGTTTCCCCAAAAGTAAAGCCTGGGACAAGGACTTGGAAGCATCTTATTTAGGAATCAATTCACAGGAAGAAGGAAAGAAATAGAGGGGAATGTGCCCCAACGAACAAATCAGAGTCAATAAAACATGTGTTATAGGAAGTGATTACTGTTGTGTGCAACTGAATCTTACCTCCATCACAGACTCTGTGAAGGTCCATGTAAAATAATGCTCAGGATTGTCTGTCAGAAGGACAAGAGGCTGAGGTATTTATTTATGTCTCTTATCCATTGTTTGAGGGTTGTGGTAGGTGGAATAATGGCCCCTCGAAGATATCCATGCTTTAATGCCTCGAATCTCTGAATATGTTAGTTACATGGCAAAGAGACTTAACATTGCAGCTTAAATAAAGGTAGATAATCAGCAGATCTTAAAACAGAGAGATTTTCCTAGATTACTTGGGTGGGCCTGGTATAATTACAAGTATCTTTAAAAGTGGAAGAAACAAGCAGAAAGTCAATTGAGGTACTGAGAAAGACCAAATCAGCCATTGCTAGCTTAGATGATGGAAGGAGGCCAGAAGCCAAGGAATGCTGGCAATCTTTAGAAGCTGGAAGAGGCCAGGAAACAGATTCTTTTCTAGTGTCTTCAGAAGGAATGCTGCCCTGCCAAGTTCTTGACTTGAGTAGAGAGACACACTTCATATTTTTGACCTCCAGAACTGTACGATAATAAATTTGTGTTGTTTTATGCTATTAAGTTTGTGGTAATCTGCTAAAGGAGCAATAGGAAACTCAGACAAGTGTTATCCTGAGAGCTGCCCTGTGTTTGGACTCAGTGAGTGCTTATAGTTTCAGAAAAATCCCTGAAACAGAAACATAGAAAACCACTCACTTTTTGAGTTTTTTAATTTATTTTTTTATTATTATGTTCAATTAGCCGGCATGTAGTACATCACAAGTTTTTGATGTAGTGTTCAATGATTCTTTAGTTGCATATAACACCTAGTGCTCATCACTACATGTGCTCTCCTTAATGCCCATTACCTTATTACCCCATGCCCCCGCACCCACCCTTCTGTAACCCTCAGTTTGATTCCTGTAGTCCAGAGTCTCTCATGGTTTGTCTCCCTCTCTGTTTCTTCCCATTCATTGTTCTCCCTTCCTCTGTGGTCCTCTGTGCTTTTCCTTATATCCCACATATGAGTGAAACCAAATGTAATTGTCTTTGGTTGACTTACTTCACTTAGCATAATATCCTCTAGTGCCATCCATGTTGATGCAAAAGTTTGGTTTTCATCCTTTCTGATGGCTGAATAATATTCCATTGTATATATGGACCACATCTTCTGTATCCATTTGTCTGTCGAAGGGCATCTCGGCTACTTCCACAGTTTGGCTATGGTGGATATTGCTCCAGCACTCACTTTTATTAAGATACACTGATAGTGCATGGAAAGTGTCAACTGCGACCCCAAGTGAAATCAGATCTAGCTTGAGGGATGGCTGCTAGAAGGCACCAAAACCTGCTGCTATACCCTTATAGCAGCTTTATAGTCCTCCTTTTTGTAGGTGTGAAGAAATTATCTAACTCATTCATTCATTCATTCATTCATTCATATATATTATTCGAAGAACTGATAAATAGAACAAATATAATGATATATTAATATGTCCTACTCTCTCAAAGGAAACTCTATATAAAATTATTTTATGCCAGCTATTGCTCCATTTATCATCAACTAAACACACTTCTAAAATTGCCAGAGATTTTAATGGAAAACAGTTGAAATGTTAGAGCTGCATGTCAACAATTAGAGCTTCATGAGAAATGATATAATGGTCAAATTACAATTGGACTGAAGGTACTATAGACAACAATAGTTTGAAAACAGGAGCAGGGAGTTTACCTGACTTGCTAACATCAGGGTTCATTAAAACCCCTTTAAACAAGACAGTAGGACAAAAGTAAAAATTGATGAATTTTACTTTTTTAAAAATAATTTTGTTGTCTCCAATTCATAAACAACACTAAATAATAAATTATATGTAGTTAAAATAGAAGAAATGTTATATAAAATGATTACTATATTTAATAATGTATTTTCAACATCTTGGTGGAAAATAGGCAAAGTATAGAAAGAGAAATTTACATAAAAGAAATATAAATGGCCAAAAGATATAAAAAAGTCTTATTATTTGTCAGTAAAGAAATAAAAATTTTATTCAGTAAATAAAAATATTATTCAGTAAAGTTTTAACAGTAATAAAATGTTTTAATCTATAATACTTTTAATGATCAAAAATTCTTGATAATATCTAGAGTTAAAGAAGGTAAAGAAACTGCATTTGGTGATATTATAAATCAACATGCCTTGTATAGAAACCAACCTGTAAGACTGCATTAAAATGTAAAATGTACATAAACTTTGAGATAAAAATTCAACTTACAGAAGTATAAGAAAATGATCATTGCAATGGGTGGTATGTTTATGTGCCTCCTAAATAGAGTTTTTGGTAGGTAGATTGTGAAGGTAGAGCTCTCATGAGAGGGATCAGTGCCCTTTTAAAGAGACCTCAGAGAACTTCCTTACTTTCTCTATGCCTGGGGAGCTACAAGGAGAAATCAGCAGTCTACCATCTGGAAGAGAAATCTCACAAGAGCCTGATTATGCTGGTACCTTGATCTCAGACCTCCAGTTTTCAGAACTGTGAGAAACAAATTTCTGTTGGTGATAAGTCACCCAGTATAGAGTACTTTCTTACAGCAGCCCTAAGATAATCATGCAAGTACATATACAAAAGTATATGTACAAATATGCTCATTGAAATATTCTTTATAGCAGAGAAAATTTGGATTCAATCTATCTGCCAGTAAAGAACTTCTTAAAAAATTTAGAGGCATATATTCACACAGTGGAATATTATAATAAAAAATGTTGTAAGTGTGTGTCTGTGTGTTTATATATGTATGCACTGCACTTGTTATTAATATTGGGGAAAGAGTAATGATTACTAGGGTATATCCTATATACCTTATGATAATATATGGCATTTTTATGTGATATATGCATACAATATAATGTTATATATTTAAATGTTTATTATATATTTTACAATGATAAAAGTAACATGTGTTTTGAGAATAAACAAACTGATTGGTGTTCCATAGGTGGGTTTCAAAGCAAGACAGAGTAAGACCCAAAAGAGAAAAAAACATACTTTTTTCATCATATGTGTGATTTTGACTGCCTCATTGACCTGTGGATCCCTGACTAGTGATGAGAACAGAAACAGGCAGCTTAATGGAAGTTAGAAAAATCTTAATGGGGATGAAGGTGCAAAGAGGTGGGATCCAGGGCTGTAGAAAATATGAAGAAAAATTGTCTATAGTGATTGAGCAAATGATAAATTTCTTTCTTTCTTTCTTTTTTAAATTACATGTAATGTATTATTTGCCCCAGTAGTACAGGTCTGTGAATCATCAGGCTTACACATTTCACAGCACTCACCATAGCACAAATCCTCCCCAATGTCCATAACCCATCCACCCTATCCCCNGCCAGTAACCCTCAGTTGTTTCGTGAGGTTAAGAGTCTCTTATGGTTTGTCTCCTTTCTGATCCCATCTTGTTTCAGATAAATTTATTTCTAATATGGAAGTGGATTCACAGGAAATACAGATAGAGGATCTATAATCTCATCAAAGAATCCACAAAATAGTCAAAACACACAAGAAATCTTTACAATCCAAAATAGGAAAACTAACAATTGTTAACCATTTAATAACTCACACATATGCTTTATATATGTTTAAATAATTTTAAAATCAGTTATGCTGATTTATAATCTCAATATACCTAGGCTTTATAAATGTTTAAGTTTTCACTTAAGTTTTTTCTTAAACTTTCAATTGTTGGATATTTACACATTTATCAATCACTTAGAAATGAATACAAATATGTTTATTTTGTATTCAATTGAAAATGAATATAGCTATAATTTTTCCAAGCTTGCTTATATAGTGGTTAATGGCTATGGCTTAGAAGTTAGGAAGGCCTGAGTTTGAATCCACTAACAGTCTAACTGTAGGAAACTTAAGAAATCTGATACTTAAATTACCTATGTTCTTTAATAGGGATGATAAGGTTATTATTGTTTATAGTCATTGTGAGTTAAATTAGGTATTATGTATATTATAATACATGTAGTGCCTTGCATAGAATAAGTCCTGAATTGACCCATCACTATTATTATCATCCCCTTTGAACTTCCATAGTGTTTTGATTCTCTCTACAACCTTGCTGAAGTAATTGTAATTGGGTTTGACACATTTTTCTTCCTGTTACAAAGTACTTTATTGTTAATCTTGACTCATTTCTCTAACCTTATCTCCCACTACTTTATACACATGCTCTAGCCATATTGGAAATGCGTGACATTTAATAAACCTTATTTCAATGTTTTTGCACACGTTTGTTTCCCTACTTGAAGTCTTTTTTCTCCTTTTTTTTTAAATCTCCCCCACACTGATACATAAGTCATTCTGTCCTTTGAGACTCAGTTGCTCTCTAGATTAAGTCTTTCTCATGTCCTCTCATAATCTCTCTGCCTCTCTGTGTATCTTTATCACTTACTACTCAGTATTTATTTGTGTTTCTACCAATTTAAAACTCAGCACTTATCAGGACTGTCACAAATGAGAATTAATGAATGACTGGAAAAAAGAGGAAGAATGGAAGAAAGAATAAGAAAGAAAGAAAGAAAGAGAAAAGAAGAAAGAAAAGAGAAAAGGAAAGAGGAAAGAAAGAAAGAAAGGAAGAAGGAAAGAAAGAAAGAAAGAAAGAAAGAAAGAAAGAAAGAAAGAAAGAAAGAAAGAGAAAGGGGGGAGAGAGGGAGGAAGGAAGGGAGGAAGGGAGGAAGGAAGGACTGAATGAGTGAGTTGCTTTTAGGTCCTAACCTTTAATAATCCATGATACTATCAGGAGACAGAATTACTAGAGAAAATCAGTCTGTTCATGTGCAAGGCTTTAGTCTGAGGCCAAAAGTTAATGATGGAAATGTTCAGCCAAGTCCCCTCCAGGGCATCAACGTCCTTTTGTCCAAACCCACCTTATCTCACATTTCTGACCATTCTCCTACTCTGTTCTTTCAAGTCATTCAAGATCTACACTGCACTTGGCCCTGGTTTGTGTAGTGATCCCGCCTGCCCTGCCTTCTCCATCTTGATGGCTTTGTACAGACCCCTGTTAACAGCTCCTATCTGATGCCAACGCCACCTGCTATGGCAGAAGAATATGTAACACAAAGTTTATTAAATTCACTAATGACATTCAGGCTATTTAGTTTGACAGTGACTTCTGTTCAAAAGGTACCCCTTCCATATGTCATGGGATGAAAAGGAAAATAATTCCTTTGTCTGTGAATGTCTATGTTGGCTGAAAAATGCTCAGCTTTTGAACTGCTTTTTCTGAACAGGCTTTTAAACCGAAGAATGTTACTAGTTTCTAACAAAAAAGGCTTTCTTCAATTCCCACCATATAAATGAAGTCAAGTTTAAAGGCAATGATCAAGTGCCTGCCCCCTTTTGTAGTCTTAACAATAGATAAATTATGTAAATGATACAAAATATATTATTCATTTAGACAAATAATATATTTAAACATGCATGTCTTAAAATAATGATATACATTTATTATAACAGTTTTCAAAGTAGGTTCTCATCAATAGATATTTGATTCTCACAAAAGCCAGTTAATTAGACATGAAAGTTATTATTTCCGTTTCATAGATATGAATGTGTATCAGAGACATTTACATGTAACTTCCTGTAAACTTTTCTTGCTGTAAAATTGTAGAATTATTTTTAGAATGTAGTGCCTTTATATAATACCATGTTGATTTCCAAGCCTACAGCGCAGTAACAAATGAGAGTGCCAATAACTTTTTCCTTTTAATTTTAATAACGGGCTTTAGTTTTTAGAGCAGCTTCAGGTTTACAGGAAAGTACAGAGAGTTTCCATATTATCCTTCTCCCCCTTTATTATTAACATCTTGCATTGGTGCTATACATATGCTATAATTGAACCAACACTGATACATTACTATTATTAATTATTGTTATTGCTATCTAAGGGCCACAGTTTACATTAGGGTTTACTCTTTGTGTTGTATGACTGTATGGGATTTGCCAAATGCAAGTGTCATGTACCTACCATTCCAGTGTCATACAGAAGAATAGTTTCATTTTTCTAAAAATTCAGTTTGCTTTTCCCAGTTGTTACAATAGATAGCAATATTGGGGTGTGTCTGGGTAGATGAAGGTGTGTTTCTAAACCCCCCAACCCCCTGGCAGCCATTGATCTTTATATTATCTCCATAGTTTTGCCTTTTCAAAATGCCATGTAGTTGGAATCATATAGTATATAGCCTTTTCTGATTGGCTTCTTTCACTTAGCAATACACATTTAAGTTTCTTCATGTCTTTTTGTGGCTCAATAGCTTGTGTTTTTTTATTGCTATTAATATTCTATTAATATCTATTGTATAGATGTACCAAAGTTTTTAATCCATTCACTTGTAATTGGAAGACATTACAGTTACTTCCATGTTTTGGCAATCAGAAATAAAGCTGCTGTTAATATCTATCTGTGTGCAGGGCTTTGTGTGAACATAAGTTATCAACTCATTAGCAGCTCATTTGGGTAAATACCAATGTGTGCAAGTTGCTAGATTGCATGGAAAGAGTATGTTTAACTTTGTAAGATTTTGCCAAACTATTTCCAGTGAGTCTGTACCTTCTTGCATTCCCACCAACAATGAATGAGGTTCCTGTTGCTCCACATCCTCATCAGCATTTGTGCTGTAGGTGTTTTAGATATTGAAGTGTTTGCTAGGATCTTTTGTCTATTTTTTAACTGAGTTGTTAATTTTCTTATTGTGGAGTTTTAGCAATACTTTTTATGTTATGCTTTATCAGATGTGAGTGTTGCTAAGATTTTCTCCCAGTGTGTGGCCTGTGTTTTCATTCTTTCAAGAGGAACTTTTGCAGAAATGTTTAATTTTAATGAAGTTAAAACTTAATTGATAAGTTATCAATTCTTTTTTTCTTAGATTTTGCTTTTTGTGTTATATCTAAAAAGCCATTGCCAAATCTAAGGTTACCTAGATTTTCTGGTATGTTACCATCTACAAGTTTTAGAGTGTTGTGTTTTACATTTATTTATTTATTTATTTATTTATTTATTTAATTTTTTTTGAGAGAGAGAGAGTGGGGATGAGGAGCAGAGGGAGAGGGAAGCTTAAGCAAACTTCACACCCAGTGTGGAGCCCCACACAATGCTCATGACCCTGAGATCATGACCTGAGCTGAAATCAAGAGTCCAACACTTAACTGACTGAGTCACTCAGGTGCCCCTGTGTTTTTCATTTAAATCTATGGTTTTAATAATATATTTCCTTGTGCAATTTAAATAATCAATAGGAATTTTTTTAGTGTAGTGGGTAAAAAGGGTGTTTGGAGTCAGTCTTTCTGGGTTCTAATCTTGGGGATACCAACTTACTTAGTGTGACTTTTTTAGATTGATTAAACTTTCTGTGTTTTGATTGAGTACATAGTAGAACTAATGATAGTGCCTACACTATAAGACAAGATTGTATAGGACAGTATATTTAAAGTTAGAATACCTAACAGATGTAATAAATGATGATTAATCTTAATGATTGTGTTGTGCTATAGCATAGTGATGCACTTGGATATTAGTGAGACTTTTGTCCATATCCTATATTGCTTCTGTCTCATTTGGGTCAATGTCTATCGTATCTTACTATTGCCATGATCCTGACTGTGGTAGCTGTAACAAAACCCAATCATGCATTCTGTTCTGAATTTGGAAAACTTTATTAGAAATGTGTCTAAAAGAGAAATGAATGAAAAGTAAATATGCCACGAAGTCATTTTATTTTAATATACAACATAGAATATAAACTTTGTGGTATGTATTTTGCCCTCTTAACTATTTTTTGTAATCTGAATGTTTATGCTCACTAGATAGTAGTAAATCTTTATTTCTCAGGATTATTTCATAGGGGAAAGGGAAAAGAAAAATAAAGAGAGAGAGAAGAACTTCAACAACAACAAAAAATACATAGCAAATGCTAAGTAAAACAGAACTAAAAATTCAAATGCATATAATTACTCTGTTACAATAAATAGCACATCATATGATTGCACGGAAGTAAACAATATGCCAGAAAAATATAAATATCATATGAGTAGTTATTCAATGAAACTACCATTTTGTTAGTCTTTTATCATATTGTAGAGCTGTATGTGTTGGCTATTGACAAAGGCCCATTCTGGATTGCTGCCAGGTACATTTAGCCCCCTTCAAGTGCTCCTCTCATTAAGACTGGGATATCTCACCATCATTTTGTATGTTACCATTCTCATGACCCCAGCAAAGCACAAACTGCTAAACTTGGGAAGACATTTATAAATAAGAAGCACAAGAAATTCATTATTTAATTGCTATATGGGAAATTTCTGTAGCTTCCTCTCCATTTTGCTGTGAACCTTAAACTGCTCTAAAAAATAAAGTCTATTTAAAAAAATTGGTTATTTTTTACAAATAGGTGAATATATAATATAGAAAAGCAGGAGCTCAAAGTAACCATGTTTCCTCACACTGACTGGGGAGCAGATGAAGTTGAGCCACAAAAAAAACCCCAAAAGAATAGAACAGACACGTGAAGTAGAGCTCGTATGAGAACTGGAGCATCCTGTTGGCCTACCTGATTCCACCAACTTCCAAAGGCCAAAGTACATTTTGTTCTAGACTTCAATTAGAAAACTCCATTAATAAAACATCCCCTTTGGCTTAATGTAGATATAAAGGCTTTTGATAATTGCAGCAATATATAAAAGGCCCTGAATATAACTTGAGTAAATTAAGGGATTAATGGGATGCTGTCTGGAAAGGGGAAACCTTCCTTCCTTCCTTCCTTCCTTCCTTNGGGGAAACCTTCCTTCCTTCCTTCCTTCCTCCTTCCCAAGGTAGAGTTCTCCTTATTTTTTGTTTAATTGTCTGTTTGAAGAATTCTAGACTTGCAATGTATATAAACCAGCAATATTCAACTTAATTATGCATTAGAATTTCTTCTGTCAGTTTTTAACCATAAAAATGTTCAGTTCCCACCCCTGCAGTTTTGAGTTAACAGGTCTGGGAATCAATATTGTTATGAAACTAGAGAGCTGATTCAAATGTTAAGTTTGAGAAATGTTGCTCTAGACCAAATATTTCCATTCATAAAATTTCTTTTAATTTGGAAATTTCACTGTGACCGGACCATGGGTATTTAAGTTTCCTATTAATTGAATCTCATTTCCTATTTCTCATAAAGCGCATTTCCATAAAAAAATTTAATTCTTTCAGGTTATTTTCTCAAATTTCATTTTTCTTCTTAGTTTTGGCATCATAATTTCTCATTTCAATAAATCACTACTAAACTAAGTACCTGCAACTCAAAACCTAGCCGAAAATTGCCATCAATTTTTTTGGTCTTTTCTCATTTTGTGTCTTTAATATCTACAATTAAGAACTTCTGAATTCTTAACTTTCCTATGCTCTATACACATTGCTTCTGACTGCAGCTTTTATGGAGAAGGTTGTGAAACTCTACTGATTCTGAGTGAGACAAACCGTATTACTTAATTAATGCTCAGCTCTTAGTGCTTCTTGGCAATTTTTGATGGCTCATTTCCCTCCTTATTGAATTCTCTACTGCAACCATCTCAGACCTTCACTACCTCAATATTCCAAGCGGTATTTGACCTCAGCAGAAGACTGCGACACTTTCTTTATTGAGACAGAAATCAATCTAATACAAGATTCCTTACTTTGCCTTACCTCTACCTCAAAATCTCTCTTCATCTTTAGTTTACATTTCCTTTTTAGTTCTTATCTCTTAAAAAGATCTGCTCCTTTTCTTTACCAAGAGTAACCCGTAGATTTGTGCTCTTTATCTTATCTTTTCTGTCTCAGACTCCTAGTGCATCAATTATTCTCCTTGCCAGCATCTTTAATCTTTTGTTCTCTACTGGATTCCTCCCCTCTGCCTTCAAATATGTTTTGGTCTCCCCATCCTTGCACAAAAGAGGTTGGTCTATAAATATTTAATGAAGTGATATTGAATTGAATTGAACTTAATTCTTCAACCTCACAGAGTTACTAGTGACAGAGCCAAAAAATTAAAATCCAGGATTCCTGATTTTAGTTCAATATTCTTCCCAAAGATAAAAAATTTTTGAAGGTATATTTTACATCAAAATTTCTTCCAAAATCTGAATCTATTGACTATATATGTTGAAGTGTAAATGTTTAATTCACTAAAATATAATATTGTTTGTCTACTCATCAGTAAATACTATCGATCCTAATATAGTATCTATTTGGTCATTATAATCTCATGCTATACATTATACATGTAACTAATTAGTTACAGAATTGGAAACATATTAGTCAGGTATGATAGATGAATTAATTTGAATGGCTTATTTTATTACATCATTTAAATGCTGTTATAGGTTAATTTAATACCAAAGACTTTTTATTTATTACCAAATTGATTATTACTTAATAGCTTACCATGTTTATCTCTTGGAGATGCTTGAGAAACAGTCACTATTAATTTAAAATCAATTATAGTAGTTGAATAAAGAAACATTATCCTTTTTTCCTGTCTAGAAAATAAAGTCTTAGGACCAAAACAATGCATCACTTTTTAGAATTGAGATCTATTCTGAGAAAAATGATGCCAGTCACACACATGCAGAACAAACCTCTGACCAGACATAATTCTATTATATTAATTTATTGGTTGACTCCTCTTGGGCTGCTGTAAACATAACAGGAGCCAGACTATGAATTGCAAAATACATTCATAGGACATAACCAGATGCCCAGCATTTCAATGTTATATAAAGGAGCATTCTCTTGAACATGCATCTCAACTTCTGGTTTCTTGTTTAAATAAGACCATTATGCTTTTTTTCTGAATTAATATAATTACATGATAACAAATTTTAAGTGAAAGCACTTACATGTAGTAGATATATGACCATGTCTTCTCAAACTGAAGCTATGGATTCTGAATTTTGGTACCTATTTGGATAGATGCCTAGAGATAATAAGTACAGTACATTTTATCGATTTGACTATCTTTTGGTTTTGTACACCTCAAACCTGTACAAGAAAATAGTTTTGGGTTATTTTATCTAAAAAAATGGTGTATACCTGAAAATTTTCTACTTAGATTAACTATAAAATCATAATTTTCACATTTATGTAAACAAACTCTACATCCTTTGTAATTCTAAGCTTTTATTATGCAGAATTTATAATAATAATTTAAAATATAAAGTTTAAGATGAATAAGAACTAAACTTGTATGTGTCTTAATATTGCACATGATATCTGCCCATGTATGTAGAACATTAGTATTGATGCTTGATGTTTTCACCACTGCACTAGGAGATGGGATGATTGTATATGTTGCATATAACTTTGATATTAGAAGTGGATTATGAATAATGGCTTGTACAAGACCACAGTAGGTCTTAAGTAGTCTCAGCTAGGATCTTTGTATGTTTCAGCAAGTCATTTCTAATATTTCTATTTTGTCAAGAGGATGAGAAGGGTTTATATAGGAAATCCATTAATGGCAGTATATCAATCTTTGCAAAATATATTATTAGAAATACGTATTAATTTTATTCTACTTCTGTCATTAAAGTAATGATCCTAGATAATGTAGCCAATTGTATAATAAAAGCTTTGGCTTTATGGGAACATTTATTTTCTCCATAATCAGTGTCACCCTGGTAATGTTTACATCCTGTTTAGAAGGAAGAAAGAAGACAAGAATGACATTTTACCCTTTGTTTGGCTTTGTTGAACTGACTGCTTACAGGACGAATGTCTTTAAGTATCTTCTAATCAGCACTTCCCAATCAGATGTAGAGAGAGAATGGGAGTTGATTTGGGGGGTGGGGAGCAATATGTCCTCATAGAATCTGGGATATTTTCCTTTAGGTTATGCTATTGTTAAAATTTTTAAACTTTATTGAACAATTATTTAAAATACATTAAGAATGATCATTCTTTCCTCTAGCTTTTCATGATCCCTTTATATCATAAAAGGTCTTAAGATCCTCATCAGTCTAGTATAATTTTTATATTACATACTTTATTTTATAATGAAGATGTTTTACACTTTAAGAAAGGTCTTAGATATTTTGGAAATATCAATACAACATTATATGTGTTCTTTTTGGTTGTTCATTTTCGGGGTTTGCAGTATTTTAAGCACTACAAATAAAGAAGATGAGAAAATATCTCTCATCACTCAGCTCCTTGTTTCTCATGCTTTAGTAACATTATCCTCACTTTTTTCTTAATTTATCAGGCCAGTTTCTTTCTCATGGTCTTTTTACTTGCTATTTTCTTTGTAGAACTACACTTCTGCCACTGACTCTCAACGTCTGGTTTTTGTTCAAACTTCTCTTCCCTAGTAAAGAATTATCTGATTACTCTTTCTAACGTTGCCTTCCCAGCCCACTTTATCTTTGTGACACTTATCAATATCTTACTTATTTTTATTTATTTGCTTTTTGTCTTTCATTTCCTCTAGAATGTGAAATCCATAAGGTAAAGCCGTTGCATCTTGTTTACTGTTCTGTTTGCATTGCCTGGAATATCTATGGTTGGTACATTTTTGATATTCAAAATTTTTCTGACTTAATAAATAACTGGATGAATGAATGAATCAATCAGTGAATTAATATGTGGCATCTTGCCTCAAGTGACTCACTGTCTAATGAGTCTGTCAATTACTATTACCTAAATATATTGTGAATATTGCATTTATTTATTAAAACTACCATCTCCATCTTCTGAAAATGATTACCAGCTCCAATTGCTTCTATTGAAACTGGGATAAGGCAATAACATTATTTGCCTTAAATGAACATCAGCATTTTCTAATCTTACAAATACTAATACAAACTTAAGAAAAAACATGTTAGAAGGAAAAGTAGCTTATTAAATTGTTATTGGTTGATATTCTTTAATCTGATTCTTTTATTTTTATTCAGCTTTTATCCATGAAAATACAGCAATTCACATGGTTACACAAAGAAGGTAAGCAATTGGTAAAGGATGGAGCCAATTTGGAGCCAAAAGTGTCATTAAAATTTTTTTCTTTAACATCATCGATCATGGATATCAAAACTAAATAAATTAGATAAATCAATTAGAGTGTTGCTATTGGTGCAATTGCCTTATGTATCCCAAAATTCAAGTTTAAAAAATAAGTTGTCAAATTTCAAATATGTAGTTTAGTTCCTTTCATGTAATAGGAACTTAAATATGCTTTTAAAGCAAACAAAATAGTGTATTAAAACTTGGGGCATCTCTTATGGAAATCCATTGAAATTATCATTGGTCTTGTTAAATAACTAGAGCAACATTGCCAAATAGAACTTTCTGTGATGATGGAAATATTCAATAAGCTGTGCTGTCCAATATGGTAGCCACTAACCATATGTAGCTCTTGAATACTTTAAAAGTGGCCAATGTGGGTGAGGAGCTGATTTTAAAATTTTATTTAATTTTAGCAACTTTAAGTATACATTCTTATATGTGGCTACTACTTTGGAGATTGTCTTCTTGATTGTGAAAGATAGTAATTTCTAACATATTGAGTAGTGTTCATTTAGAGAGCTCCCAATTGTCACAATGGTCTGAATGTAAACAACCTAGTTTTTAATCTAAATCTTTTAGGTTTTTATCCTGCTAAGGTCCATAGTATATTTGGCTTATACATAGCATTCCACTGTTATACATTTCTCATAAAGGCTAGATATGATACCCAATAAACTTCCTCCCAGATATAATTCTGTGATATTTGAAAAAGTAATGTGAAAACTCAGCCACTTTATGGATAATTATTGTGATTTCCTTTGTGTTGATTTGGGAGAAGATGTTGAATTGTAGGAAGGAAGCTCGTTCATAAATCTAAAAGGTCTATAACTATCATATGGAAGCCCAGATAAATCTTTCCTGGTTTTATCCATGGTTTTCTTATATAAGAACTATTATCTAAGTCACTGAAAATTTTTATTATTTATATTATTTATTCAAATTCTTTCAAATTCTTATTCTCCACAGAAAATCTTGCAACGTGGGGCTTGAAAAAAANACAGTGAAGGATAATTACAATATAAAGTAAAAACATTTTATAAGAAAATAATATGTCATTCTACAGTATTATAAAGCATGCATCTGGAAGTAATGCTCCATGTCATATATATATAAATTATAATGATGCAATTGACCCTAACTGGGCTGAAGTAAACATTATATTTCTAGTTTGTTTTATTAAAGCTTGGGCTATGGAGTCAAACACTATCTGTCAGTACTATTTACAAGTCACTTATTTAACTCCCCATATGTTAATAACAACTGTACTCACCTTGCAGAGCTGTCATGAGGATGAAATTGGACAATATATAAAACGTGTGTAGTGTAGTGCCTAGCACATAGTAGGCATGAAATAAATGCTGTTTTCTTTTTCCTATTTTCCCAGGAGCCATTATTGGCACCATTAAGAGATCAAAACATGAAAGAGGGTTAAACACTTTTTTTCCCTGTGAATTGAGGTAATTTCCTTGGAAAATCAGTGTAGATAGATACTTGCCATAGACAAGAGAAGGAAGAATCTGCCATTTTAAAATAACAAGAACACACTTACTAACTCTACTTAGATGTCAGTCCTTTTAATGGGTACATTTGCCAAGTAAATTATGATTTTGAAGAAAAACAGTCACCTTCTAAATGCGAACTATGATTCACATTACAAAAATACACAAAATAAGACTTATTTTTATTTCCAAATGTCCACATACAGAAGAATACAGAAGGTGATGTAAGCTCCATAAGTCTTTTTTTTTTTAATAGAATGTTATGGGGAAAATGGTGGAGCAGTAGAAAGAACCAGAAACTAAAGGATGTTTGAATTTCTGGTTTGTGTCATTTTTACCTTAACATATTTTGCTGCATGTTCATTTCCTTTGTGTGCTTTTCTTTCTTAAAGAATAAAAGAAAATCTGCCTCATGAAAATGCAGGAGAGTCATCCCACATAAAGACCATCTTTAAAATGCGCATTATTTATTTGACAGACTGTAATGGCTGTTTCAAGGATATTATGGGCTGTCACGTGAATATGTATTTTAGAATGAATACTACAGTACAAATACTGTGCTTGCACAATGCACATCAAAAATATAACCTAATGAAATCTCTTTTGAAGATTAGGCAGTGTATAAGGATATCCTGGAAATGGAAAACCCAGTTGAGTTAAAATAGGAAAAGACCTTACAACTCTAAATGGTACATAGGTCAACTTCTTTGGGAGGTGAGGGAGTAGGAAAGGAAAACAAAACAAACATAACCAAATCTTGAATGATAATTATATTTTTAGCCCTTGGTTTTGACATCAAGTAAACTAGAGCTATTTGGAATTTTATATTTGGTTGATACTGATAAATCACGAGTGTTTTAGAATTATATTACATTTGTAAAATTTCACGCCATGATCACACCCAAGATTATTAATAAGTTAGAAGATTCAATGAGGAAAAGATTATTTTGGGTTAGAATAAAATAATTCAGGTTCTCATCTAATACACTTTGTGTGAGTAACTCTGATTCCTATGGTCCTGTACTAAGTTCACTAGCAGATACAAGATGCAATAAATATCAGTCCTTACCTGAAAGAGCTTGGAGACAAGGAGGAAGCTCTAACATGATACAGCTTACCAAGACACCAGACTAAAATCAGTAAGGGATATAAAAAGCATATAGGTAAAGTGCTTCCACAGTCTTATAGGAAATAATAAATAAAAAGAACAATGTGGTATATATTAATAAAGACAGCTGAATGTCTTTCATGTTTGAGTTGCGTTTCATCAATAATTATCACTTGGACTCAGAGTCACTTTTCCCTATGTTCTTACCCAATATTTCATACATTTCTTTAATGTTTAATGAGTTGTTTTGTTTGTTTGAGAGCATGCAAGGATATACTCCAGAAGTGTTGTTACGCTTCAGATTATTTCATAGACTAGCAGAGTTTTCTGGTTAAAGTTACTTTAATAAATCTTCAAAATAAATAATATACATAAATTTCAAACAAACCACTGATTTTAATTTTAATAGATACCTTATGTCTTAATTTTAATCTATTTTTTTCTTTTCTCCCTTTATTCCCTAAAAATTGTCCAAATAGAGTTCTTTTGCTGACATGCAGATGATTCTGCCAGTCCAAACTCCTTTGTTTCTTAAGATCTTTAACAGAACAAAATTTCTCTGTAGCACATCTTCAGTGATCTCCAGAAGAATTTGCAGAACTCAGAATAAGGACATGACATTAAAGACAGCAAAATCTGGCACAATTACCCAAATTATTGATATTAAGCTATTTTTAAGTACTTAATATGTGCTACACATTCATTTAGATTGGCGCTGTCCATTTAAACTATAATGTGATTCATGTATATATTTTAAGTCCTCTAGTAGTCACATTAAAACAATAAAAAAGAAAAAAAGGCAAAACTGATTTTAATAACACACTTCCAATATGTTATCATTTCAATATGTATTTATTAATAAGCTACTTTATATTCTTTTCTTCACACTAGGTCTTTGAAATCTGATGTATGTTTTATACTTACAGCACCTCTCAATTCTGACTAGTCACATTTATTTTGAAGATTTATTTATTCATTTTAGAAAGACAGAGAGCATGAGTTGGTTGTTAGAAGGAGAGGGAGAGAGAGTCTGAAGAGACTGTGTTGAGCACGGAGCCTGATGTGGGGCCTGATCTCAAGGCCCTGAGATAATGACCTGAGACCAAACAACCTAGGCCCCCCTGACTAGTCACATTTTAAGTTCCCAATAGCCTCATGAGGCTAATGGTTACCCCACTGAGCCGTTTTGTTCTAGTATTTTCAGTTATGTTGTTTACTTTCACAACCATCTTGCGAAGTTACTATCATTAATCCCCTTTTGCAAATGAGAAGACTGTAAATCAGAAAGTGTGACTTCATACAACCAGTTAAGTGATAAGGATGAAACTTGAATTCCATTCTATTACAATCCTTCCTATAACTTCTGTTAAAGAGATTTTTAAATGAAAAAGGGTATTTGGGGATTTGAACTTCCAGTTAATAGTTCTTAAATTAAACTGTACTCTTCCTAGTTTTCTAGAAGATAAAGGACTTTTCAAAGTTGCACTCACAAAATACCTTTCAAAGGTAGACAAAACTGAAAATATCTCCTTATTTTATAGCCTTTATTGACTTCTGATTTGTTCCATTTCAAAGCATAAATAGCATATAATTGAAATTACTCCTTTGACTATGTAACCTTTCCTGGGGCTTTATTAAAGACATGAGCCTGTTGACTGTTATATTCTTTTTTTCTATGATTTGTGATTTTTCAAATTACAATGTGAAACTTCTTTGTTCACTAAGGCTCTGCTTGATTTAGTTGTTTCCAATATTTTGGTGGTTGCTTGAAATTTCTTACTTATGTGCTTCTTTTTATCTTTAAGTAAAGACCCAAAAGCTGATTATGAAATATGGTGAAAACTCATTTTCACTTCATAGTAAAAATCTAATAAAAGAAAATGGACTAGCGTTCAGCACAGAGACTTGGGCAGGTGTCTTAAGAGGATTTCATTGTCAAAAACAAGTGTCTAACCCCTGGAAGTCTTTGTGACATTGTGGATCCTCCTTTGAAATTCCACTTAAACAAAAAGTTTGAACATTTCTAAAAGGCTTATTCTATACTATACTTGCACCAAACACAAGAATATGTTTAGAAGAAAATACATTTTCTGTTTTCTAAAAACTTAATATAGAATGTGCATGACAGATACAACTAGTTCATCAGGGAAAATAAACCCTAATAGAAGACTAAAGTTGTAAATTTTAAATGGAGCATTTTAGGAATATAAGGAAGATGCAAATGAATTCTGATGAGATGAATTTGGGAACCAGGGAGCAAGTCGGAGGTGGTGGAGAGTGGATCTGGAAAGGCTAATGGAAGATATCCTATGGAAATAACAAGTTAAACCACCTTTCTTAAAATATATAATATTTGCCAAATATTTAAATGACCAAGACTCCTTAATTCAGTTGTCCTCAAGTAGGGGAGGTAAACCGTTTGAAGCCTTAGATCTTCCTATATTTTAACTCTATTACATATTATTTTCATAGCCTCTTTTGGTTTATTAATGCTGTTGCTACTATCCCTTATTCATTCAACAAATATTTAAAACAAACAAAAACAAGAAAATGGTGAAAATCTTTATTTTGAATGAAATTCCTTCTGCAGTTAGGAAGTCGCTTACAATCAGCACTCAGAACGGTTGAATTGCATGAAGTAGAGCCATTTTCCCAAGTACAAGTCCGACCTCATAGACTATATAGATATTTATTTTCCTTGTCTTTTTGTTGCTTTGGTTAGTATTTTGATTTTTTTCTTTGGTCTTTTTTGCTGCCCATGCTCCATTTCTATATCTTTGTCAATTTTCCTTTATTGGAACTACCTCTTCGCATTCAGTGTCTTATGGTCAGTCTGTAATTAGGGGCATTGTTAAGGAGAGGGCATGAAAGACAAAGTAGATCATGAGTTAGATGCTCTCTCCTTAAACTCAGAACTTGATTAGAGGCAGTGAGAAACTGAACATGTTGAAGTGTGACTCTTTCCAAGCGTGGCACATGATTTCTACTGTTCCATCCATGAGACTACTATGCCAGATCCTGCTTCCAAGAACTTTTCCCCCAATTCTTCAAGTTTTAGTCAATTATGTGACCACTTGATTTTCTCTTTAAAATCACTTTTGCGGGCGCCTGGGTGACTCAGTCCTTAAGCGTCTGTGTTCGCTCAGGTCATGAACCCAAAAACCTAGGATCAAGCCCCGCATCAGTCTCCCTGCTCAGCCGGAAGCCTGCTTCTTCTTCTCTCACTCTCCCTGCTGTGTTCCCTCTCTCACTGCCTCTGTCAAATAAATAAATAAAATCTTTTTAAAAAATCACTTTCGGGGCACCTGGGTGACTCAGTCAGTTAAGATTCCAACTCTTTTTTTTTTTTTAAAGATTTTATTTATTTATTTGACACAGAGAGAGAGATTACAAGTAGGCAGAGAGGCAAGCAGAGAGAGAGGAGAGGAGGAAGCAGGCTCCCTGCTGAGCAGAGAGCCCGATGCGGGCCTCGATCCCAGGACCCTGGGATCATGACCTGAGCCAAAAGCAGAGGCTTTAACCCACTGAGTCACCCAGGCGCCCAAGATTCCGACTCTTGATTTCGGCTCAGGTCATGATCTCAGGGTTGTGAGATCAAGCCCAGGTCGGTCTCCATGTAAGGTTTTCTCTCCCTCTCCTTCTGCCCCTCCCCCCAAATAATAATAAAATAAAATAAAATAACTTCTGCTTGATTTATTTTTTTAAAGATTTTATTTATTTGACAGAGAAAGAGAGAGAGAGAGAGAGAGATCACAAGTAGGCAGAGAGGCAGGCAGAGAGAGAGGAGGAAGCAGGTTCCCTGCTGAGCAGGCAGCCTGATGCAGGATTCAATCCTGGGACCCTAAGATCACAACCCAAGCAAAGGCAGAAGCCTTAACCCACTGAACCACCGAGGTGACCTGACTTTTGCCTGATTTAGTCAGAGATAATATCTAGTGCTTTCAATCCAAGGACCCTAATTGATGTACTAATCAAATTAACAAGAAATGGTTGGAATTCTTGCCTTGAGTCCTGGAAAAGCTTTTATCTTCTATAAAATGGGGATATTAATACCTACTTGAAAGTTCCTTGGGATTATTAAAGGAGATAATGATATAAAGTGCTTGACTCAGAGCAGGTGTTCAGAAGTGATGCTTAATATACATAAAGAAATTATTACTCAGTGTAAGTTTCTGTGTGTGTATTCTCTACATCATTATGCACATGAACACACAAACACCTATACTTTCAAAACCATAGTCCATACAATTCTTTTTCTATCACTGAAGGAAGATAGTTCCAAGCTTAGGGAATAAACATACCTCTTCTTTTTATCAAATGCTAGAATTATATGCTTGGGTTTAGCAATTGTCTAGTGGTGAATGTGTATGTGAACAAAACAAAAATTATTCAGCCAGAGCTAATTGTTGATAGTAAAAACAGTATTTAAGACCCTATGGTGGATATAAAAAATATACATATACTTTACAGTATTTTTCCTATATTCAAGCCCACCATAGGGCTTTAAATAAATATTTATATATTCAGACCTATTATACACATACACATATTTGCATAACTTATTATATATATGTATATACACACACAGCCCCAAACCCACCATATACATGCATACACATGTATACATACACTTATTTATAACCTAATCTATGGGTGTGTATATATGTATATAAAAATGCATATGTATATATATGTGTGTGTTTAGTAAGTATTCCCATCACGTTGTCAATTTCAGAATTTTCTGTACTTGTTGCAAAAGTGGCACATTTCATAGGCTCTAAATATTCATAGTAGACTTTCTAAGCCATGTATTTCACTTAGCTTTGTATACAGGGTGTTATTTTCTTAAGGCTCCAGTTAAATTATTTGTATCTGACTGCTATAAACCTGGTGCTAATTAGTATATGATTTTTATCATAATTAGTGTTTTAATGATCTAGTGCACTTGGCTGGTTTTGTAGACCATTTCTTAGTTACATATTTCAGAAAATATTTTAGTGCACACAGAAAAACAAAATGTAAAGAAAGTAATTGAAGACTTCAATTACATGTATGTACAGTGTCTAATTAGAGGTTATTTTAGAAGGTTTTTATTGTGGTCTAAAGTGGGTTGCTAGATCTTGAGCTGTTGCTTCAAGCATGACTGTGTAAAATTGCTTGTTAAGAGGAAAGGAATCTGTAGGCCATCATCAACTAGACTTAATTGTTTATAGAATTTGTTAACCACAGGTTGGGCTTGTTAAATTTTAGGATTTATACATGTTTGAGAAGGTTCATTTTCCAGTTTGAAAAGCACAACATTGGGGAATATCACATGGACATTTTTTACCCCTGGCTGAAGACAGTAATGTTTTCTGGGATTATGTTAGTCATATCCATACAAATTGTGGTAAAAAAATTATCTCTCCATTATATTTCTAGAAACTGATTATTCAACTTGATTATGAAATCTAGCTGAATCTAACAGTAGAAAAATATAGAAATTTTAACAAAGTGTGCTTAGTTTTGGTTGGAATAAAAGAGAGATAGCAACAATCAATCAATCAATGCTGTTAGATTGATTGCTCCTGAAGCATTTGTTTGCAAGCTCAGATTATATTTAAAGGAAACAATGGATATACCAATGAAACATGAGGTTATAATGTACACAAACTTGAAGAACAACATTTACAATTCATTCATTTTTGCCATTCATACTATACAGTGTCAATTGCTAAATTTTATCAAACCCTGCGCTCATGGAAGCCGTATTTTTTTGTCAACTTATCCAGCCTGTGGTGCAGTAGACCACAGCTCTTAGCAAGAGCTGTTGTCATACCCTGAATTTTTTTTCCCAGTACTTAATAGGGAATAATATAAAGTATTCAAACAAAAGTGTTTTAAGTGATAAGAATTTTAACGAGACACTAAAGAGTGTACTAATCAGATTTTCCAATAAAGAATATTCTTCGGAGAGAAACTGGAAATGCTAAGTCTTGAGGGAATATTACATAAAGCAATCTGTATGGAGAGATTACAAATGTCTTGACTTCCTAAGAAAATCACAGAAGGAAATAAAACAAAAATGGTTTTGATATACCTTATATAAGATTTACCTTAGAAATCACATACACACACACAGCAATTTAAATACTATATTCTATTTGATATATGTCATTAAAAAATTTTGTACAAACTATGTTGGGCTCAAAAAATTTGTGTGATTAATGCATTGATTTAACTTCCCAATGCAGACTGCTGCTAGGCAGATTCTGATATTATTTATTTTTATTAGTTTATAATATGTCAATTTTTCTTGCTTATCTGTCAACTCCCAGAAAAATACATAAATCAAAAACGTAGCAATGTGGACACTAACAAGGCATAATTATTGTAGGGTCTGTCCTCCTTTAAAGAAAAAATACAATTACCTTCCAGAATGCTGCTGGGATTAGGTCAGAATTTGCATAATACTGAGTCATATTTTCTTAACAATTTTAACATCAGACAATAGCTTTTGCAAATCTATAATCCCTTATTATTTTCCAGCTTTATGTTTTGGAGTCTAATAAGAGTTCAGTCAAAACAAGATAATTATTCGAATCTAAGCATAGAAAACTTTAATTACTCAGTGGCATGTTTTTAAGATTAGGTCAGGATTTTTATAAATTTTATATAAAGTAACACAAGGCAATTAAGCTTGCCTAAATGTAATTTTTTACAGCTAAATTTATTCATTTTTCTACAGATAAATATTTAATAGAAAATACTTCAATCATTGTATAAGTGTAAGAAAAAATTCCTACTTCAGCATAATCTCTAAACAGCAGTTCTAAGACTGGAGTTATTAAGCAGTTAGAAGGCTAACAGTCAGGAGATGATGAAAATTTGGAAAATGTTAACTGCTATAAAATAATAGCTGCTAATGTGGAGGATTATGAAACACCCAGTAGCAGAATAAGTAACAAATAGATCCTTTCTGAAGTCCTGAAGGCTGGGGGTGGGATCTGGGGTTAAGTAACCGTGATATATTTATAGAGGGCAAGGGATCACCATAAAATAAAGCAGCAAATAGTAAAGAAGTCAATGTAAAAGAGAGGCCGGGGATTTAGGGTATAGAGATCATAAATTTTCATCGATATAAACAGCCTGTGTACCTCAGGAGTTGAAGTTTAGCTATAATTTCAGGTCTGACCTATAGGTCTTTTGTGTTCACAGTGCATGCACGATCAAGAAGCCATCTAAGGAGGTGTAAAAAAAAAGGGGGGGGGAGAAAGAATGAAGAAAAAAATGTTTCAGATCTGTGTGATTTACTCATTTAATCATCCCCAAATCCATCCCTAACACAACAGCACAGTAGTTGAGAAGATTTTATTGTCTCACTAAATTACATTTAATTCTTACCCTAGCATATCCTATAAACAAGAAAAGTGAATGATGTTTCTTTTACCATGTTCTACCAAAAGAAAATTGTTAAATTTTTATGCACGGCTTCTCAGAAGGTCATTTCCCATTCTCTACGTAGCTCAGACTTCCACATTTACATGTCTTAATTTTAAATATGTATTTTAAAATCCACTTAAAACTTAGTAGGTTAAAAAAACCTTAGTGATTAAATGAGCTTGTTTAATGGTTTAACAGAAGCAATAAAAGCAAGCAAATCAACATGAAAGAACTATTAACTATTTAGCTTTTTAAAAGAATTATCCTGAAATAGAATACTGAGTTGTTTAAAAAAAAAATAAGTAAGCTACATGAAGATCCCATCTTCTTATTCAGGGACACTGATTTTAATATATGTAGGCACTAAAATAAGCTTTCTGTTTTAAATTGCCCCTTAATGAACAAATTATATTACTGTGTTTGTGTAATATGTGCCTATATACACACAATGTCTATTTCTCTCTCTTTGTATATGTATGCAGCAGAGCATGACTTTTAGCACTGGTGTGCATTGGGTGTACGTGTATATATATATATATATATGTTTGTATGTATATGTATTTAGAGAAAAAGAGAGAGAGAGATTCTCTATGTAGAAACTGTGTTTTGGGGACATAGAATGTACTATACACACACACACACATACACACAGTTACTACTAGATTAGAACAGGCAGAAGTTAACACAAAGTTAAGTAAATGATATATGAATTGTGCTTATTTTTTATTGTGAATAGTTTATTAGTTTTTTAAAAATTAAGATCTCAGAAGATATACCTCCCAAGCATTCACTCAAGCATTGATATTAACCTTAAAGGAGTAGGTATTTTTTTTCCTAAATACTTCATGGGATCAGCTGCATTTCCATCTTTAGACACACAAAAAACATGGGGATTTGTTTTATCTCTTTATGCCATTCTAGGAAATAGGATGCATCAGGTGAGTTTGGAAGGGACTTGCAAATAGCAAAATCTGTCAAAAGCGCTCTCAATGCCCACCTTCACCGGTCTTTAAGGACAGGGCTCTTTTCTTCCTCCGCTAGGTTGCACTGTTGTACAGAAAAACAAAGTGCGTGTCCCGCTGCACAAGAATAGCAAGCTGCACACTGTGAGGAGCTCATAAACACTGTTACTCTGTTTTCACTAACTACAGAAAGAGATTCAGACAGAAAGACTGGCATTTGAGCATGTTTTCTTTTTCCTCAAAGCCAGGACCAGTGTCCCGGATTTTGTGTGGAGCTTCTCTGAAGATAGAAAAAAGATAGTAAATTTTTCTTTTTGGTAGGAAGGGAAAGGGTGTGAATGAAAGAGTGGGTGGCTGGGAAAGAACGTTGGTCACCACTTCTCAAATTAAGATGTAGGGCCCTATTAAATATTTCAGTAGTCTTTGACCCTTCTAGGAAGTGGCAAAACTATTTCTCATAACTTTTCCTCTGCAGCCAGGCATTGTTTAAATATAAAATTCCATGAAGGTAAACTACACAGTTTTCTATTGGTGTCACAGCGTGATAGGTAATGATTATGTTTGAGTAACTAAGTATGGCTGTATTACTTGATTGTTTTTCCTCCATGGCATCATTCAAACTACTCATCTTTATATGAAGAACAAATAAACAAATAGAAGCAGCTTTCCCTTTCATTTATTGGTATTATCCAAACCATGCTAAGAGAACATTTGTAGGATTACCCTTGTATCTGCTAGCATATTTTCCTGTCTACATATAGGCTGTACTTTATCAAGGAAATTACTTACAGAGAATCAAGTAGGGGGAGGTTCGAAAAGCTATTCCTTTAGTTCTGGTGTAAATCATTGGGAATTTTTGCTTCATAGATTAGCACCTCTTGTATCCTTCATCTCTTCAGGGCAGTAAGCTGAGACAATCATAATGAAGACCAGAGCTATTGGCTACCACCATCACAACACTTTCAGGGGGAATAGGTCATCAAAAAGACCCAAGTCTGGAACTGGTTATTTCAGTTGGATTGATAGAAGATTCACATTTGGTAATTGTCCTACTTCAAGGTTTTGACTATTTCACTAACAACTTCTAGCCTATCTAATTGATTTCTTAGTGTGTTATGAATTTGACAATGAAGATTGAGAAACTTTTGGTCCTCTGGATAGGAGGGACAAACAAATCCCCTGAGTTATGCAAACATATATTGATGTGTATTAATTCATAGATGGCACATATTTTAGAGAAGGAATTATGTTTATGAAAAATAAGGTATCTCATTTGTTAGAATAAAGGTCTTTCGGGATCTGCATGTTTAAAATGTTCTCCAAGAGGCTATTTTCTCTAGGTAACTGCCTTCAGATAAGGCTTCACCTGTCTCTGTTGCAGACATACAGATTGGATTCGGTACTTAACGACTTCCAGGAAACGCAACTTTACAGCTCTATTTCAACGCTAGCATTTCCCTTCATAGTCAAACGATGTTTTACATACTATAGTTGGTCTGCTTTTTTTCCAACTGTGATCCAGAGAAATGGGAGTTAAAATTTCCTACGTACCTGAAAATGTTTGTATTTATTTTTAGTCTTATTTTTCCTTTTTCAATAAGCCAATTTATTTAGCTTGTCTTTGAAGGTGCTGGTGTTCAACACTTAACACATTTGAAAAATATCAGCATGTAACTGAAATGTGATTGGCGTTCAATAAATATTGAATAGAAAAATATATGTATTTCCTAGGTAGCTACTACTATTTACTACTATTTACTGAGCCCTTACTATATGTTAGTTGCTCTGGTCATTCTTTTATATGTATTATATCATCTGATCCAGAGCGTCAGTTGGATGATGTGTGCATTATTCCTAGTGTTACATATAAAAAAGGCTTACAAGACAGAAGACACTTTTCAAATTAGTGAAAAATAGATTTAGGACTTGAATTCAAATCTGGTGCTGCTTCTACTATTCTGGAAAAAAATAATACTTTGTATTTAAAAATTTCTATGAATCCATGCTCAGTAAACCAATAAACATGTATTTATTGAACATTAACTCTCTCCCTCTATATACCCAACTCTAATGAGATTACAAAAACTAGAAAGCAAATTGCAAACCTTAAGACATAAAACCGTACAGACAGAGAGGATCTGAAAGCAACAAGAAATTAGGTACTATATCATATGGTATGCTCAAGTCTTTTTGACATTCACAGAAGAGACAATCATTGTTGGACAGCAATTTATTAACAATGATTTCGGGATACAAACCATTCATTCAGCAAGTATCTAGAATCCATCTGCCAAATAGTGGTGAGGTATTATAGTAAAGAGCTTTAAATTCAGATACAAAGCATTTAAAGCAAATAGAAATAAAGATTCTGGAGTGGGGCCAAAGAGAATAAAGAAGAATAAAGAAAGGAAGCATTAAACTGAGGCACAGCTTCTAAAGAAGTGGAGATTGTAATCTGAAGCATGAAAAAAAGTTTTGTTTTGCCTGTTGAGGTCTTTGACAGAAAGCCGGGATGAAAAGTTAAAATTTATCCAATCAGTAGCTATGTCATACTGAAGATGCCTAGGAAGGAAAATTTAAGGGTTGTCTTTGGAAATATTTGTTGCTGTATGGAATGGATTCCTGAGGTTGAACATGGGAGTAAGGTCAACTGGTTCTTTAATTTTTTGAAAGCATAGAATGCTTCTTGGGTATTCATGAATTATTACTAATACAATTTAGAATCATATCTGATTATGTAGAATCATTCTTTTGTAAGACAGAATGCTATTAATCACCATTTTATTAGTATCTCACACAGTTCCTGGAACATAATTCATGCTCACTAAACACTCGTGTGATTGAAAATAATTTGGGTTTCTTACAGATCTGTCCATACTTTAAGATTGTCAAATGAATCCAAATTTATTAATATGAAACAAATGTTTTCTGATCAGTATATACTTTCTTCTTTATCTGAAGTATTGATTGCTTTGTGTTACTAATTTGACCCATATTATTCAACTGAGTAAAATTTGTGGTAAAAGCATGTATTTACAGAAATACATATATAATATTGATATACACATATATATATAATATATAACTTATACTAGTATGCATAAATCTGTGAATTTTATTTTTTTATTAACTAGAAGGACTGCTTATTTTTCTGGGATCTAAAATAATGTTTTAATTTAAATGTCTACTAAATACACAGTGGATATAAATACCAGCTGTATAAAATATGGAATACATATTAGATATTGGCATTTGGATAGAGGAAGACAACATCTGAAAATACAGGTGTGAATTTTGCGTCTATCTCAGAAGATGGTGCATGACAGGAATACCAACTACATTTACAAATTCACATGTGTGTTGGAAAATATGAAATATAAATCTGTTAGAGCCAGTACAAATTTCTGAGACTTGTTTATTATTCAACATGGACTCGAAATCATATTTTTATTTCTTCCAGTATAAAGTGGGACAATAACCCATATTAAGCACCATCTTCTATTGAAGGGAGAAGTGAGTCAACTCGTCTAGTTGAAATAAAAACAGAGTGGACAAATCCAAGAAGCAAAATTTAGAGAATACACAATTCCTACTGTTTTCTTCTTTTTTTAAAGTTGGTTAATGATTCTACCTGGTGCATTGAACTATTGTTACTGATTTAATTGATTTTGCAAAATTCATAAGAAAGATTGATTTCAAAATAAATATGGAAGTTTGGTTAAATTTCGGATGTTTCTCCACCCTTATAGGGCTCTAGAAATTTAAAAAGATGACAAAGGAGAAAGATAGTGATTAGGTAAGTTGAACGAGGTTTTAAATAAGTCATTAGTTTTTCAGGTTCTTTGTGTGAGAACTTTTTTTCCACATTTTATCTTTGTGTGGAGACATTTGCTCTTTCTGAATCCCTACATATTCTGTCTTCCTCAATTAACATCACTAAGCTCCCACTTATTCAGGAAATATTTTATTTCATTTTTAATTTGCTAACTTAATGGCAGATTCTGCCAGGGTATTCTTGCTGCTGAGACCTAGTTTTAAACACTTGATGAACACGCTAAGTACATTAACAGAAGGGCCCTTGTGCTCCCATTCAAAGATGTTACATGCTCTGTAGACAATCAATATAAAGTGTAAAAACAATGACTTTGGCAAATACAATTCACTTATGTGTACTTGCTCGATAGACACATCATGGGACTGGGGGCAGCATGTACATAGCGAACTAATCTGGTAGTGCTGACTCTACTCTTCCATATCAATTTAGTACATATCCAGAGGAAAGACATTTTAAAAAGGAAAACTTTCCTCATGAAGCACATAGCTACGGTTAATTGATTGACACTAGATCTAGACACACACACACATTTAACACACATGTCTCTTTGGAATGTGAAATCAAAAGTAAAATATAAATCAAATTATCCTTCAGAAAACTGCATATTTTAATGTACCATGTAACACATTTATTGCACTTATTGACAAAGGTGATGTTCTTTCTTCCTTCAAAATCCTGACCCTGCATCTTTCTGCTCACCCTTCCCCCTTCATCATCCTTCTCCCTGATTCTCCCCCTTGACCTTCCAAGTGTAATTTCCCGTGGCTAAAGCTACTTTATATTTATTATAATAACTCTCACTCTCACTCTCTCTTTCAATCTCTTTTAGTAGGAACAATAAGCTGACTGATGGCTAGAAAATTAGCTCAGGAAACTCTCTTTTTCTCTCTCTCTCCACACATACTCTTTCCTCACTTTCCTTGTTAGAGTAGTGAACACATTTAACCTGTGACTCTATCACATGCTTATCATTAGGCCAGCACATTTTAGTCTATTTCTACTCTAACATGTCTGTAGGATGTGACTGAGGTTTCTCATTAGAATTCCAGGGGTGAGAGTTTGTGTATAAAGTCTTGTGCATATTATGCATACAAAGTCACTAGTCAAAATATTTCGGTTATCTCATTTTCTGTAACCCCTCCCTGCTCTAAACAGAAAAACATGTTTAAGTTACCTTCCTGGGACTTTGAGAAAATTAAATCATTTTAACTTCTCCCTTCTTGTGTTTCCTGAGGGGGGAAATAGCAGTAGCATCAAGTAAATATGGTCCTTTTTATTAAGGAAATCACAACTATAAAAATGATAAATACTAACAATAAGAGACAAGTAATGGCAACAGAATATAGAAATAGAATTTTTTTTTAAAAGATTTTATTTATTTATTTATTTCACAGAGGGAGAGAGATCACAAGGAGGCAGAGAAGCAGGCAGGGGGGGGGGAAGCAGGCTCCCCGCCGAACAGGGAGCCCGATGCGGGCCTCGATCCCAGGACCCTGAGATCATGACCTGAGCCGAAAGCAGAGGCTTTAACCCACTGAGCCACCCAGGCGCCCTAGAAATAGAAATTTTAAGCATGAAATGCTATATTGGTCATACACCAAAACCACACAGAAATAAATCATGGCTAAAATGTTAAACTGCATGTTACAAATATCATGCTCGTTGTTTATAAGTTCAGATGCTACAATCTTCAAGGCAATAAGCAATGTGGAAAATACCATGATTTTACTTGGTGCAATTGTGTAATTCAATACATAATTTGGCTTCACATTTTCTTTTCTCTTTCTCTTTTTTGGCTTCACATTTTCAATCAAATGTTTGAGATTCTCTGTATTTCTTGAAAGGGTTGGACATATCTGTTAAATGACAAGTTGATATAATTCATATACTTATTGAACACCCTAAGTTAATGTAAAAATTAAATATCATTTCAGGATGAAAGAATTAAATCTGTCTAAATTGGGGTATCTGTATCTAATGTAGCTTATTGTATACTACTATCTACAATAGAAGAAAAAACCTTAGCATTAATACATAATGTGTCACTGGTGTTGGAACCCAACCAGAAATCAGGAAGGGACTCTGTGGCTGCTTCATACTCTGCATAGGAAAGCACTCCCATGCTGGACAATCCCTCCTACAGCGTTCCGTCATGGTTTTCTCCTTGAGTCTTCCTTTTTCAAGAGAAAGCCCAGGCAGTTTTTGCATACCACCAGCCCTACTCTCAGGGAAATTAAGCATTTTTTTTTTTAGAATTGGAAATTGGATAGATTTTAGAAGAGGATCTTAATACCTAAATCACTTTTTTTTGTTGTTTTGTTTTTAGCAAAATTTGTCCTAATCCTGGAGAGATTTCTCTGATAAATAATCTGAAACTCTAAATATGAGCTTCCAAATCGAAAGAAGCAGATTATGATTAGTCTTCACAGTGTTGTCTGAGACAGATTATTTAAAATATCGAAATAGTTGTCAACATATAAAATTAAAAGATTCACATGGAAAACCAGATTCCCAGATTCTTCTTCTTCTTCTTCTTCTTCTTCAAAAAAATCTCCCACAACAAAGCAACAATTGGCTAGAAGTAACAGATGGCTGCTCTTTTACAAAGAATGTGTTCTCTCCACAGCTTCCATACCCAGTGCCCCCAGCATTGTAGTCCAGTGTTTGTTGCTGTTTCTCATCACCACATCTGCACTTCTGCTTATCTTTTACTGGACCCACTTCATTCCTGGGTCTTCTGCTTGACTTGTGTGGGTATTAGAGTTTATGACAGCTAGCTTAGAACTGATGTGATCAGTTGAGAAGAAAGATGAATCTTCGAGGCTTGTTATATAAGAGAAATAGAAGATGCAGGTAATAAATGGCCCAACTTGCATTGAAATTCAAGCCTTTTTAGCTCTTGTGTCTGATATCGATCTACCACCACACTAACTTTTCTAAATTCTTATCTAGTCACTCTTATTTATTCACCGTATTCCCACATCAAATAAAACTCTGGGTTACTGTAAGTCAGATTTTAAAATTATGATTTCAAGATTTCAGGATCCTGTTTCCATGTACCTTATACATGTCTTGATGAAGTGGCTAAACAGTATAGATCGTCCTCACCTCTCTTAATTTCTGGCGATACAAAAAAATTCTCTGTAAGGTAGCTAGAAATCATTTGCCAAACGCACATACAAACTTAATATGATGTTGTGCTTTGTTAGGATATAGGTATTGTTATGTTCAGTACTGCCCAAACGGTTTTAGTCAGAAACCATGTAGTGAAATGTTTGGGAACTCCATTATTTCCCCTAACACTTTGAACATATCTCTAGGACAATGATTATCAAAGTACACTTTTATTATTTGCTTACATGACTGTTTCTTTTGACCAAGTGAATCCAATAAAACTTTTTGCAATGATGAAAATTTCCATAATGTGCACTAATATAATAACACCTCTTGTTATAGTGAGCACTTGAGATGTGGCTAGTGTGATTGAGGAACTAAATTTTTAATGTTATTTATTTTATTTTATTTTATTTTTTATTTTATTTTATTCTTTTTAAATTTTTATATATTTATTTATTTGTCAGAGAAAGAGAGAGAGAGCACAGGTATTGACACCCTGTGCAGTGGACAATAAACATGTGTTGAATGAAGGAATAAAAACAACTTATAAATAAGTTGGACATGTGGCAATATAAAATCAATCAATTGTAGGAGGATCAAGAATTTCCTCCATAAGAAAATATTACAATATGGGAATTTGGGATGGTTTCCAATATGAATAGGGGACAGTTAATGAAGGATAGTGATAACAAATTCTAGGTGTTTAACAGGACTTCCTGATTTCACTTTTCATCTAGAGGAAAACATTAAAACTGGGGTGATGTTATCACAGAAGAGAGAGCGTCATTTATGACATCCTTGGTTTTTTTTTTTTTAAGATTTTGTTTATTTATTTGACAGAGAGAGATTACAAGTAGGCAGAGAGGCAGGCAGAGACAGGAGGAAGCAGGCTCCCTGCTGAGCAGGGAGCCCGATGTGGGCCTCGATCCTAGGACCCTGAGATCATGACCTAAGCCGAAGGCAGAGGCTTTAACCCACTGAGCCACCCAGATGCCCACATCCTTTGTTTCTGATATAAAATAATGAATCATGAAAATAGAGGGAGATTTGCCTGTATCTCAAACTATTGGTAAACATAGATTCTTCTTTTCCTTTTTTTAAAAAAGATTTTATTTATTTATTTGACAGAGAGAGAGAGAGAGATACATTGAGTTAGGGAACACACAAGCAGAGGGAGTGGGAGAGGGAGAAGGAGGCTTCCCACTGAGCAGGGAGCCCAATGCAGGGCTTGATCCCAGGACTCTGGGATAGACAATAATTACTGAGCCACCCAGGTACCTCAACATGGATTTTTCTTAAGAAGGCTTTGGATTACAACAAATAATAAATTATTTGTGGGGAGACGGCAATGATCACAACCAAAATATAAGATATTTCTTCTTTGTTTGCCCTTATGCAGCTAAGCTGGAAAAGCAGGATTCCAGGTCCTGAAAATTCCTTCTAACATTAAAATTGAATTATTTCAATTGATCTAATACTCAAGGCTAATTTTTTTCTTTTTGAGTTATAAAAGGGAATCGTTGCAAAACAAGTCAACTGCTCAGGATATCTTAATACATAGAAGGTTTACTTATTCATCTCTCTGTAAACCGCAGTTTCTAATCCATGGGCTTGAGCATTGCAATGAACAAGCAAATGTGAATATTTTGGTTCCAAAAGAACAGAAGACAGTGTTGCACTGTGGATTTACTTGTCACAGAGATTGAAAAAGAATGATTGCTCAATAGAGGTACTCTATAGGTAGTGTCAAAAATGATTCCTTATTTCCCTTTGTACTACTATTGGGCACCATTTTTCAGAGCCCTTGAAGAGAATCCTATAGTTTTTATTTCGTATGAATATCTGAAAATCTTCTGATTTCATGACTTTGTATAATATTTGATTTCTTTTACAGCAGACATGTTTGTGTTTGCATAAGGCAGAAAATTAATTAGAATATTTCAAAGTAGGTGTACCTTATTAGCAAATGGGTGAAAGGGTTCACTTTCAACGAGTCTCGCCATTTTTAATAAAAAGATGTTGATTCAGACAAAGAGGTAAGAAAACTAAAGGCTTATTAGATTTTAATGTAATGCAGATATAGCCTGGAGGGACTAACTATTTCAGAAGACACATGAAATTTCAATACTTATCTTTGAGGTGCCATTTTGAATTCCTTTCCACTTACTTTAAAGCATTTCAGGTCTGTTTCTGCTTAAAAAATTGAGGTCAAAATAATTTCACATGAAATTAATTTTCTTGACCCACAGGGGACTCGCATTAGCTCAAACACAGTTAGAAATTAACAGGAACCAGTTTTTCTTGTTTTCTACTTGCTACTGATAGAGATAGTTTGGATAACTTGATACGAGCGTCTGTAGTTTAAAGTTTTATGTTCTTTTCTTTAAGAATTTTCTTTAGTGCTCAAATATGACTGTAGTGGAAGTTTTAGGAGACAGTGACTATAGTTTCAGAAATCAAAGCTGTTTCCTGTCCAATTATAATGCTCAACTAACTATTGTTCCCTCCAATGGACCATATCTATTCCTTTGTAAGAACTCAGTGATGATGCTAATGTTCAGTGTGCTTCGATTCTTCTAATCTGACAGTAGAAATTACCCAGCCTGTGATTCAAATTGTAGCAAATTCACATAGTTCCTAAATGAACCTTGCATTATGTTATCCTTGTAGAATGTTTCTTTGTCTTTGTTTTTACAAGGCATGTGCCACACTAGTAGCAGCCTTTCTGTACCTGAGCATACTTGAAAGTTAATTTCAACTCATCTATATCACAGACATGAGAAAGAATAGGTTTCTACATAATACAAGGAATCAGACATTGATGACTGATAATGACTTTCTCTACTATAAATTTAAGTAACCTCCATTTGCATTCCTATATATTAACCTTTAACTAGAAAGACTTTATGCCCTATACAGTTGAAATATTGCATATAAGCTATTGTTGCTAATGATCTAAAATTCTACAAACATGATATCATTGGGCTGTGGGTTTTTTCTGATTCCTTCGTGCCTTCTTTATCTTTCTTTAAGACCTGTACCTTGAATTGAGAGGGAATACTGGTCAATGCTGTGAAATTAGAGGAGTACTGGTCAATGTCGTGTCATATTCAGCAAATTAGAATTTTATTATGGGTATTATTTTATTTTTTTTAAGATTTTATTTATTTATTCGACAGAGAGAGAGATTATACATAGGCAGAGAGGCAGGCACAGAGAGAGGAGGAAGCAGGCTCCCCGCTGAGCAGAGAGCCTGATGTGGGGATTGATCCCAGGACCCTGAGATCATGACCTGAGCTGAAGGCAGAGGCTTTAACCCACTGAACTACTCAGGTGTCCCATATTATGGGTATTGTTTTAAATTGAGCATTTATGTTCAGACTTATTTTTTATGTATTAAGAAGCTATAATATTAATTTTTTCATAGCTAAAACTGATTGTGGCATTATGGTTATGATTATGATCACCCTGCTTCTTTGGAATGGTATTCATTTGACAAGAAAGTATGAGTTTACAGGAAGTAACTTTATGTAAATACACATACATCTCTTTGGAGCCATTTTCTTTGATATTTCTGTTTGAGAGTACCAAATTATTCAAGAAACTTCACAAATCTCAAAATACATTACCTTTTGTCTTCCTTTTATTCTATATTTTGAGGATTATTGGAAAACAAAATGGAAAACACTGATGCTTGCTAAATCAACTTGGCTCAGGATCCAAATACAGTTAAATTCACATATGTTATCTGAAAACTAACACCTTTGTTCTCCCCTATGGTGCCCTTTGAAAGTGTATTCCATTATTTTTTCTGCAAGTTTGTTTTGATAGATTCTGTGATAGGTGATTTGAAATACAAATACATACACACACTGTAATTTTGCAACAACTTGTTCTGTAGGTTTAATCAGTTACCATATTTGATAAATTCTATTTTTCAAATGAAAGAGCTGAATATCTTAAGAATTTAGGACCTTGAGTGACATTTTCAGTTTTTTCCAATGCTCCAAATAATACTTGATTTTCCTTTATTATTTCTTTAACAAGTAGTTATCCAGCCTCTTTTTCAATATCCATTTGACAAATACTGATTAAATTTCTAAGATGTGTGAGAACTCTCGTAGCTTCTGGGTCCACATCAGTGAACAAACAGATCAGTTCACTGCAGTCCTAGTGCTTACTTATCTCTCATCTCTCCGTCTCTCCCTCAGTTCCTTAGAATCTAGCTTTTAACATTTGAATAAGACCAAGAGTACATTTAAATTTTCATTTTTAGTTTTAGTTGGTCATATACTTGTGTTGTCTGTTTTTAAATTTATGTTTAATGAATATCAAATGACATAACCAGAGTTATTGAACAAACCTTCTTACATTAATTTTTTTAAAGAAGCAGCTGCTTTGTCCTTTCTATTTTCTATAGAAAAGCCTTTTATTTTCCCTTGACAGATCCTCCATTGCTTTTGGTTTGAAATTCCCTATACCAGATAACACAAACAAATGAATACTCCCTTTTAAGATAACCTCATCAAACCGTATTTTTCTCAAAAGTGAAGATAATAATTTGCCCTCAGGGCTGTTTAAAGATTAAATGATATCAAGTAGGTGAATATTCTTGGCATATCACTGAATGAAAGTTACCTTTCTCTCTTTAATTTTCCAGGCAGATTTTAGAGCTATAGAGCTATTCACTTGTCCTAGTTCTGGTCCCTGGAGACACATAGTATTCATTTATCCAAATACAAGTTGTTTTTTTTATCCATATACAAAATAAGAGTCTATTCTTCTGACTGAACTTCCATAAATCCCTCAAATATTTCTTAACTGCTCTAGTAAAGCATTTCCTCACCACTCACAGAGAACTTGCATCTGGTGGGATTTTAGTTTGTCCATGTCAGTGTAATGTCAATCATTGAACATAATATTCTAGAGTGATCTGATTTGTACAATGTAAAGCAAAGTTAGCATCATTTATCATATTCTGACCATCGGATGTCTATGATGGTCACCTTAAATAAAGCCACTTTTCAATATGCTAAATAAATCATTCTGTTGGCACCTTTTGAACTGATGGTCAGTGAATGATCCTTAGTTTTAAAATTATTATTATTATTTTTAGTATGAGTTCCTCTGAAGACTGTTCTTTCCTATCATTTATTGATATACAATTAGCTGTGTAAAATTAGCTATTAAAATAAAGAATGTCTTTATGGGTATTCTATTTCAGTTGTCTTTTAACTGTATACTTACTATGTGTCAACTATACTCTAGGCAATACAAGTTGCAATGAAAAGTAACACATAGTCATATCCGTGTGGAACTCACGTGCAAGTTAAGGAGATAGATATGTAAAAAGTCAAAGCCAATGGAATAGATGTTTGCTTTACATCTCAAAGCCTGCAACAACTGATCTGACCCCTGAGAATTTGAGAAGACTGGAACTGAACCTTGAGTAAAGTGTACACCCTGGTTAACAAAGGAGCAGGGTGAAGTGAAGTGGGATAAAGTTAGGACCAGGCTAGTCAGAGGGATGGAACATGGAGAAACATGTGAGGTTTTTGAGCAGTGGGACTTAGGGTACATGGTTATTACTCTAGAAGAAATGACACTGAAGAATAGATGGGTCCGACTTGAAGGGACTTCAAGAACTATCTAAATAAGTAAAGAAATAAATAGTTTATATTTACCTGTAAGAGGCAATAAGTTTAAAAGGATTTTAGGTTATGGAGACAGTATTTAGACTTTCAGGATATTTCTGGAGTACTTAATGAAGTGGGAAAATGAAGTGGGGAAATTAATGATTGAGAAACTATTTAAAAGGCTTATAGTAATGATTTGGATAAGAGATGATGAAGGCCCCTGAAAAAAAATATTGGTTATATTTAATTAAATCTTTTTGCACATTATACATACAATATTACTGATTAAAATATTTCATTTATCACTCCCCTGTAATACTTCCCTGCTCGAAACACAAAACCACTCTAGACTTAATACTACCTGTCAGTACCTTTTGTTTGATGAAGCTAGAAATCCACCTAGATCATTATCATTTATTCATTTTTCTCCATTTTATCTTTAAAGATATAATAGGATAGTAAAACTGTTCTTCTTTCAAATATTCATTACTTTATAAGTCCATAAAAGGAAACTTTAATTTCCATTGGAAAAAGTAGATTTGAATGACTATATAGACAAGGGTAGTCTTTACACATTTCTTTTTTTTTTTAAAAGATTTTATTTATTTGACAGAGAGCTATTACAAGTAGGCAGAGAGGCAGGCAGAGAGAGAGGAGGAAGCAGGCTCCCTCTGAGCAGAGAGCCTGATGTGGGCCTAGATCCCAGGACCCTGAGATCATGACCTGAGCCAAAGGCAGAGGCTTTAACCCACTGAGCCACCCAGGCGCCCCTCTTTACACATTTCTTAAATGGAAAATTTGTTTACATTATGTCTGTGTATGTGTATACATATACATACATATACATTATACATACACACGCATTATATATCTTCCATACATATTGAAATGATTCAACTTTTACTTAAACTTTCAAAGGAAAATTATTTCCTACAGTATACTTTTGGTTTAATCCTTGGAGAGGCTTGTCAAAACCAAAATACAAGATTTGCTCACTTACTGTGATATCATTAAAATCATAGTTCTGAATTTATTTTAACATGTGAAAGAGACAAATCCTTAAAGACAATTGCATCAAATAAAACGACAACCAAAATATCACCTACATTTGCTTCCGAATTATGCTTCATAAATTATTTAATGATATTTTGGCAATTTTAAATAGTATTACAAAGCTTGCAGTTTCATAAGAGTAAACCTTTTCAATTGTGCTATGTAAAAACAATGTAGTAAAATCTTAGAAGACATATTTTTATATTCCAAACCTGAACTCAGAACAGACTACCAAATAGTTTCACAGAAATCGGAAAATTTGCTGCTGTGATACAAAAAAAGCACGAATATACAAATGAGTTTTTTTCCTATAATAAGACTGTATAAATACAGTTGGTAGGATTTTTTTCTTCCTAACCCTTGCTTTGTTTCTGCCTCTCATTTATTCTTAACTGTCTCTCTGTCTTCTGCTTTTCATCTGTCTTTTCTTTGTGTTTCTCTCCATGTTTTCTCTCTATTATACTTTCTTGCTTCATTTTTTTCTCCAGGTACCCCCATGCCCTTACTACTATGGACTCTTGTCTCTTCTTTCCCCAGAAGTATGCTTCATTTGCCTACTTTCTTTTGGTTTTAATATTTGCTTCTCAGTTTTTGTCTTCTGCACTTGGGTCTTTTCTCATTTGAATTAAATTTTATTCTCTTATTCCTCTGTTGCTTCTCTATCTCTGAATTCTTCTTTTGTTTATTTTCTCCTATGATTCTAATTTTTTCCCTGACTTTATTTAGTGCTTGCCCTGCCTTCCTCTATTTTAAGCTTTTAATTCCTTTTCTGATTCCACTGGTGTGTTCCACGTTCCACATTTGCTGTTCTGATTCTTCAATTTTTTTTCTCATTTTTTTTGGTGCACATCTTATCATCCAGTTAGTGACAATGTAATAATAAAATAATTTCAAGTATCATTTCACTGAAAATAGCATGAGAGTATTCATTTTTCATTGTAGTTTTTATCTGTTGAATGTCCATGGGTGTATTAGAAGTATTTTTTTTAGTTTTCTTTAGAAATGCACAATTTATTCCATTGTTTTAAAATTATAATAGGTACTGGATATGCTGTTTATCTTGCCATAACTACCTGGAGAAAGTTAACTCTTTACTAAGAAGGTAGAAAAGATATTAGTGACAAAGTTCAGAAGCTGAATTCAAACTGTTCTTTGATGGAATTGATTTACTTTTTTTTTTTTTTTTGCTTTTGTCTATGTGATTCAGGGAAATCTTAACCCAATCCACATGTTTTGCGCACGCATACCAGAAGCCACTCACTCTCTATTTATGGGTGCTTTGAATTTCTCAGGATGGGTGAGGGGAGCGATAATGCTGATCCCTCCTCATGAAAGAACATTTATTAAGCTTATTCTAGCATGTGACGCTACTTTATGTCTGTCAGAGAAATATTACCTAAGAAACAGTTCCCTGTGAAAAAGGGACAACAAATCCTGTAAATTAGAGCAATACGTGAATCCTGTCTCCATTAACAAATCAGGCATTTTGTATTGTGTGATGTCCCAGATACATTGTGGTATGTTTACTATAGCTTCACTTATTAACTATCATATAGTTGAGGTTACCAATATTGAAAATACTACATGGCTGACATGCCATGCAACAGCTTGGAAAGTATGGACACTACAGACACTTCATCTGTACATGGAATAGTTATTAGTAAGAGAAATGCTAAATATGAGGCTTAACGATTAATATATCCTTTCTGTTCTTATTTTTCCTTTGTAACTTAATTCTCACATATCTCTTCCCTTAGATATTTATTTTCTTAAATAATAGCCCTATATTTCTTGTGACTTAAATACTGACTTCTAGGCTTTTGGATTGTTATTAGTGCTTGGGAGAGGCAAATTTTCCATTTTTTGATGCTACCCTGCATCACAAAACACCATCTGTAAGTTGTGCTATACTGATCACTGGTCTTGTTCTATCTTGCTTTTATGTTACAGTAAGTTATTGAAGTAAATACACATATACATAAACAGATAAATAGATAAATGGATAAATTAATGTGGCATACACAAACGGAAAGATTTTCTCTTCCTCTCTCGAGAAAAGAAAAACTACGTGGCTGAAAAGGGGTTAAATAAAAAAATACATATTAGTTGCCTTTCTGTGATTTTTTTGCTTTTAATTTTTAATTGTGAAAAATTGAAATCAACTACTAGGACATTTTTAGTGATAATTTAAAATATATAGATATCCTTAAAAGTTTACTTTATCTGTATCTAGATTTATCTACCTATCTGTCTATATATTTTGTGGGACTAAAAGCAGTCTATTTTGACATTAGGAGACACGCACACACATACTGGGAGAAGACTAAGGATGAAGAACATTGAGTAATACTTAAGGCATGCATCCTGAACAAAATAGAATTTTAAAAATTAAAAATTACTGTTTATTCTACCAAAGTAGATAGATTAGGTAAATGAGTGTTATTTTCAGAGACTGCACGTTGATGTTGAAGTTCTATAACTTCTGAAAATTAAAAAAAAATGAGAACTATCATTTTTAAAAGTAAAATCTGCAGTTATACAAAATGCTATCTTTCCATTCATCCCCTTCCCCAAAATTCAGTTCTCTTCATAGACGGTACAGAAAACAAGATGAAGTTTCTTTGTTGAGAAAATGTAGCGTAGGACACTTACTTTAATTTTTTCATCTCTCTAAATATACCCAAATCTCCTAGTATTATTCTTTTAACACTTGCTTTTACATTTGGCTAGCCAAATAACACTTGACAGTTACTGAGTAGAATGATTATTTTTTTTAAAGATTTTATTTATTTATTTGACACAGAGAGAGAGATTACAAGTAGGCAGAGAGGCAGGCAGAGAGACAGGGAGAGGAGGAAGCAGGCTCCCCACTGAGCAGAGAGCCTGATGCGGGCCTCGATCCCAGGACACTGAGATCATGACCTGAGCCGAAAGCAGAGGCTTTAACCCACTGAGCCACCCAGGCGCCCGAATGATTGATTATTGAGGAGCAATTATTTCCTAACCATAGTTCTGGAAGAAAAAGCAATGAAAAGGCATCAAAATACAACATTGAAAATAGGAATGTTTTATTTGAGATGCTATGGTAATTTACCCCTTGATGTGTGTACTGCAAAAACCCACAAAATTGCCTAGAAGATGTTCTGTTTTCCATGGCCAAAAGAAACTGCAAGGTAAGCTCAAAGTGCATCGAGGTGGGGACAGACAACTTTATGAAGATGTCTGGGCAGTAATTCATTATATGATCCAACCCCACACTGTGGACTAACACTAAAGATAGAGTAAAATACATGTGTTATATTTTGTTTTCTACAATTTTGATTCAGATATTTTTGTCCTATTTCATTGTCATTATAGTTAACAATATTGCATTCAATCTAGTTTCACACTTCAGTATTATGGTTCAATTTCTGAGAACACTGTTTTACAAAAACTAACTTTTACAATCAAATGACTATTCTCCACTGTTCAAGTAACTATTGAAGCTAGAAAGTCTTTCAACTACTAATTAGGGATTATCATGTGACTAAAAATGTAGAGCACCCTTTTCTGAAGGATTGTATAGTAGGAATTTTGATGCTTAACTATGACTTTAGGAAATAGAAGTTCGTCTGTACATGGACTAGTTATTAGGAAGGGAAATGCTGAATGTAAGGCTTAATGATTAGTAAGTCCTTTCTGTTCCTATTTTTCATTTGTAACTTAATTTTCACATATCTCTTCCCTTCGATATTTATTTTCTTAAATAATAACACTATAGATGGATTTTTCTCCTTTAAGGAAGACTTCATTTGTGTTACATATTAATTCCATTTAGTATTCCTCTATAGTCAAGGGAAAAATTAGAAAAATTCACAAAAACTAAATACCATAGATGCATGATGATAATGCAAGAATCTATGAGACTATATTTCTAAAGATAAAATATTTGTGAATTTTTATGAAATATTTCATTTTTAAGAAAAAGTGCCTAATCATAACAGATTTTAATCAGCAAATAGAGGCGATACATATGCAACATATATTTTATCACTTAGCTTTAATTTTATTTAAAGTTCTTTTAAAGCATGTTTCATTTAAAAAAAAGTCCTATATATTCAGGCTTTGCTATCTTAACTTCTCCTCATTCCATTGTACTAGAACTATAAAAATTGCTGTTGGGATGAGCAATAAAAGACCATATAATGGAAAATTTGGAATTTTCAATGATTTAAAATACAGTGTTGTATGTTGAAGAATACTGAAGATATAGACATGGGGTGGGTCGGAGAAAGTTAAAATAGGAGTCATTCATGGATTTTGCACTGTGTTTGATCAGGTTTGCTATGTATTCAGCAATGCATTCTGGAGTGGAGTGCTACTCAAATCCTACATCACACCGTAACTTTAACAAAGCATTGTTCCTGCTATAGATTTGTGAGGGGATGACTGACTCACTTTCTTGTCTTTGATGTCTCCTGTAGCAGTTTATCCTGATGTTAAATGTGAAGGTAAACCATTAAAAGAAGTACACACCAGAGATTTGGTTTCATAAACTCATTATGTTCCCTTTTCCTTTCCTTTTCCTTCCTTCCTTCCTTCCTTCCTTCCTTCCTTCCTTCCTTCCTTCCTCCCTCCCTCCC
>LNAC01000080.1:2254924-2284239 GCA_002007465.1 Ailurus styani | reverse complement strand
CTCTCTCTCTCTCTCTCTCTTTCTCTCTTTCTTTCTTTCTTTCTTTCTTTCTTTCTTTCTTTCTTTCTTTCTTTCTTTCACAAAACTAGTTTTTAGTACCTAGGCTTGAAAGGAGCACAAAATGAGAATTTAAAATGATAAAGCCTGAGTGGGATTTATATCATTTCCTTTTCTTGCTTTAGCCTTTGTCACCGTAATACAAATGTCATGGAAGTAAGAATAAAACATCTCAGGCATTAGGATTGAATGATAGCTCATTCATATGACAATGACTGCTCTGAGGACAGAACATTTCTCAGAATGTAGCCATTCTTGTGGGAAAGATTATAATGACAAGAAAAAATGGTGCAAAATTAACCAATTCTTGGATCTTTATAAAGAAATCTTATGAGTCTCCCCTAATGCGATACTATGTATTATATTAGCTAAGGGATAAAAAAAGGGGTGGAGGGAGCTTTCCTTATGTCCACATCAAACTTGTTCAGTTTAATTCTTGCCAGGGAAATCTGCTTGGGAATGTCTCTGTTTCCACCAGTAGATGTCACCGCAATCAACAAAAAATACCCCAGGGGCAATGAGAGCTGATAGCAGGATGATTTAACCCTGAAAGACACAATGAAAGTAAAATGGAGCATTATCAGTGGTAAATTCTGTATGAAACAACAAAAGCTCTAGATGATTTGGGTTTTAATTTGATCTGATATGTCTTTGCCATTATGGAGGGAGTGTCTAATGAGGTCCCAGAGAGCATGGCTTAGAGCATAAGCTCTTGGGACCAGCAGTCCTGTTCTTTATGTCCTCTAGGGAATTCTCTGGACCTGGTGCTCCCTTGGCAAGTAGTTGGGATTGCTCCTGAGCCCTTGCCTGGGCTTTAGTTCACTCTGTGATCTGGGTTCAAACCAAACATGAAATGGATTTTGTGGGAGGAGTTATGCACTGTTCCTATTGCTACTATTTAGGAGCTGTAAGTGGCTGTGGGGGTGCCAGTTGTTGATACTTTCTCTTACTTCTCCCTCCTGCTCTCTTACACAGACTGTAAGAAATTGGTGGTTTTAAAAATATTCTTTTGTCTTTTGCTCATCTCAAGTGCACATGTCTGAGCAATATTATGAGTGTATGTGTTTGCCCATGTTCTGATATTTTGCTCCATTTGACAATTTTTGCAGATCATGTATAATAGATCGGCCTCTTGTGAGAAGCTTCAGCTTGAAATTTAAATACCACACAAAAAAAGCACATTTCTTCTCAGCCATGAACGTCTTAGGGGCTCATGTGTGTAGTCGTAGTTCTACATCAATTTGCCCTGGGTTAAATTGTGTAGTTTCAGAGAAGATCACCAATTAGAAGAGTTTATGAGATCATTTTGCTACCTTCTGGTCAACACCATACCTGACTCCCTCAAATGTCTTTTTTTGATGAAATCAAATGGATCAAGGCAAGAGTAACCTCAAGCCATTTGTATGTTTTAATTATCATTTTCACTTCTTTTCTGTAAATGCTGGGTAATGGATGAGGCTATCCCAGCCACTGTGGCCTAATTCATTACAACCAGCTGTATACTGCTCTGATAGCTAGAGCTCTCTCAATTCCTGCCTAGAATGGCAACACCACATTCCACCTTAACTTAAAGCGGACTTTTAGCACTAACTGAAATTCAGATAACCTGAGGTGATGTATTTAGTTTGTCCTGAAGCTTGTCCTAAGAGTGTTCTGGCTTTTTCTGTGTCCCTTGAAGTGCTGGTAAAGGTGACAGCCTCACAGATCTCTTTTGTTCCAGTCTAAAAAAATCAGTCAGATTTCCATTAGTCCTCATGGCTCTTTTGAACACCAGGCTTTTATTTCACACTTAAAAGAAAATCTGTCAAGTATTTTGGTCACCAAATATATCCTACCTACAAATGTCAGATGGTGATGATTAGATCCTATACACTAGACATCCTTAAAAAAAAAACAGTTTCTGTCACTAATAATTCGATACCCCTTTAAAATAATGATCATTATTTGCAATACTTATGATATTTATAGTCTGCTTGGACTGAGCTATGACAAAAGGTTGGATGGTTGAGATATGTAATGTCAGAAATTGTGGGAAGAAAAAGAACAAATGAAAGGTAAACAAAACTGTGTTTCCTCTTAATAAATAGAAGTGAAAAATACAGAACAGGATATCAACCTACTTTAATCCAGATACAGAAAAAAAAAGAGCAGATTGAGAACCATTGCCATCTGACTATTAAAATTTACTATAAATTATAAGGAAAAAACCCCACATGTTACTAAGTTGAATGTGATGTTGTCCCTTTAAATGTTCTTTCCTTTATGGCTTTGCTTGTCTCCCTGGCTCCCAAGATTGTCTGATCCTCTTTTCTGGAATTCTTTCAATTAGTTTTGGATCTATCACCCTAAAGTCTCTGAAATTGCTTATTCTAAGAGATTTCAATATTTACTCTGATGACATTTTTGATTCTCAGCACATAGGAAGTCTTAGTAGTTTTGAATTTACTTTGTATCCTTTAGTCCATATAAATCGGGCAATCAAGATTTCTCTCAGTTTAATTTGCTTTCTGTTGAGGATTTAAATGATAATATCCTGAAGCTCTGGCCGACCACTTCCAGGTCCTAATCCTTGGCCTTCCTCACTGGTGAAAGGCTGTTCTCAGTTTTTTTTGGTTCAGTTTAACCCTCCTAGTTAATCTCTGACTTCTGGTAAATTGCCATCATGTTTAAAATCTGCAATTGTTACTCTTTTCCTTAAAAAAAAAATCCTGCACACAAAAGGACTATATGACTAACTTTTATCACCTTATTTTTTTAACCTAACTAAAGCCAGTGGAAGAAAGTTGCTGCCGATCAGCTCTAGGAATATCTTAACTGTCATCAGATCGCGAATGAATTTCAGTCAGGATTTTTGTCCTTTCCTAGTGCATCAGTTGCACTTCTTAAAGTTAGAAATGGTCTGACTGTCTCACTGGCACTCTCAAGGCTTTTTATAGAGTTACTGCTCCTTGGCCTCTTGGCTGGGCAGCTGCTGCCTTCCACCAAGAAATATATGGAAATGTGTTTCAGTCGTACAAAGGTCTATCTGGCCTTGTTTGTTGGTTTTGTTTCTTATTTAATTCCAGTTTCCTTCAGCCAGGACTCATCCACAGATTATGGCTCTTGCATAATAGAGCGCCTGACCGGTTACATCTGAATGCTTTAGAGATTTTAAAATTAACACTCACACAGCTCTGGAAGACACACTCTACTCAGCTGTAACACGCAGATGACATGCAGATCATTTGCTCCACTTCAAGAAATATTATACAAGTTCTTTTCAGTGGATCTGTTTATTTGGCTGGCTGACTTACTGTGGGGAAATCGCCAAAAGTTTTCTAAAATTGAATCCAGATAAGACAGAATTCCTTTTGATTGGATCTTATCCCTAGGTCGATCAACACTCTTCCATCACGTTGAAAGTTGGCAATTCACTCATAGCATTGGTCCCAGAGGGGAAAACCTTGGTTTTATGCTCGACTCTACTCTTTCATTTATGAATCGTGTAAATATAAATATTAAACTGTCATATTTTCCTTTGAGAAATATAGCAGGGATAAAGTAAATAATATCTATTTAATATTTGGAAGTATTACTTTCTGATAATCTATTTTCACTTAGACTACTGAAATCCTTTATTAATTGGATGGATTGAGTGAACATTTTTCTAAATATATACATTTCAATGCTAATTTCAGGAAAGCTAAACAGCATTTTACCTCCTGAAAAATGTCATATTGAACTTGATTCGCTCTCTGAACATCCCTGAGAGGAGAAAGGATTTAGAGATTCCTGGAAGACAAAGTTCTTACTTGGTTCTGTTCTAGTGACCTAGATAACTAGAGTAAGTGAAGGGTGGCATTAAAGGATCTACCACAAGGGAGGCTTCAATTTTGATTGAATCACAACAAGCAGATTTGGGGAATTTCAAGAAGAATATCCAATTGTCAGTGGATTGGAACATAGTTTATTTCTTATGTTCCAACCACACTTCCTTATAGATCTACGCAACTGGAATAATTCATGAGTGCCAATGAACATGTTGACAGTCAAAAAGGATACATATGACTAACAACTGGGTATATTTCCAAGCAGAAATCACTTTGCTGTTAAGGAAAAAACAAACAAACAAACAACCTTTCTGTTAAAGTTATATTTAGTAATGGTATTTGGTGAGGATGCCGAACTGTACAGATTCTGTCCTGAATCTGGATCTCTAGCCTTAGAAACAAGGTAAACTAACACTTTATTCCCACCTAAACCACTGAACATCAGATCCTAAAGCATTACTCGGATAGATTAGATTAGATTAGACCTCATAGGAGATTATTTTTCCGGATTAATGAGAGTCAAAAGTCTAGGAAAGAGTTAGACTGAAAAATTTCTTTTTTGTATCCATCCAACAGATATTCATCTGAATGATTTACTCATTAATGCAGCAATTAGCAAATTTATGAATTGGATTTCCTTGTATGCAAGGTAATATGATATATATACAAACATGATTTGTAATTGAAAAAGATTAGGAGAAAAAATCCATCATTGGGGGTGGTTGAATAAATTATAATAAACTCATTCAATGGAATACTATACTATGAAAAAAATTAAAGCACGCGAAAACTTCTTATGTACTGATATGGAAAATTCTCCATAAAATATTAAGGAAAAAGGAGTAAGGCATAAATGGTGGCATTATGTGTTATTTTTGCTATCAATACGTGGGGGATATAGTATGCATTATACTGGTATAAGAAAATAGTGGAAGGACATACTAGAAGACTAATAAATATGATTTTTTTAAAAGGGATATAAACAAGGAAGAAGGATAGAGTGAGCAATTTGCATTGTAGACCTTTTTATATTCCATTTAAAAAAATAAATATAAAAATATTCAAAAAATTAAGCGAAGTGAATTTTATTTGTATTTAGTACTTACTGTACTCCCTAATGTTTACTTGTTAAAATTTTTTTTCCACAATTTTCATAGTGTTTGTGACTCTCAATATAAGCAAAGGAAGGACTCTGTAAGGCAGTATGCTTTCTATGAAAGACAGGGCTTGGAATTAAATCTATGATCTACATTATGCAGTGTATGATTTTATAAAAATAATGTATTTCCCTAAGCCTTGGTTTGATAAAATGGAATTAGGAATGCTTTACAGGATTGTTTTGAAATGCAAATTACATAATATATGTTAAAATGAATGCAATTTACTTTTGCTGTTAGTATGTTAGAAAAATCAATCTAAGAAACATCTAGAGTTTTCCCATAAAGAACAACAACAACAAAAATCCAATCTAGAAATGTTTTCCATTATTTTGTGTATCCATTTCATTGGAAAGCATGGGCTCCTTCTTTCCATTTACCCAAAGACACATGAGCTTATCCACACAATCATACTGGCAAAGAGGACAAATGATAGCCCTAGACAAATACAGAGGCAGATATGGGTGCAGTTCTCCTTTATTTTCTCATTGTTATTGGCTTCATCTTTTAAGGTAACCTAGTACATTATAGGAACAGGCCAGATCCAAATTTAAAACCTCTTATCAAGTCTTATGCTTGTAGTCTACAGCAGAATTTTGCCTGCTTTAAGGTGGAGCAGGCCAAATAAATCTAAAGTCATAATGTAATGAGTAAAAGTGGGCTCTAATGCATTGTCTAAGGTGGCTCTCCACTGCACCAAAGAGATTTCTTCATGTCTCTTGAGATCAGAGTCAGCTTGGATAATGCCTAATTTCTTACAGTAGACCAGAAAAGAAGGGAAAAAGAAGAAGAACTTATGATTTCTATTATTTTTACTGGTGGTGGGAGAAAGGTTAAAAAAGACTAGAAGGTGCAGTAGGTAATAGTGTTTCTATAGCCCTGGACAAATCAGTGCTGTGTGGGTACCCATAGAACTGAGGAGTGGGGCTGAAGAAACAGAATTCTCTCTTACTTTATTTCTTCCATTTCAATCCTTTTTCTTTTTTTAACCCCCTCTTTAATTCTATCTTTACCAGGAATTTGTCATCTGTCCTTAAAAGGAATGTGGAAGGCCTCATAGGACTGCTTAAATACCCTCTTTAAGGGCTGAAAATACTCACTTCAAGGGCTGACTCAGCCTTCCACCAGAGGCTAGGTAAATTGACTGCTGAAGTCTCACAGCTGCATCCTTCACTGGGCTTTGCCCTGGGAGGCAGAGAACTGTGTTGCTCAAGTGTATGCCCCTTGAGTGGCTGATGATGGAATATACAGACTCACTGCCTCAAGTTGGGATAATTCTGAAGAGCCATCCCAGTTCTCCATAAGACTGGCTGAGTCCTCCACTGTACCAAACTGAGGGTCAGTTTCTTCCTCCCTTTATTCCTGTCTTCCTCATTTCCTAACCAGTGTATCTGTCAATAGCACTCCCCAATCAACCTTCTGAATACATATAACTTTCTCTATGAGTCTTTTTCTCAGGAACCCAATCTATGATAGGTGTGCTGATAGCTTCACTGATGGTAGAGGTGGCTGTGTTTGATTTTGGTTGCTTCTCAAAACACGAGCAAATAAGTTTATTTCTTGCAACTCAAGGGTTAGACATATAGAATCAATTTCATTCATTCTCTGCTCTCAGTCATTCAGTCAGCCCAGGGTGGTCTTTTCTAGGTCAGAACTATAATCTTTAAGCTTGGAGGATTTTATGAAACCCTCAGAATAATTTTTACAAAAAACAAAACAAAACAAAACATTGTTCTTCAGAAAACCCTTCGTAGTTTCTAGGCTGAACCTAATTAAAAAAATTATCTTTGAGTATTTTCTTAAACTGTGATGATGTTCCAGAACAACATCAACCCCAAGACTGGTCTTAGAGTTTCTAATATTTTCTGCAGATTTGAGGTCAATATCTGATTAAGTCATTTATGGAAAATTTGCCTTTAAAGTCTGATTTACATCATTAGAAATATAAGAGCTGTATTCTTATGGCTACTTCTAAGGAACTGAAAACAATATTAGTGATATTTATTTCCTTTTCTGAATTGTAACAGACTTATAACCCTTATTAAATACTAACTTAAATTCCACAATATACTAGAAGCCTTTTCTGACAAGACCATTCTCTTCATGACTGTCCTTAGTTGAAATTCTGGTAGTCAATTAAATCATTATGACTCAGCAACTGCTAATATATGGATCTTTACTGTTTCCATATCTCCCAAATTAGACTGAAGAATTTTTAGACATTTTTATGTTTCTCTTACATTCATTAGAGTATCTAGCATAGCAGTTATAAAACTTAACAACAATCAATTAGTTATAACAGTGAGATGCAGTTAATCTATAAAAAACTAAGGCTGAAGTGGTACTAATTATAAGCTTCTACTCTATAGAAAGGAATTATAGGGTTGTGGTTAGGAATGGGCACTTTAACAACAAACTTGAGTTCAGATTGCAGGACCACAAGATTCTAGCTGGTGACTTTGGCAAATCACTTATTATCCTTAAACTTTAATTTCCCCTTGATTAAATTTAGAGTGGTAAGAGTTCTTATCTCCCAGAGTTTTTGGAAGTTTCGTTGGTTCATTTAATAAATAAAATGCTCTTATTATTTAAAAATAATGTTAGAACATAGTGTTGGATTCACTGTTACAAAGGGAAGTGTATAGTATTGTATTAAAATGACATTAAAAATTAAGCATATCTCTATTTAATATCTTCCTAATTTTTAAATTTATATTCTAATTTTAAATAACTTGAGTCCTTCAAAGAGTGAAATATTTTTAGGGACAGGATTGATGCCATAATGGGGTCATGGGAACCTTCCTTCCAGAGCTTCATTATCTAGTATATTCTGATCAAAAGAAGTAAAATGTGTTTTTTTTCCCCCATTAGGTTATTCAGTCTTCACCATCTGACCATGCCTATCTGGCTTCATTTTGCCATTATTTACGAACTCCCTTAAAAACATCATGTTTCACTTTCAATGGGTTTTACACTAACCTCGAACCAAGATGTCTCATCTCTCCATCCTCTAGCCTTTAACTTTTCTTTCCCAAGTGAGGCTGAAGAAAGCGCTAAAGGAAATTCACTGTATCTGTTTCCTATTGCTGTGTTAGAAATCACCACAAATTCAGCAGCTTAAAACAGCAAACATTTACTATCTCCTAGTTTCCCTGGGTCAGCTATCTGGGCATTGACTTAGCTGGGTACCACTGGGTAAGGGTCTCTTAGGAATGTTGAGTCAGGTTGTCAGAGATCTCATTTAAAGGCTTTACTGAGGGAAATCCACTTCCAAACTAACTAGTGTAGTTGTTGCCAGGATTCAGTTGCTTTTGGGTTGTTACACTGAGGGTCTCAGATGCTTTCTGAATGTTGACTGAAGGCCTCTCTCTTGTCAGGTGGATGTCTCCATAGAGCAGCTCACAACATGACAGATGTGACAGTACATCACCTTTGCTGCCTTCTTCTCAACAGAAGCAAGTCACAAAATCCAACTTTCACTTAAGGTAGGAGATTACAGAAGGGGATGAACACCAGAACACAAGGATCATTTGGGTCATTGAAGAGGTTGCCTCCCACACCAGTCATGATCTAGAAGCACTTTATTTACTGTGCTACACTTATGGAAACATGGTAAGTAGAATGCTGCTTTTTTATAAATAGTTAGACTTTTTAATGACATATTTTTTATGATGTCTATTACAATTATTTCCTGAGAGGCTCCCTCATTTATACAAATTGAGTCAATCTTTTAGCATTTTAAAGATTGTCTGGGCATTGTGATTCATAATGTTGACTGGAAATGAAAGGACTTGTTTATTTTTATCCTGGATGCATCATGTACTTACTGTTGACTCTCACTTAGAGAGTTGCTAAATAACTGTCTCTTTTTCATCTATAAAAAGGAGGCAACAATTTTAGCATACAAATGTGAGACTATGAAAACATTTTTTTAAGAGTACCATATAGTAGTGCTTTGAAATCATCTAAGTGGTCTTAATACTAGTAAATTTTAAACAACAAAAACAACAAAAGCCAGCAAAAACAACTCTTGCACTTGAAGTTCACAGATACAGTTTATGTTGTGTAATGACAATTTCCTGGCAATACATTCTTGATTCCTCCTTCATGATTTTCATGTAATTTTACAATGACTTTGGGAATTCCTATTAGAAAAAGCACTTCATTTACAAATGGGAAGAGTGCTAACAGAACAACTGATCAGCTCAATAAAAACCTAAACAGAGAACTGGGTTTTTAAGCCACTTACTTCATATCCTGCCTTTCCATTTCCTTGTCTTAAATATGAGTTTTGTGGATATTTGATGACAACTATCTCAACTTGGAAATGCAATGCCAATATTTCTTGAAATAAAAACAGACTCTTCAAGTCATATTTTGGCATTACAAATTTAAAATTAGATCCCACTTCAAACAAGCTTCTTTAATTAGGAAATATCCCAAACAAAAGACCTCACTTCCCAAGGAACATTGGACTATTATGCTAATTGGAATGGCCACTGTATAAGTCTTGGGTGGATCTGAAGAAAGTAGTTGTTATTCTGGCCTGAGTTTCCAACCACACTCATTTAGCTAAATTGCATTTCTTGAGGAGAGCAGCCTGATAGGCTACAAGTGTTACTAATTCTATTAAATACCCCCTTTTCATTATTCTTTCATACTTAATGATCAAAAACCTTAACCACTGCACTGTCTATTTTTAAATGATGTAGTTCCATAAACAGATTGAAATACTTCAATAATCACTTCATGATAATTAAGTTTTCCAGAGTGACCACCCTGTTCTTTTTAATTTTCCCAAGCTGCAGTTCTAAATTATGCAAATCATAAAATTATGTTTCGAAAAAGATGTAATTTTATAGTTGGTTCAGATGATTTAATTTGCAAACTGATAGAAATGATATATATGCTTATAGGACAATAGGCTTAAATCTAAACAGCCCTATAGCAAAAGTACAGGACACAACAGTATAGTATACAGTATACAACAGTAAGCAGTATGCTCTCTCTTCCCACTCCACCTTCCTTGTCTCCTTCTGCTTTCCAAGTGTTTATGATTCAGAAAGATCTGTGCTTGTTCCTACTTCCGTGGGGGACCCTTTCAAGGAAAGTAAAGCCATGGCAGATAATCAGAAATTAATTTAAAAATCATAAATTATTTTTAAAAGCTCAATGAACCTAATTTTCATCCACTGGTGGACCCATTTCCACTATGTGTATGTCTTCTTATGTGTCAATGTGAAACATTTGCCAATATTATAAACAGTCTAGAAGGGAAATTTTAACTGGGTTCATTTTGCATTACTAATCAGAAATTTCCAGTGTTTTCTTTCCTTTCCATAATTATGCTTCCATTGCACTGTTTCCCCATCTTTCCCCAAATTCCTTCTCTTTCTTTTATTTGATTTAATTTCTGGTCCACATTTAGCACTTTTTTTCCCTCTCTTTTTGTTGTTCAAAGAGTCTCCATTTCTTCAACAGGTTACATCAGTCAGAGAGAGTTTATAAATTCTGTAAATGTGATTTTAACAGAAACATATAGCATAGCAAATAGAAATATATCTTAATTTCACTTTTTCTATTCTTCCATGTCTTTTTTTTTCCCCATGTAACATCATTTCATCTTCTTGTCATTCTTGCCACTTTATTATCTTTCCTCATTTGCATGAAGCCCTATCTGGCAACAAGTAACTAGAAGTCTTGAAGCAATTTCTCCTTTCAATGAGTTTTTGTTTTGTTTTGAGTTTTTCTTGAGTTGCTTTCTTTATTCATGTTCTTAATATGAAGTAAAAATTAATTGAGACAAGGACCATGGATGAAAAGTACTGTTTCATCGTTTTTTATTCTTTTTATATTCTCCAGAACATCAAAATACAAAATGCTATGTATACAAGGTTCTTAATCAAATGTTTCTTTATACTGTCCATTGAATAAAAAAAATGCAATAATGACTTATGAACATACATGTATATATAATTATAAATATATAATATATATAATTCTATAACTTTCATACATATGTGTGTGGTTTGCATCATTTAAACATTTTTTATGATCATATATCTCTTCATTTGTACATGCATACATTTTAATATGTGCATTGGTATATTAATAAAAAATTGGCTTGTATCCTACAAATTATTTTGCACATTATTTTCACTTAATAAGTTTTTATGCCTATATTTCTAAGAAAAAATGCATGAACTTCATTTTTCTAAACCTGAACTATGCGGATATGCCGTAATTTATCTAATCAGTCCTCTGCTGATGGGCAGTTACATTGAGGCGGAAATGTCCAAAATGGCCTCCTCACTGAGATGAGGAGCCCCCAGGGATGACTCGGCACTTCTCTACCAAGTCCCTCCCGCATAGACAAAGACCTGCCACATGGCCCCAAGCCAATCAGCGGTGAGACCCCTTGAAAAATTCCTAGTTTGCCTATAAATACCCTCCCCAATTATAACCGGGTGTTCAGCCTTTGTGACACAGTTCCACTGGGCCCACCGGCAAAAATAAAGCTGTGTTCTCCCAGCTCTCCGTGTGCTGCTTGAGTTTCTGGGTCGCCTCCGAACTTCTGCCACAAGATTACTCCTAATGGTTTTTCTCTTTTAAACAATATGGCAGCAGCAATACATATTTGAAGATCTCTTTTTTCCACCATGTAGTATTCCTACATGATAAATTCCTAAATTAAAATTGTTATGTCAAATAGACTAATTTCCCTTCCAAAATATTGTACTCATTTATATCTGTTAATATAATGTGTGTGATCACCATCATTTTAATTTTGCCAACCTAAATCAAGTAAAGTAGTATTTTAGCTTTAGTTTCTGATCTTCTGGTTTTGATCCTTAGCAAAAGGAAACTTATTTTCACATATTATTATTTTTGTGTATTTTCTCTAAATACCTATTTCTTTTGTCCAATTTATTGTATTTTTGTTTTTTTCCTATTGCTTTATATTAAATGAATATTTAAGATTTATTTTTGCTATGTATTGCAGAGATTCTCTTTCACATTCTTGTTGTCTTTATAACAGGTTTAGGATTCTTTTTGGGGAACATTGCCATTTAAAAATGAAGGGATTGAATAATCCCTTCCAAACTGATATTTCTGATTGAATAGTTGCATTATCACTGAAATTTGTCCCTAACACTTACATTCCTGACTTATATAGCACAGTCTCATGGAAAAGAAAGAGAGACAAAAAGAGACAGAGACAGAAATATCAAAACAGACAAATAAAACATGATAGATTTCAAAACAAGATCACTCACATAAGTAACATTGACCAAAATTTATTTTTACCTTGATGCATCTATTTTAGAATGGTTCATTGCACATTGTAGGGATTGAAAATATCCTTAGGTTCTCTGCAAGGAGCATCCCAGATAAATAACATCAGCATACTGATAAACACACAACACACCATAGAAAATCTATTAAAAGTAAAGCAAGTCTGTAATCACTATTATGCCAAAGAAAACAACAGATATCATAAACTCTCAGATCCAACAATGAATATTCTTTTTTCCTTTTCATTTTTTTAAAAGATTTTATTTATTTATTTGACATAGAGAGAGAGAGCGAGTGAGCGCACAAGTAGCAGGAGCGGCAGGCAGAGGGAGAGGGGGAAGCAGTTCCCCACCGAACAGGGAGACTGACCTGGGGCTAGATCCCAGATCCCTGGGATCATGACCTGAGCCAAAGGCAGCTGCTTTACCAGATGAGCCACCCAGGTGTCCCCAACAATGAATATTCTTAAGTGACATTTTTACATATTGGGAATTTTTCATTTAATTCAAATGGCTCCATCAAACCCAAGTAGACTGCCTTCTGCAAGTAAGACAGCACTCTTTCTTTGTGTGCTTTCTTCTTCAACTTCTGGAGTATGCTCTGAAGATTACAGTGCTTCACTCCTGGTGTGTCCTTGTCAGTCTTCCTAGTTCTTGCAGTTTGGGACATCTTGACCTTCACAGCTGCTGCTGCTGCATCTTTTCATCTCCCTCCCCTTCTTTCCTTTCCCTTGTCATGGTCCTCCTTCTCTAGCTATTTCAATACTGACAGCTGGGCCAGGCTGATATACAGGTTATGAAGGTGCTGCTGTATTAAAATGTTAACACGTGTACTGCACCTTGCCACACCTTGTTATTTTGTTCATGTTGAAAACTTTGAGAGAAACTGGGATGAAGCTGGTAATGGGTACTTAGGTATAATAAAACACTCTGGGAATCCTTGCTCTTTTCTGGTCACTGCTTGTGCAAACAACAAGCATTTTACCAGAGGGCTGTGAAACTAACAAATCGTCCTTTTCTTTTCTTTGTCTTTCTGAAAGCTTAGAAAATGGGAACTTTGAGGCTTCATTGCATGACAAAGGCCTTTTCTATAATTCAGAGTATTCAATAATAAAATGTGTGTGTGCTCATGACAATAAATATTTCTCTCCTGGACAGTAAGTTTTGCATTTGTGCAAGCGTCTGTTACAAGAAGTCAACATAATAGACACTTGAGACATGGGGATACAAAAAGCTAGTCTGGAACTCTCCTGGTTTATCAGTTAAGAGGGAAAATTCCTTCTCTGTCCTCACTTACTCATCCCTATCCATCATGTAACATAGGCATACCCAAGAAAAACCTCCACTTGTCTCCAACACTAAACACATTTACTAATACTAAATACAATGGGAGTTTATAAAACTACTGCTGGCTAAAAACTAAACATTTCTTGGAACTCTCATTACTTAGCATATATTGGTCAGTCCAGGTAAGGGTTATTTTTAAATAGGGACAATTGAAGACTTTCTGAAAATTTTACTAGGTATGGTCATTAGGAAAAGTCAGAAATCTTGATACTTAAATTCTTCATTAATTAAGTTAATTAAATTAAGCAACTTAATATTAAATAAAACACAGTGATATAGCAATAATAAGTAGTCATCATGTAAAGTGTGCCATACCCTTTAATGTTGTGAAGATACCATAAGATGACTATGGTTCATTACCCTAGAGATACAATCCACAGAAAACATTTCCTCACAAACTGTAACAACCACAGTTGAGAATACATTTAAAAGAACACATGTGAGGGACACCTGGGTGGCTCAGTGGGTTAAGCTTCTGCCTTCAGCTCAGGTCATGATCCCAGGGTTCTGGTATGGAGTCCCACATCAGGCTCCCTGCTCAGCGGGAAGCCTGCTCTCACTTGCTGTCTGACAAAAAAAAAAAAAAAAAAAAAAAAAATAGAACACATTTGAGGGGAAACAAAACATTATAATACTAATCATCTTGGCATCTTTAAGATCAGTGTGGTATAAGGAAGGTATGTGTGTGTGTGTGTGTGTTGCCATGTCTCTCTTAACTTGAGCTATAGTACTTGCTCATTTAACTTCTGTTTCTAACAGAAGAGTAGAATATACTGATTGGGAGGCTTTATTCATCTCATTGTCAATGTGCTCATCAGTAGTATTTCTTGTTCCTTACTTTGTTGTCCCTAAATTTTGGGTAATACTTAGGTAAATCTCTCAGTCTGTCTCTTTCAAGAAAGAGACATTGGGGAGGGTAGGTGCTATGGTGAGTGCTGTGAATTGTATAAGACTGACCATTCACAGACCTGTACCCCTGAAACAAATATTACATTATATGTTAATTAAAAAAAAGAAAGATACTTGGTTTGATATCACTAACATCCTCAAGAAGCTGGGGTGGGAACTGAATAGTAACTAGATGAATATGAGGAATTCTTGATTCTGTGAAGACAATGTATGAGTACCAAAGAAAACCAGGCCATGTGTTTCATATTAAAATAAAATTCCATATATAGTAAGGATTGAAAAACTGAAGGTAGGATTCAGAATTTAACTGCATGCTATTTTTCAAAATGTTAACACTACATGAATATAATGTATTTACTAAATTATACTAATTTGAACATTCTCATAGATTTCTGTCTTGTAATATTTTGTTGTCTTTCAAAGAAAATAGGTTTGCTTTAAATTTAAATATCAATTTTTCATAGTTTCCTTATCCAAATTTCTTCAGATGTTTTGCATGGATGTCTAAAATTTTTATATGATTTCCCGAGAATCTGTATTTGATCCCCTAGGATTATTATAAAGGATTGATAATGTCATTGCTTAGAGTCCCTGAATTTATTGTCACATCAGATTCTGGAACACATATTTTCAAGTATATCTTAAATACATAATTGTGATCAATTTCTTGGCAATATCTTTTACATTTATTTTATAATATGCCTGCTCTTATTTTCTTAAAATTCACAACTTTTCAAATTATATTTTAAAATTAAGTAAAGATGTTTTCATGTCCCTATCCTATGGGAATGCATTATTGTGCCAGTAAGATATTGACTCTGATGTGTATTCATGCATTTGAGACTTCTAAGTATCTCTTAGAATATCTTGGTGCAGTCAGCTCTTACCACCACCAAACTGTTTCTTCTAGTTCTGTAATATGTGGCAAATTTCACATGAGTCTTCTGCGGACTGTCTGTGGCTCCTTCATCTGTGGCTAAAATGTTTGTTGCTTTTGTAATTTGCACTGATTGCTTAAGAAAAGAATGGTTTGTTTTGCAAAGACTGCTTTTAGTTTAGTGGGTTCTGTGCATAGTTAGCTACAATGATTTTATTTTGTGGTGATGGTTCAGATTGTGTTTTTTGGAGCCATTTATTGCATTCTTACAAATTACACATGTTGCAGAAAGGTTGTTTTTATCCATACATGGAGAAGAGACACACACAGCACTTGATTGAGTAAAAAACCCAATGAAATAGGATCATGTCTCACTGTCAAATAAAGAAAAATGTTGGAGTCAAGAAGGAACAAAGAAATACTGTTCTAGAGTGCTTATTCCAAGTATTGGAATATTTCCATATTTTAAATGAGTTTAAGTACATTTAATGTTGTTTTGAGATCCTTAGCAGTTTCAGGAAAAATATAAGCTTGATCTGCTCTGTGATAAATAAGAATAATGTTAATGTTATATTGTTATTGTATGCTACATATTATATGCTCTGTAATGTGTGCTGGTGGTATTTGTAAACATGGTTTCATTTAGGTCGCAATAAAGCATGTTGAAAATTGTTATTTTTATTGAGAAGGAAACCAAGTTCCTAGAACTTCACTAATTTGACAAAGTTTGTGTGCCCAGTAGTGGAGCCAGAATTTAAATTTAGTTATGATTAATTCCAAATTCTTTTCCCCCTTCACTCTGTTCTATGATCTCTGTAACAATTACTCCAATATATTTATGTCGTCAGATAGGGAACTCCTTGTTACTCCTATTTTTACAAGTAGCTTTATGAATTTTCTATTTAGATAATTCAAGGAATGAAGTAATAAATCCAACCCACCGAACTAAAATAAAATGTCAAATGTAAACACAGAATTGATTAGCTTGATGTCTGATGAGTTGAAGACTTCTTCTTTCAAGGAGAAAGAGTAGGGAAAAGAAAGAAGGAAAGGAAGGCAGGAAGGGGGAGGCAGGAAGGAAGGAAGGAAGGAAGGAAGGAAGGAAGGAAGGAAGGAAGGAAGGAAGAAAGGAAGGAAGGAAGGAAAGAAGGACCAAAGGAAGGAAGAGGGGGAGGGAGAAACAGAGGGAAGGAAGGAAGGAAGGAAGGAAGGAAGGGGGGGAGGGGAGGGAGAAAAGCCGGACTCTCTACACTTGGACAGTATTTGCCTATTAACCCCAAAATATCAACCACTACATCTTATCTCTTGTGGAAGAAGACATTGTTCCTCAGATAAATGTTGACAAGGGTTAACAACCCGGAATAACCTTTATTCATCTCTGACAGTAATGACCATGATCCTCTATACTTTCCTACTACCTTTTCATATTTGTATGCATTTGTTCAATTGCCTAGTAATTATTTTTCATACCTCTTTCCCCAAATAGACTGTGAGTAACTTGAGGCTTTTTCAGATTCATATTTCTGTCCTCCTTGCTAGACACATAAAAGTATTCCTGGTACATAGACTTTGTAACACTTAGAATTTGCACAAAAATTGTTGCTTGAATGAGTGTTTTAAAATTCACCAATGTAATGATAATATTAGAAACTGTATTAGTGCCTCATTGTCTACCTACACTAAATATGTTATTGAGAATATCAATATCTATTTAAACAGGGGTATTAAAATTGCTGTTATTTAAACTAGGCTTTTTTTAAGATAATTTTGGTGATGATGATGTTATAACCATTGTCAATAATTTCATTGTCACCATCCTTATCTAATAAGATGACTACTACTGATTCACACTGAGGAGTAAGAATACAGCAACATGAAAAATAGTGGATCATAATTACAAGAGAATCATACATACATTGAGGTGAATGAACATGAAATTTACCTCCTTAAGACCAGGATGTTTATTTCTGATACTTAATAGAGGAGTGATCTTGGCTCTGTCACAAGGCCTTTTTAAGCTTCAGTTTTATTATCTTTAAAGTAGAGGAAATAATAATCCCTACCTTTTTGAAAAAGCTTTTAAACTGCAAATGCTAGCTACCATTATTCCTATAATTTCTGGTCCAAATGCATCAGTAAATGTAATTTAATTGCTGGTTCTAGGGAAACTTCATCTCCTTTGCTAACCAGAGGTCAATTTTCCTTTAGTAGCTCACTAAACAGATAATTCCTAGTATGATGTGGACCATTAAGTACCACATATTCTCTAAGAGATTATATTTATCCTTAGCATTTCTCACTCTGATTTCCTACCTCTGGCGAATTCATGATCTTTGATATTTCCTTGTTTCCTATATCTCTATGCATCTTTGTAAACATCTTTACCCTCAAGGTATCTTCCATCGTTTCATCTCATAAAGCAACAATAGCTCAAGAATCTTCTGTTTAACAGATTTCTGATGATGATTTAGAGTAAGATTATAGGGCGTTCATGAGATAGAACCCTAAAATTGAATATCAATCATTAGTGTTCTTAGAAAAAAGAAGAGTCATTGACCCTCTTTACCCTGACGAATTTGGTGCTGTGTCTTCTGTAAGTGCCAGCTGCTTGCCTTCTCTGGTCCCTCTTTCCATCGAGACTCTTTTCCTGGCCCACAACTCCTGTCCATCCTCTTCTCCTGGCCCTCCTGGGGAAGAAGCACTATACTTGTTAAACTGCTCTGCAAAATGAATGCATTCTCGTCTAAGCCGGATTCTAGACTCTACACAGAAAACATTTGCTTTTCAAAACCGAGCAGGCCAATGAATGCTTTTCGGTTTTGCCTGAAAGATAGGAAAGTTCTGGCTCAAAATGGAATGTGCCTTTTCTCTTTTGTGAACTCGTATAAGCTGAAGACATCTTTTCAACTAATAGTTCCTTTTTTTAATGTCTTAAGTATTTAAAACAAAAAGAACAGATGATCCTTACTTTTCCCTTTCTACACAGCTTAATTTTGTCTGCCTTTTGAAAAACATAAATCAAATTTATAGTACTAACCTATATTTTAATTTATTTATGATTTATTAAGCACTTTCTAGTTCCTTGCTAACACTGTCAAATAGAATTCTAATGAGAAACAGCTATGTAATTTTTAAGTTTGTAGTATCCATATTAAAAAGGAAAAACAGATAAATTAATTTTATTAACATTTTAATTCAATATTCTGAAATTTTATCACTTTATCATTCTCACTATAAAGTAGTAGTGAGATATTTGATGTCCACTTTTTTGTATGGTCTTTGAAATCTGTGTATTTAACACTGCCAATCTTAACTCACACCTGCCACATTTACAGCAAGTCATAGCTACATGTGTCTAGTGTCTACTTTATAGCCCAACACAATTCCAAGCACTGGTGAACGTTGCATATTTTATCTCATGTAATTCTAACAATGGTCTGATTATTAATTCTATTGGCAGATAAGGAAAAGGAAACGCAAAGAAGTTAATTAAGTTGTTTAAAGTTATACATTCATATGAAGGCCAGAAATTGAATTTAGCTCATTGTGACTGGAGAGTTTTTGATCTCAACGTGATGTTCCTACTTCTATGCTTTACTCAACTATTATTAATATCTAGCTAAATCTTTGATAAACCCAGGGTTAGGTATCCTTTTTTCTTTTTTTATTGCTTGTGTGAATTTGGTAAAGAATGCTGAATTGACATATCTATGGACTAAAATGTTTTCGTGGTCAGACTGTTATCATAAAAATGGATTTAGGTTGTATAAGTACATGCTGTTCTTTCGAAATGATGTACCTTAGCAACGCCTAAAGGGATTTTATTTATGCAATTCTTGGCCCTGCTACTGAATCAACAAAAAAGGGAACTAAATTTGTGGAGGGGAAGTGGGGTTTGCTTTGGTGGAGAGCTTTTAGTTTCATGTTAATTTGAGGAGACAAAGTTTTATCTAGTATCATTATTCCTTCCGAGTTACTTGTATTTCTTTCTTTAACAAGAACATAAAAGGTAATGATTGTGAGGTAGTTAACTCCATGGGCGACAATATCCTTTTAAACATTTATCTTAATTCTGTTTATAATAAGATATTTTTCTCAGGAGTATTTGTTTATTTCACTAGGAATTTTAAGTAGAATTATTTCATTCAGCTTTATAAACACTAATACACTAATAAACACTTATACATAAGATGTCCCAAATATTTCCAATAGATACCTAAAATATCTCAGCTGGCAACTCAGGAAGAGACTGTAACAGGAGCAGCACTCTGCAGGCTACAGGTGAGACATGGAGGCTGGGAGGTTCCCAGTCACAGGGGCTCTTGGAGGTGGGATCGATGGAAGACTTTAGATGGGTTCCATCAGCACTCATTGAGTCCTTCCCTAGAAAACTGTTCTTTCTAGATTTCCTGGAGGTCTTTTAGCTGCATCATGCCCATTGATATGTTGTTGCCGTTTGTCACTTTTCACAGGAGAACTGGAAGATACGCTGAAAGGCAGGGTGACAGGCGCACATCTCTTTTGCTGACTAGCTGCATGAGGGATGTAGCAGAAAGAAAGTCATGTGTAGTTTACAGAAGATAGAATAAGTTCCATATGTTCACCATGCAGGCAGTCTTTGTGTCACAGTTAGGGCTTTCCCAGTGCCTATATTTAATTACCACACAAAGTATGGGCTTTTCTAAAATGCTCACCACATTTTACTATGTGCACAGTTTGGAATATTTTCCTTTATGAATCACACATTGAGAAAAAGAGTGCTCTACCCACATGAACTGTTAATTTATTTATGGGGGACAATTGTCTTTGTTCTTTCTCCTCCTCCTCCTCTTTGTTCTTCCTCATCTCCTTCCTCCTCTTCTTCCTCTTCTTCGTCCTCATCTTCTTCTGCCTCCTCTTTTTCTTCGTCCTTTTCCTTTTTCTTCCTTCTTCTCCTCCTTTTCTTCCTCTTCTTTAACAAACGCAAGTTTTGGCTTAAGCCAATAATAATAATAATAATAATAAAAGAGTAGATTGACTTTACCACTGCTTTCCCTCAGTTACTAGACTCCCAGCTCTAACTTTCCTCTTTGGCCTGGGACTGCCTGCTACTGAACTACTTGGGGAGGTTCTACGTTAGCTCAGTGGCCTAATTCCAAAGACCCAAGAAAGAAAGATTGCCCAGATCTTCTTTGGCCAGCCTTATCAGTCTGGAAATTGACTGCATATGAATCAAGTGCCCAGTACACACCCTGATCTAATGAGTTCTGGCTAAAGGGCAGTTTTGTCCAAGAAGTGGGGTTGAAGGTACAGATGATGACCTCAGATGGGAACAGGTGGTAGACAGAGTTCCCAGCCTTTCTGTCTGTTTTATCCTCCAACTTGATTTCCTTCTCACTCCCCTCATTCTCCCTATTACTGTCCTGGTGGCTTTCATATCCCAGAGGTGAGAAAGTAAGGTAATTAAGTAGTAATGTATTACTTTCTTTATAGAGAAAGGAACTATATTTATTGATAATATAATATATTCCAGAATTTGCATCCCCCTTAATGCTCACTTGAAGCCAATGAAGAAGGTATTATTCATCTTCATTTTACATTTGATTAAGCAGGCACAGAAATAGCAGGTTACTTTGATTACAATCGAGCAGCTAGTAATGGGCAGCAGTGTAATTTGAGTTCAGGTCTCTCTATTACTCCAATGCCTGCCTTTTCTGCTGCATTCCTCTACATTGTAAGCAGAAACTGTATCTACTTGAGAAACCAAGCAGGCATTCCTTTTTTGTTCTTTTTAATTTTCTTTGCAAACACTATTTAAAACGAGAGAGTTACTGGAGAGAATATACCTCTCCTTCCATTCCAACTCTGTAAAGAGGGAAAAAAAGTTGGATTAACAGGAGAAAATGGTATGACAAAATCACCGCAAAATCTTTGTCTATTAACAATTTCCTAACAGCTTCATCAATAAACTGGCTAGAAAAGAAGGTGACCTTCTTTTAAAGTTATTTTCTATAATAATAATGATAAAATTCTTAGTGGAAAAATGTATTGCTCTCATAATGGATTTGTTGGTGTTATTTTCCTCAGCTATAATGCGTAAGAATTTGAATCAGTTATCAACATTAACATAACTTTTTCCCTGAAATCCAAGTGACTTAAAGTTATGTTAAATTGTCCATTTTTATCCCAGTGTCATTTCTCCTATTTTTCAAATCAAAAAGAAAAAAAGGTGTAATCAAGATCCTCTTATGAGTCTCACTGATATTACTGTTTGTCATGATCCTATGACTTAAAGTTTGCAAAGACTTTTTAAACTATTTTTTTGTTTGCATTTAATACTATATTATTCAAAGCCCATTCTGCTTTCACTTTCTGTATCTTTCCCTACAAACATCTTATTTCTGTAACTACACTAACGGAACTTGGCAAGAAAAACTAGAGGAAGAATAAGAGATATATGAATCATTTTGTACCCTACAATTAACACATGAAGAGAGAACTTAGTGAAAACAATAATTCCTCAGGCATATGTGGTTTTGTTTTTAAGCCAAAATAGTTTCCCTCTGAGTTCATCAGCTGCCATTTTGTAAATGAACCTTTTGTTTTCAAGAATCAACTAAGTGTTCTACCAAATTAGAATTCATACTGCTCTTATCATTTAATTTAAGGGTATACCTGCACTTGATCTACAGGACTTTTAAAGAACCACCTCTATTGGCAAAAGCCCCAGGAAATCACTATAAAACTATATCTCTGGGAAAAGCAACCTTTTCATGTTCACTCTATGCATTAAGTATGTATTTGTATATGTATTTTGTTACCGATATTTTATGGCTATGCCAAAAATAAGTTCTAAATTCCACTATGTCAGTGATTTTCAAATTACAGGTGGACTGTTATTTAATTAGTTAGGTTATCAACTTAGTTGGTAGTAGTGAGTATTGAGAAGGCAATATCAGAGTGCATTGTATATAATACAGGTGAGCTTTATAGGTTGGTAGCAATAAGAATCAAATTGATAAATATTGACATGCATTGCTCAAGGTAAAAATACTCTCTTTATCATGAAAATTTTTTTCAATTATATATACATGTGTCTGTTCATACATGGATATGTGTGTATGTGTATGTGTGTGTGTATTAGATTATTGTGTAAAATATATTTCACTATGGATCACTGTAGAAATGTTGTAAAGGTCACAGAAATAAATCAACATGCATTTTCAATTTAAGTAGTTTTTTTCTTTGTTGCTTCAGAGACTGGGGTACTAAATGAAGAATCTACTTTTTGTATGGCCAAATATAAAAAAAACAGGCTAGAGATTGGTAATCTTAGATTTCTTGAATATGTTCAGTTTTTGGCAACTGTGTTTTTAAATGGTTGGTAAAAAAAATGTTTCTTTGTTAATTTTGTGTTACTGAAAAATTTTCTCTGCAATATTTTTAAGTGCAATAATTTATAGAAAACCAAGGATACAAATAAATCAATATCGACCTACAATGGCCTTGGTATGTATGGTAGATGTCTAGATGTCTATGTGTGTGTGTGCATGAGCAAGTGTGTGTAGTGTGTGCATACATATGTATGTATGTATGTATGGATACATAGAACATATACACAGATTTGTGTATGTATGCATGTGTGTATGAACATATATAAATGTATGTATACGCAGACACATATATACACAGGTGTACATATCTGTATATAATACATGCATATTCACACACACATAACACACATGATATATAAATACACATGCACACATGTACATACGCACAAATCTGTGTACACACACAATATACATATAGTAGACACGTACATGCATACATATATATGCATACAATTTATGTATATACATATATACACATACATGCATTTATATAATGTATAAATAGATACACACATACATACACACATGCATGCACACATACTGTCAAAGAAAAATTTCTCTCGACAAAGTTAAATAGATGAGGAAGTCTTTATTCGAAACTATTGCAATAGAGTTTAAGACTGTTGCAGTAAGGGAGAGAGTTTGAACTCAAACTCTCAGAAGTAAAAGGCGGGAGAATTTTTAGTAGAGGAGGATGTTAAGAAAGAGGCTGGTCAGCATGATTAGGCCATTCGTGTTTGCTAACTGTCACTTATCTAAATTAGTCTCCTACCACCCCACAAAAAGTAGGAGACAGGAGGAGACAGGGCCTTTATCTTTTCTGATGTCTCTAATGCCTAGGTCCTTGAGACAGATATTCTTGGATTATAAAACTAGCAAGAGGCTGTGAGAAGACTTATATCTGAAAGACAGAGAAAAAAATCACAATTGCAAGTTTTAAAAAGTAAATGTTCTAAAAAAGGGGGCCTACAGGCAGGAAGATATCTGTCTAAACTTTGATCAAGCTGAGAGGAACATCAAGTTTTCTTGGTCAATGCATACACACACACACACACACACACACACGATATGAGATAAAATCTTTCAACTGGCAAGAATTCCTGTCCCATATGTGGGAATATATTCTCCACGTTTGGGAACAGAAATGTAGAAGTTACATCAAGGTAAGAAGAAATTTATTAATAGTAATGTATTTTTAAGAATCTCAGGCAATATTTGAAGGGAGAATAACCTTACACTGTTATAGTCTCCATAAATATTACATACGATGGCTTAAATGTTAAAACTTTTGCATAAGAAGAATGGTATATTTTCATCACAGCTTGCAAAGAACCTAAATGTTGCTTTTTTGAAAAAGTGTAAGGGCCGTCAAAATTAAATTTTCCCAAAGAGCTCAGGGATTATCATAGTGAATATATAAACAGCTGGAAAGGACACTGATAAATGGTGGTTAGCAAGATTTCAATGAGAGATAGAAAAACATTAAATTAAGAAAAAAATCAAGGCTAAAGAGGAAATATTAGTGGGCATTGTGAAGTTACGGGAGAAAATAACTCTCTAGAGATCATTTATTGGGAACTGTCATTTGTGCTATTAACTTTGAATAATTTTTTTATGAGACTGACGCGCTACCTACTGCGCTAACGAGGCACCTTGAATAATTTTTTTTAATATAAGGCACAATCATCTCTCTTTTTCTATAGAACAAATTTCAATAAATATAAAAGAGAACACAGGAAGAGGATAAAGAAGAGAAAAATCAAGATGTGACTAGTAGAGAGATGACACATATGGCAAAGATGACTCTCTAGTTTTTATAAGGGAAGTATTAGTAATTGTTATCAAATGCCCCTGGTTATAATTTATAGTCTGTCCCATGCAATAAAACTTCTAGTATAGAATATAGTGCTATTTTTATGATATTCATTAAATCATTCTCAATAGATATTTTATATTTTCCATCAAGCCCTGTGGTTAAAAATTTCTTTCAAATATAAGAATCCCCGACTGACAACTCCAGTCAACATTATGGTTTTCAGCATAAGCAATACTGAGTAAGAAGCATTTAAAAATATATTTTTTGTTGTTTAAGGGTGCTATTCAATATGCAACTATACAAAGATGTATAAGTCACTCTACTATGAGAATCACCATATTTATTCCGAGTTCTAAAGCTTATTAATGAGGTATTTTACATCTCTTTTTCATGCCAAATCATTGAAATAAAGAGAAAATGTCTAAAAATAATAACTGAGATTCACTTACTTATGGGATAATATCAAGAGATAAATCATGCATGTTTTGGAGTCTCAGACTGAAAGGAGAAATGGAACGACAGAAAAGGAATTTGAAAATACAATGGGTGAAAAAACGTAAAAAAAATTGAAATAATGAACTTTATTTCTTAGAGAAGTTTTCTGTTCACAGCAAAACTGAGTGAAAAGAACAGAAACTTATTTTATTTATAGGCATTGCAGTTTATTGATTTTTTAATCTAATATTTTTATATTGATTTCATGTTGAAATAATATTATTTTGAATATATATTGTTACATAAATTACATGGTAAAATTATCTTTATTCTTATAGTTCAATGTGGCTGTTAGAGATAAAAAAGTTATATGTGTTTCATGTTATATTTCTATAGAAAGCCATGCCTTAGAGAAACAACAGAACAAAAAATGTTCTGTCTAAAAAGAAATCACTATGACCTGTATCTAAAATCATCATATAAATAACTCTAATTAGATCATAGATCTAAGAGTAAATACCCAAACTATATCTAGAAGAAAACAAATGGAAGTATGTTATCTTAAGACAGGAAAATAATTTTAGATAATATAAAAAGCTTGAAATATAAAAGAAAATATTGATAATTTAGAATTTATCAAAATTAAAACTTCCATTCTGTGAAAATCGAAATTAAGAAAATTGACAGGCAAGATATACACTTAGAAAAGTGTTTGTGATATCAATGTCTAGCAAAGAATTTGTATACAGAATAAGGAATTCTTAAAGTTTAAAAATAAAAAGACAACCTAATGGGAGAAAATAGCAAAAAATATAAACAGGAATTTAAAAAGAGAGAAGATATACATATAGCTAATAAGCATATGTGAAATTACTCTAAATCAGCAGTCATCAAAATATACAAATTACAGTCATGATGAGATACCACTACACAGCACTCTACAGTCTAAAATTTAAAAGGCTGATAATGCCACGTCTTGACATAGACCTAGAGAAACATGAATTCTTACACATTGTTTTTGGGTTTGGAGAAGGCAAAATCACTTTACAAAACAGTTTGATACTTCCTTATAAAGTTAAATAAATATTTATACATCACCCAGCAATTAAATGCTTAGGTATTTACCCAAGAGAAGTGAGAACTTATGCCACACAAATTTGCACACAAAGTTTTGTAGCACCATTATTTATAATAGTTAAAAGTGTATACCATCTAAATGTTCAAGACAATTTAAATGGGTGAACAAGTTTTGTGGTATATCCATACAATGAAATATCACACAACAGTAGAAGGATTGAAAATTATGATAAATGCAACAAGAATGAATCTCTGAAACTCTATGTTGAGAAAAAGAAGCCAAACACAAAAGAATACCTACTTTGTTTCTGTTTATATGAATTTCTAGGAAAGGTAAAAGTACAGCATATCAGTGGTTGCCTATACCATGTATGGAAGTGGAAAGTGACTGCAATGGGGAAAGAGAAAACTTTTTTGGGTGTTAGTAAAATTGTCTATGTTGATGGTAATAAAAGTTACACAGATGTTCACATTTCTGAAAATTCGTTAGTGTGCACACTAAGTTGGTATAATTTTACGTGTCATACCGCAATGTATTTCTTTCAATAAAAAAATTGTGAACAGTGGGTAAGGGGCAAGTGGTATGAAAACCAACTTTAGCTTTGTGAAAGCTGTAAAATTATATATATATATATATATATATATATATATATATATATACTCTTAATTGAAAAACCAGGGAAATGCACACAAGTTGCAGCATAGAGATTTTAACTTATTTTAATAGTGAGGTTCCCCCCCCAACAATTACAGCTTCCTAAAAACAATAAGTTTGCTTTTGAGATGACAGCTTCCTAAAAACAATAAGTTTGCTTTTGAGATGACAATTTCCTTTCCTTGAAAATATTCAAGTACCAGCTGATGATCATTTTTCAGGTATGTTGAAGAAGTACCTTAGAGATTAAAGTTTGTATTAACCAATCTTTAAGATGATTAAATAATACCAGAATCTATGGTAGAGTTCTGCCTATAATGTTTTCTCAAATAGCTCTTGTTAATATTTCAATTGTAGTCTCCAGTGCTGCATATGTAGGCGACCTTAGATCTCTGCACAATCTATTTAAGATGTAATCTGGAAGAGAAGACAAAAGTGTGTAGCAAAATGCAATGCATTCCATATAGATATATACCCAAATCTCTTATATGACATGGAAGCAATGTCATATTCTTAATATGTTCTCTTCCTGAAATATTTAAGTATTAATTAGGAACAATTATAATAATTAAGGCATGGATTATTTATAAAGATACCAGTTATTCCTAAAATATTTGGAGTTTATTTTAACATGAAGGTATTTCTTAGGATACTTCCAGTAACTTCCAAAACATGTCTTTGAAAGCCCAAACATGTTTATCATGGTTGTATAACCCAGGACAGCCCATGGAAAAATGAGAATGTTCCAGATTAGTAACCATTTAAATTTTTCTAGGCTTTGGCATTCATTTTTCCTTAAGTATAAACAATTGACTGTAAACTATGCAAAGACTTGTTTACCTGAATTTCTTTGAGATTCATCAGGTATGTCAATTAAAATGAATGGGTCTCATCCATTACCACTACTCATTGTGCGTGCTTCTACCTAAGTATTGGTGGAGATAATATGACTCAGTTTGAATTTAAAATCAAGGTAATGGAACTAGACAAGATAGTTATCTCCCTTTCTCCTTATTCTCCCTTAGAGAGTTTTTGAGGTCAGATATTTGTAAAATGAAAATATTAATCCAGATTTAACAGTAAAATGGATTATTGACATCACTAGAGAAAGCAATCCAAGATTCCATTTATCCTGAAGTATAAATTGCATATGAAAAACAGCTCAAATTTAAGTCATGTCAGAGCAATTGTCTTTCTGAGTTTTAGCTTGGAACTCACATTTGAAATCACTGTGTCTCATTCAGTGCCATCTTGATATTGATAGCAGGGTAAACAGTTTAGCAGGGACCTGGATATACAGCAGTGCTCTTGCTCCAGAGGACATCTCTGATTGTTCACATTTTATCCCAGTCCCATTACGGTACATTTTAAATACTGATATCGCACAGCACATTTTAAATACTAACTATATCTTCTAATTTTGGCAGAAATCCACTCCTCCACTTTTATGCAATATATTAACAAACAAATTTAATTGCATATATTTTTACTGTTATATCAACAGTAGGCATTCCCCTTTTGAAGCTCAGATCCTTAATATTGCTGTCCTCTGCAAGAAATATTCACTCCTTTAATTCCCTTGTTCCCTTAGCCTATCTATGTCATATACATCAGTTAAGAAGATATTTCATCAGGGATCTCTTTTCTCATCTTTCTAGATGACAACAAGACTCCCTGATACTTGGCTCATAGTAGTACCCTGACAATATTTACTAGCATTAGTAAGTTCATTAGACTGTAGGCTCCAGAAACAGGTCAATGCCTGTTTTTCTCAACCTTGCATTACCAGCATCTAATGCAGTGCCTGGAGCATAGTAGAAGCTCTCTACATATTTAACTATTAATAAATGAATGAATGAATGAATGTGTTAGCAACTAACTGTTTACCTTGATTGGCAAAAGAACTATCAATGAGTTTGATTGTTCTACTTTGTTTTCAATAAGTAGGTCTATGGTGCTGATCCATTTTTAACAGTTTGTGAATAAGTCAATAATTAGTATTTTCACAATAGTAGTATTGAAGACCCATTTCAAATTTTGGATGAAAAAGGCTAACATTAATGAAAACTACTAGTCAAAGTAGATGTGGTATATATATACAATGGAATATTATGCAGCTATCAAAAGAAACGAAATCTTGCCATTCGCAACGACATGGATGGAACTGGAGAGTATTATGCTGAGCGAAATAAGTCAATCAGAGAAAGACAATTATCATATGATCTCTCTGATATGAGGAACTTGAGGGGCAGGGTGGGGGGTTGTGGGGGGTAGGGAGGGAAAAATAATGAAACAAGATGGGATGGGGAAGGAGACAAACCATAAGAGACTTCTAATCTCATAAAACAAACTGAGGGTTACTGGGGGGTGGGAGGGTAGGGATAGGGTGGATGGGTTATGGACATTGGGGAGGGTTTGTGCTTTGGTGAATGCTGTGAAAGATGTAAGCCTGATGATTCACAGACCTGTACCCCTTGGGCAAATAATAAAAATAAAATTAAAAAAAAA
>LNAC01000080.1:2017211-2254842 GCA_002007465.1 Ailurus styani | reverse complement strand
AAAAAAAAACCAAAGTAGATTAATAATACTAAGAACAGTTGAAGTAAATCTTAATTTTGCTCCTGTATTTATTTCCTTTCCTGTGCTGTTCCCCTTGTGACACTCTCGTTTTCTGAATATGACAGCTTCATGCAGGATGTCCTTCTTTGGCTGCTGTGCCATGAAGAAGTATCTGTGATTATGAGAGGTGATCATCTTTGTTGGATAATGAGATAAATGTATTCATTCTCAATCTCATATTCATCTCTTGGACAATGAAATTATTTCACTTGTTGCTTGATGATGAGGCCTTCTTCCTCTGAATAAGTAAGACCTTATTTTGTCTCTTTATGCAGTCATCTGTTCACAGTTTTGCCTCTCTCCAGTACACTGTGACTCCTTGGGACAAATGAATATTCATTCATCTTTCATCCCTAGTGCTTAGTACACACAGTGATTGTACACCTCTATGCCATGAAGTAGGAAAGTGGAGTTGTGAGGCATCAGCAAAGGGGGAATACAAGGGCCGCTCTGAATTTTAAGAACAACATACTTAAGATGGAATGAGTGAGTAATCCATGGGACAGCTAGCATGTCTTTAATTTTAAAATTCTATATTCTAAGCACCTCTGGATGCACGTTGAAATGGATAGATAAGAAATCTTTTTTTTTTCTTTCTTTCTTCTTTTTTTTTTGCTGATGAGGAGACTGTGTGGGTCTCCATTCTCCTGACCTTTGTTGATTCCTAGGGATATTTCTTTAACATCTAAACACAAATATTTTCAGGAAGCCAAGAGACTCCAAAGAAAAATGACAAATAATAGAAATTGTTTTCATTTTTTGAATGCTTGGAAAAATATACAAAAATATGTTTACTTAAATTTTTCAATCAAACTTAGATTTCATGGGATTTTACTTGTCTTACCAAAGAAAAAAACATTAAATTATCAATATGATAAGATACATATATTATCATTCATTTAAATTTGAAAATAACGTGTAGTCCCATACCTGATTTGGAAATTGTTAATATTAAAAACTAAGCTTAAGCCTTTCTACAAGCTTTTGTAGACTCATATTAATACATTCTCCAAACATTATTTCACCTCAACTAGTGTAGATGCTTTCAAATGAACAACAGATGACTTGTTTAAATATTTGCAATGGATTCTAGTTAAAATAGGCTAAAAAATAGTGTATTAATGGGTGCTACAACTTACTATACATTATTTATACTTGAGCAAAATATGTTCTAACATAGTTTGAATTTTATTTGCTTTTCTTTCTATAATAACTAAACATTTTTCTTTTACTACAAAATTCAAAGTTTGATTTTCAATCTTCAAATTTGGTTCTAATTAAATTTTCTACTTGTATTTTTCTTCTTTTCTGAAAGCTAAATTTTTATGTGAAAGTTTGTTTCTACAAATATTGAATGTCTTCATATTATTAGGAATAATTTTAATACAATTACTTTGTGCTTTGGAAATGTACCATTATCGGAAGGCTAAACAGAAACACCATTTGCAGTGGAAAGTTATAAAATATATTATAGTTTGGGATAAGTTTAAAAAGACTATTCTAATTATTCAAACAAGTATATTTCAAGAATATTGATAAGAATTTTCAAACTAATTTGTGTGATAACTATCAATTAAAGACATAAGATGAATGCCTGTTATTTTAAAACTTAATTAAGCAAATGAGAAGCTGTGCGCAACTAGCTAGCATGATCTGAAAAAATAATTGGCTCATTAACTAATCTATAACAGCCCATTCTCATTTCTAGATTCTAATTGAGGAATGAATGGAAATAGTAAGGTAAGCTCACTGTACAATACACACAACCATGAGACAATTATAATTTCTGCACAAATGCCCATATTGTTTGAGATATTTATTAATATGATGGTGGAGTCTAGTGAATGATGCTGTGAGAAAGCCACAACTTTGAATGTTGTATGTGTGTGCACATATGCACACACATGAGATAAAGCAATATAGATGAATTTGAAGACTTCTTTTTTCTCTTGCCCACTCCCATTTCACTCTTAATTTGGTATGAATACTCACAGTTCATGCTGTAATATTTTTACTATATTCAAATGAATCCATGAGCAATATTTGATTGCTTTGAGTTTTTGGAAAATTTTATATATGTCATCATGCTAAAATTGTAATTCTGAAAAATATTTATCAAACACATAATTAATTCTTTGAAGTATAGCTTTGCATCTTTAAAATGGTCTACACATATCTTCTATAAGCAGCATGTAACTGGAAGTATTGTCTATTTTTATTGTTTCTGTAATCAAATGTATTGTGATTATTGATAATATGTTGACTTTTTTCTCCTTTATTTTTCCATGTTTCATCCTTTCCTATGTTATCTTTATTTAATCAGATTTTTAAGTTCTCTTTTTGTCATCTACCTTTTTATGAATTATATATGCAGTATTCATTTTTGATGGTTTCTAAAAATTTCAAATGCATCCCTAACTTTATATAGCCTAAAACTAATCATTATCTCACCTTCTTCCTAAACAATTCATGGGCCCCCCAAGTTTTATTTCTGGTTTCCAATCTTTCAGTATATTATCTAGTGTTTTAGTCCTACTTTGTATCTACACCCTTTTTACTATTATTTTTTACACTCAACAGCTATTTATCTTCAAATTACTAGTTTTCTTTACTCGTCACTATTCGATATACCCTACTTCTTCCGTTTATGTTTATTTTCTTTCTTGCTGATGAACATTTCATGTATAGTGGTTTCCAATCTTGGCCAAAACACATGAAAATCATGTGAGAAGTCTTTAAAACTCTCAGTATTCAGACATTTCCCTGGATTGATTAAGTGAACAAATCTTGAGATACTCATTCAGGTACCAGAATGTTTTTTATTGTTCACCAGATGATTTCAAAAGCTACCATGATTGCTTGAGTCCTTTTTTGGGAGTATAGTTTGTGTGTAGTAATTCTCCTTTGTCTCTTGATGAATGCAAATAGTTTTACTTACTTCCTGTTCTTGAGTGATTTTGTTTAACTAGGTATACAATTTTAATCTGGATAATTATAGGTCCTCAGGACTATGGAGATATTCTTTTATCTTTCAACATCCATTTCTTTTTTTTTTTTTTAAAGATTTTATTTATTTATTTGACACAGAGAGAGATCACATCACAAGTAGGTAGAGAAGCAGGCAGAGAGAGGGAAGCAGGCTCCCCGCTGAGCAGGGAGCCCGATACGGGCCTCGATCCCAGGACCCTGAGATCATGACCTGAGCTGAAGGCAGAGGCTTTAACCCACTGAGCCACCCAGGCGCCCTCCATTTCTTTTTTGAGAAGACAAGTATTTAAACCTAGCCCTCAGAAGCAAGGTGTATTGTTTCCAGTCCCCCATTGAATTTCTTGGCTTTATCTCCTACTCATTACTCTAATGTTGAATATTTTTTTCCCCTTAAATCCTGACACTGGGGATTTTTGCCACCATACCATTTTTTGTAAGTTTGTTTATTTATTGTTTGTTTATTTACATTTTATCAGTTGGTACATGTAAAAGGAACTCATAAAAACAAACATACATGTGACTGTGTTTAGTTCGGCAGGAAGGATTTCCAATACCAATGCAGCCTATCTGATTGATTGAAAGCATCTCTTTATTTTCTTTTTCTTCTCTTATACAATTAACTTGGATATTATAAGTCTTACATTCAATATACTCTTAACCTTCCTTGAAATATCTATGCTTGATGAGAAGGTAAGTTGATTTGTTGCTAGGACTACTTTTCCTGTTTGCAACTTCATGCAGACTTCCAATCTGTCACATTAGCATAGAATAATCTTTAACATTATCTCTAATTGGCATCATCTCTCCCTTTTTAAAATTTACTTCTAAGTTTTTACCTCTAGCAGAAGGTAGAAACACTTTTATACCTTAATGGATCCAATTGCCTGGACTTAAAATAATAGATTTCTTCATTACAGAGGCCTTTGTTTTTACAGAGACTGATTTATATTCTTTGCACATATTTTCATGTTATATGTCCAGTGTAACATGAAGGGAATTAATTTATTGAATGTTACATTTAACAAAGAATCCAGTAGAATAGTGTGATTTAGAGGTTCCCCCCATTGTTTCTATGAGTAACAACAACAATAATAGTAACGTACAAGATAATTTCTACCTATAGCAGTCTGACTCTTTTTTTTTTTTTAAATGCAGTAGATGGTCCTTCACACTCTATTAGTCATTTTGGCTTTAAGGTTTTCATTTTGTTGGCCAGAAGACAGATAAAGGGGATTACGAACAGAACTGAGCCTGGTTTCTGCTAATCTCCAACTTGAATTCTTTCAAGGGTTGCAAAATATGATTCAAGTATTACACAAGCCTTTATAACCTGAGCCAGACTTTGTCATCTGTCTGGTGTATGTGCCATCATGGGTGGATTTGGAACTGACATTTTATATCTCTGATCTGAACTGTATAAATATTTGTTTAGAGTGACTATCAACATAACACACAGGCACTCTCTTCTCTGATGTATAGATGATAGAATAGTTCTTAACTGGGGCTCTATGGATTGGGCAGGCACAAACTATCAGAGGACAATGAGACAAATTTTCAGTGAACTCATATTTTATATTTTTCTATTGGCAAAATGTTAAGCAGTTGTTTCTATACCAAAACCCCCCTATTTCTTACAATTTGGGTTACATTAAAGATATCTCATGTATATGGCCATTTATCTGAATCTATAAATGGTGAATTGGTTTTCCCAAATACCTTTTATGAGGAGTCTTTCTTTAAGTTGGAATTAAAGATTCTATCTAAAGATTCTCTTTTTCTATTGTCTTACACAATACTCTCTTCTAGGAAAACTGTCTTAAAAACATCAAAAAAAAAGTTTCAGGCAATATTGTCTAAATATCCTAATCCTTATTAGATGAATTAATATTCTCAAAGAAACTCATGCTCATAACATGGAAATAAGATTAAATTGATGTTATGAATATTATCATCTATCATAAGTTGTTTGTTAATATATCCAGTATACAACATAAAATCTGTCATTTTAATAAGATGACCTCAAATAGTTTAGCAAATCTTGAAAATGATAAGGATTGAAATTATGGATGTATAAAAGACACAGAAGCTTAGAAAGCTTGGAAGGAATTTAGAGCCATCTATTTTTATCTTTTTCCCTCAGATGGGGAAGCATCTTAGCAAAATTTGGAAATCTATAAAAATTATATGATTTCTCTTAGAATTAAAGAACAATTTAAAGCTTTAAGAGCTGAAAAACTGATCACATAAATTCTATCACTTATTCAGCATTTTTTTGAAAATCTACCTTTTGCCAATAATTCTACATATACCATTGTCCACATACCATATATACATTGTCCCTAGATTCAAATAACTACCAACAAGAATCCCAAATATTAGTCTATGACAAGGAAATTAAAGACGGTGCTGTGAGAGATTGTTATAATATTAAATTTATTAAGCAAAACAAAATATCTTCTTATCTTAGACTGTCCTGTTTTTATTCTAATGATGCTGATGATAGTGGTTGTATCTTATAGTTTTCATGAAGCAAAATAAAAAGTTAATAATGTGACATAAATTTGGTCTCTCAAATTTATTGTCATTTCTATTGTTACTGATAGAAATTTCTGTCAACTATTTAATGGTAATTAGAGAATATTTATGATCAGTAAATTAGAAATATGCTCACATGCTAAGGAAATCACAGTGGTGGATGTTTTGCTTATCATAAAGCTTTAATAATGTGTAGGAATTATCTAGGTTACTCAGGTATGGGACGATATGTTAAAAACCAGTGTTGAATCTGCTAGCAAAATTTGGGACTCTTTCTTTGACATCACATTTCACTTAAGAGTGTGCTTCTAGGGCGCCTGGGTGGCTCAGTGGGTTAAAGCCGCTGCCTTCGGCTCAGGTCATGATCCCAGGGTCCTGGGATCGAGGCCCACATCGGGCTCTCTGCTCAGCAGGGAGCCTGCTTCCTCCTCTCTCCTCTCTCTCTGCCTGCCTCTCTGCCTACTTGTAATCTCTCTCTCTCTGTGTCAAATGAATAAATAAAATCTTAAAAAAAAAAAGAGTGTGCTTCTAGCTGGGGTATCTGGGTGGCTCAGTTGGTTAAGCGTCTGCCTTCAGCTCAGGTCATGATCCCAGGGTCCTGGGATCAAGCCCCATGTTGGGATCCCTGCTTAGTGGGGAGTCTGCTTCTCCCTCTCTATCTGCCTGTCTCTCTTCCACCTGCTTGTGCTCCCTCTCTCTCTGTCAATAAATAAATAAAATCTTAAAAAAAAAAAGACTGTACTCGCTAAAATGGAGTAATAGGAACTGGATTTACTCTGCTAGCTTAAACAATCAAAAAAGAACAAAATATACTAAACAATTATTTTTAGACATTGAACAACAAGCAGCGCAGGGTAATAGATTGTATAAGGCTGTTAATTATAGTGATAATCTCTAAAAACTGGTGGTGTAATATTTTGTACAATATTCTAAAATGTTCATGTCTGAAAAAGTCTGTTCATCTGTACAAAATAAAGCTGGATTTTTTTCACATTTGCTAACAAAATGAGTTTCATATAGAATGAAATATTTAAATATGTTAAAATACTATAACTTCTAGAAGAAAAATACTTTTATAAATTTTGCGTTTATTGCTTTAAGAATTATACAAATATGTTTTGGTACAATTTAATACATGCAGCATCAATTAGAGTATTCAATATCCATGGAGTATTCACTGGATACAGCCTTCGTAATGGACCAAGTTAGCCCTAGACTAAATTCTATCTCAGCTGCATCCTAATGAAGCTTATAAGCAAACCTCAAAATGAACAAAATCTTTCTTAATTACATTCTAAAACAAAGTTTAATAGTCTTTAAAATAATACAAAAATACCCAACAACCAATAAAGTAAATTCACAATATCTGACATGCAATTTATAATTACCAGGGATGCAAAGAAGGAAAATATAACGCATAATAAGGAGAAAAATCAGTCAATAGAAACAGCCTGAAAAATGTTGTGGATGGTATAGTTAATAAACAAAGACAGTCAAACAATTATTACAACTAATTTCCATGGGTTCAAAAAGCTAAAGGAAAGCATCAACATTTTAAAGAGATATGGAGGATATAAAGATAACACAAATTGCACATCTAGAGATGAAAATATAGAGTTTCTGAGATGAAAAATAAACTGAATGGGATTAAAAGATAGGAGACAATGCAGATGCAAGATTAGCCTCCCTGGAAAAGCAAATTTTTGCTGTTATAAAACATGGAGTCTGAAATTATGAAAATTTTCTTCAGTGTTATCAAAATTAAGCTCCTCTCTATGGTATGGATTGTCTTGCATAATGAAAATACCTAAAATTTAAATATGCAAATTAAAATGTATGAATGAAAAGAAAATGTGAAAGTACAACACAGTTATAAAGGAATATAGTAAAGGAAAAGAAAAGAAAATAATTTTATTTTATATATAACTAAGATAAATAAATATTATATTATAAACATGGTCGGTCTACACAGAACAAAAAATGATATAAGGATATTTATTTCCTTTTCTGAGAAACAGGAATCAATTTAAAAGGCAAATGAATGTAAAGAATGATTAACACACATTTTCAGTCTTTGATTTCTTTCTTTTTTTTCTTTGGTCACTGACAACATCCCCTGGAGAAAATTGTAAGACTTTCAAAATACTTGTTGAAAAGAGAGACACCAAGATTTTTAATGGTTATGGGAGAAAGTATTAGCAAATCCTATCTTTGAAACTCAGTTCAGAAAATAAATAACAATGATAAGCCCTTTGTGCCAAATGAACTCATATTAAGTAACTACCTTTCAGAGCAGCTCAAGAAAAATACAGTGTATGATTCTGGTGCTTTCCTACATATTCTGTATCCTATATATTGTGTATATATGTTATGTATCTATAGCTACATCTAAATATATATCTATATCTCCTAAAATACTATTTTATATTTAATGAAGTCATATTTTCCATAAAGTCATCGAAAAATTATTAATTATTATTCCATCTATCTAAAATATGTGAGATGAGAGAAATGTGCTAAAGCTTGAACCACCTTCTGACTGGATTTGGATTTGGTAACTTTAGAAAAAGAAATAACTAATTTATCATAAGTTATTTTATTCCTAGTTTATTAGATAGAAATACCAAACTGAATCTGTTAGGGTTGGATGGACTTTTCTCAGAAGATAATATCTGTGGTTCTCACCTTATGCTAAGACATATATCACTTGTGAATAATCAGGCAAGTGTATACATTATTAAAATAGGTTATTATTTATGGTTTTACAAACAAATGTTATAGAAATAATTTATGATTAATTGCATAATCAGTTTGAAATGTCACTGAAATTTAAAATTATAAGTAAGTATTATTGATGTTTTTCTCCCAAGGGAAGAAAATAGCATTATCTCATCACTTCTTATATTCTTATAAAGAAAATATGAAAGTGGATTCCATCTGGTATAATTCTCTAAATGGGCTGTTGAAGTGATATGTCTTTGGGTTTTTTAAAAGAGGATTCAGGCAAGAAATGCACTGGTTTTCATTAAACTTTTGAAGAGGGTGTAAATTATACATGTTTTATCTAACATTGTGATTGCCTGACAACCACCATCAAATTAACTTTGCAAAAATTAAGGAAACTGAGTGCATGGACAGGTATGCATGAGAACAGACATTGTTCATCCTTTGATTACATTGATTACGTTGTCACCACTGTCTTACTACAAAGAAATTTTGTAGTAAGATCACTAAAAACAGTGATGAGATCCAGATATTTCAACTGATTTGAAAGCTTTCAGCTGTAACATTGCTGAACACAAATTCTCTTCTTCCTTTATAATGCTTTCTTCTACCCATATTAGGCTGCCAGTTGGTAAAATTTTACAAAGGGAAAGTAATCTACTAAAATAGCCTGCTTGAACAATAGTTTCTGATATAGAACAAAGATGGTATCTAAATCATCACTTTCTAGCCGCTGTGACTTTGTTCTGTGCTTTCTTAGTTGTCTTTCTTCCACAGATTCTTTTAAAGATGGTTCCCTCAGGTCACTGAGTTTCCTTCTAAAAACATGACTTTTAATAAGATACTCTGTTACCACTCACTACATCCAAATTAGAACTTCTCTCCAATCTTCTCTGTTATGTCACTGAGTAGTATATTTTTTATCGTATTTATTTCTGCTTGAAATTATCTTGATCTTCTATGTGTATATTTCTTTATTCTCTAACTCCTAAAGCAAAAATATAAACTCTGTAAAAGTAGAAATTTTGTTTCTCTCTAGGGCCTAGAAATTGCCACATGTGAAAGACACACTCATAAATTATTTGATCTTGAACAATTAATGTACTATTGAAACGGGATTGATCTATTGATTTACAATTAATCTGTCCTTTTGTCACATACAAATTATTCAACTAGAAATATATAGAAAGCCAATAAAATAGAAGCTTTTTACATATTAAGAGACTTAATATTTTCTAGCATGCCTTTCTGACTGAAAATACTTAGAAGTGAGGAAGAAACGTTCTATGAGTGCATGAAACTTTTTACATCTGTATATTTCTAGATCAATGATTCTCACTTCTGTTTTTTCTTCCTCAATGGGGTCTTCAGTTTTTCTCAAATTTATTCTAAAAAAATAGAGATTTAAAATTTACATTGTTAGAGTTCTTCTGCTTAGGATAAAGAAAGTTTTAAAAATGTTGCTCCCAAACTAAACAGTGGGGGGGAAAAAACCCCATAAAATACAAAATAGTCATTCTTCTTGAACCAGAGAGCTGAAACTTCAAGGCAACCAAGTAATATATATTTCAAAAAGGGGAAAGCATCTACAAGGAGAAGTGAGACACAGGACTAATCTTACTTTTGAGGAAACATGGGAGGAAGAGGATCCTTGCCAGTTTCAACTGAAGTGGATAAGACAAAGCAGCTACACTTCTTAAGAGCTTCTTAGGACCAGATGTGGGTTAGTTTCACACACAAGTGGATTAGCTGGAGAAGTGAGAAAGATACAGAAAAAAAATAAAGGTAAACAGAGTGAGAGGGGAGAAAGAGAGGAAGGAAAAGAAAACATTTAATCCATTTGGAATAAAAAGGACATCAGTACAAATATTATGAACATCAAACATGACAAGAAATTATTATGAACAATTTTGAGGCAATGATTTTGACATTTTGAATGAAATGGACAAAATTGTAAAAAAAAGACACAACTTGAGAAAGCTGGCAGAAAATAAATAGAAAATCTTATAAGCAGATATTTACTAAAGTAATGGAATGCACTAATAAAACTTTTTGTACAACAAATATTCCAAGTCCAGGTGTCTTTATTTGTGAATTATTCTAAGTATTTACAAATGTTTTGCAAACAATTCTGAGGGTAGAAAAATTAGGAATGTATCCAAACTCTCTATAGAGACCAAGAAATTCTAAAACCTGATGAGAATATAAGAAAGGAAAATTATAGACTCATCAACAGTATAAAACCTTAAGAGAAAGAAAAACACTGATCATCTACAAAAGGTAAAAATAGCATTTAAATACAAAGAAAAATTACACTTGGGGGAAGATAGTTGAGTAGAAAGCATCAGGTATTTATCTCTCCACCTAGACAACAATCGCAGTGGCAGGATCTAATATAACTATTTTGGAACTCTGGAAACTATGAATGCTGGCAAATTCCAGGGGAAGGTTTGGGCTGCAAATTGTAGTTAGTTTTGGCCAATTTAAGTTCTTTGCTCAGCAACAACTTATCCATTTCCCACCTCAGAGTCCTGTGATAGGGCTCATGCATGTATCCTGAGAGCAACTTGCACGCATCTTGTGGAAGTCAACAAAAAAACGAACAACCTAATTAAAAAATGGGCACATGACTTAAATAGGTATTTTTTCAAAGAAGATACATGAATGACCAATAAACACATGAAAAGATGCACAACATCACTAATTATTTGGGAATACAAAGCAGAACATTGTAATACTTATTAGGATGGCTACTATAAAACAAACCAAAATCAAAACAGAAAATAAGTGTTGATGAGGATATGGAGAAATTGAAATCCTTGTGCACTCTTGGTGGAAATGTTCAGTTTTGTGGAAAACAATATGGTAGTTCCTCAAAAAATCAAATATGGAATTATCGTATAATCCAACAATTATATTCCTGGATATATGCCTCAAAGAATTGAAAGCAGGTTCTTTATATTTGTACAACCATGTTAATGGCAAGCTTATTCACAATAGCTAAAATGTGAAAGCAACCCAATGGACGAATAGACGAATGGACCAGCAAAATATGGCATATGCATACAATGGAATATTACTCAGGGTTACAAAAGAAGGAAATTCTGACATATGCTACATGGACGAAACTTGAGGACATTATGTTAAGTTAAATCAACCTATGACAAAAGGACCAAGACTGTATGGTTTCATTTAAATGACGTACCTAAAGTAGTTAAAATCCTAGACAACAATATGATTATAATAATTACCACTGAGCTATATACTTAAAAATGGTTAAGATGGTGAATTGTGTTTAAGATTTTATTTATTTAAGAGAGAGAGCAAGAATGAGAGAGAGAGAGAGCATGAGAGGGGAGAGGTCAGAGAGAGAAGCAGGATCCCCTCGGAGCAGGGAGCCCGATGTGGAACTTGATCCAGGACTCCAGGATCATGACCTGAGATGAAGGCAGCCACTCAACCGAACCACCCAGGCACCCCGATGGTGAATTTTGTTATGTGTGTTTTATCACAGTGAAAAAATATTAAAATATACAGAAATGTAAATGGGTAAGAATAGTTAAGGCAATCTAGAGAAGAAGAAAGTAGGGACTACCTGATATCAAGTTATATTACATAGCTATTGTAATTAACAGAGTGTGATACTGTTGCAGACACAAATAGAATAGTGGAAAAGAATACTGAGACCAGAAACAGACTTCACATATATATGAACATATTTTATGAAAAAAATGATTCTACAATGCAGTGGGAAAAGGTGGTTATTTCAATAAATGAGGCTATATCAATGATTTTTCTTATGAAAAATAATGTATAAAACTCTTTTCTTCATCACACACAGAAATGAATTGCATCTAGATTTAATAAGAATTTAAATATTTATATTTATTATATATTATGTAATATATATTATAATTTATATATTATATATTATTTATATTTAGATATATAAAATTTTTATATTTAAGTATTCATATTTAAATATGAATTTTAAACAATGAAGCATTTAGTAGACAACCAGAAACATATCTTCATGACTTCCAACTAGGCAGAGATTTCTAAAAATGGACATATGTGCTAAATATGCAGAAAAACAATCAGTAAGTGAATTTATATTAGAATTAACAACTCTTATTCATCAAAGCCCATTAAGTGAGAATGAACAGCAGTAGAAGTTATTCCAACATCATGTACCTTGGAAAGGAATACATAGACTACTCCTGCAAATTTGTAAGAAAAAGATGTGTGTGCGCGCGCGCGCGCGCACACACACACACACACACACACACACAACACCAAACAAAAAAATTACCACACTTCAATAAACAAAGTGAGTTTTCAAATGTCTGTTTTAACGTACAAAATTGTTGTTCAACCTATTAATCATTAAAGAAATGCAAATTAAGATTATAATGGATTACCACTGCAAATCACTTAGAAATACTAGACTAAAAAATAAAGAATGTATGCTTTGTTGAAGATGTAGAACAACTGATATAATTACTTTAAAAAACAGTCAGCTTCTGCTAAAATTGAACATGTATAGGGCCCATGACTCAAAATTTACCCTTCAAGGTGTAGTTCCAACAGAATATGTTCAAATGTTCACTCTTTAGAAGATTTGTATCAAAATGTACATAGAAGCCCAAGTCATAGGGCTATATACATTTCAGTTTTTATCTTATTCTTTAATAAATAGACAAATCCCTAGTGAAACACTAGAATGCTCTAATTTGTGAATACAACTTATATGAACTATGCTGTTCTGGCCTTCTCTTAACCCTTTAGAGCATCTCCTGTTGCCTCCCTTTTCTATTTCATCATTTCATGTTCCCAGAACAGTGTGCTCTGGCCATCTTGAATTTCTTGTGTTTTCCCAAATGCACTAAGCTACAGTATTCACTAAGGTACATTTGTAGGCTCACCTTTTCCTTTTACTCTTTACACCTCTACCCTTCCTCATCTATTTAACTGTTCTTTAAAATCTGTTATTGTTCTTAATAGCTCAGCTCTCACTGCTCTGAGACTTCCTTCACATTCTTCTGTTCTGCTCCACACCAAAAGAAGTGTGTGCTCTTCTTAGATATAACTTTTTCACTTTCTGCATATAAGTATGAGAACACTGGCCATGTCTGGGTATCTCACTACTTGTGTTTATTCCTTATCAGATTATAAATCCATTGAGGGATGTTGAAGAAAGGACTTATGGACACATTCATTTATTTTTGATCCATCAATCCATTGTCCAAAGCTTGTTAGAAAGTAATTACTAAATAGGTATTTGCTCAATGATCAAGTGAATTATTAAGAGATTTCCCCTAATGAGCAAGTAGAATTGGTTGTCTCAACATGCATAGCTTCTATTCCATCTAGGAAATGTATGAACCTCATCCTTCAGTTCAAGACAATATATGATCCAGAATCAAATTACAGCAACATTTTCAGTGTGTGATTCAGGGACACTTGGGAGCCTGTAAGGTCAAGACAATTTTTTCTAATAATACTAAGACATCATTGTTTGTTTGTTTTTTTATCATTGTTTCATAAGTGGAGTCTTCCAGATTGTGCACATCCTGTAGTATTACAATCAACAGGATGAAGAAATAAATATGAGAATCTAGATGTCTTCTAATGAGCCAGAGATTAAATATATTTATAAAAATGTAAAATAATGCCACTTTTCTCATTGATATTTTCTTCCTGAAAATATAGCTATAATTCATAAAAATGTGCAATTTAGATTCATATGCAATGGACTTATTATTTTTATTTCAGAATCAAGTAATTAAAAAAGTTCTCAATTTTAAACTTCTAATATGGGAAATGTTGATAAAAATAACCCCCAAAAATTAAAGATCTTTGAGGTTTTCAATAAAAATGTAAAGTATCTTACAGTATAAAATAAAAACAAACTGGGACTTCTGGGGAATATGGTGGAGTAGGAGAACCCTAAACTCATCTTGTCTCATGGGTACAACTAGATAACAGCCACCTAAGTGTAAATAACCCAGAAAACAACCTGAAGACTGGCAGAACAGTCTCTCCTCAGCTAACTGTAGAGAGGAACCTGCATTGAAGAGGGTAGGAAGGACAGAGACGTGGTTGGGAGCTAAACAGACCAAGAGGACAGGTCACAGGAGGGAGGAATTCTTGGGTATGGGGAGGAGAATGAAACAGACTCCCCAAACCAGAGAACTTACACAGGGACGATGAATCCCCATAGCATTTGGCTTTGAAAACCAGAAGGGCCAAATTTTGCAAGTTCTTAAAATCAGTACAGTTTAAAATCTGGAACTTTAAAAATCAGGAGACCTGTGGAGGGCAAGAGGAAACAGTCTCCACCCTTAAAGAGACAACACAACAAATAGGCCCGTGGAGATACAGACAGAAGCAGCAGTTTGAAAAATACTAGGGGTGTATACAGAAGGGAGATCTGTTTACTAAGCTCACAGCATGTGGTGGATGGGTAAGCATCATTGGGAAATTTCTCCTGAAACAAAGGAGCTGGTGGACACCATTTCCCTCGCTGCTTCCCAGCACAAATGCAGAAACACCCATGAGAACCTGCAAGCGCCAGCACCAACTCCAGATACCTAATTTGTTAACACCACACTTTTCTCCCACATTCTCCTGTGGACATTCCTCCTCCAGCCAGGCTTAGGCTCCATGTCCCCTGCCACTCCCCAAACCCCCAACAGACCCTGGCAAACCTTGCTAACATCAAGTCCAAACACTGTGTGCTTCTGTGGATCCTCTTGTTTCAATCCAGTCTGCCTAGGTTCCTGACAGCTTCAGGTTCCCTCCCACCTGCACAGAACTTACTGGCACCTATTGCTCCACCTCCACATTCTTTTGCAGTTTGGTGCTACTGTATATCTAGCAAACACCTGGTCTGACTCAGTTTAAGCCCAAGGCAGACACAGACTGGCCCACTAACAACACAGGGACCAAAGCCTGCCCACCATAGACAAAGAGAGCCATTGCCAACAACTAGACTAAAGGCAAAAGGGGCTCAGCCACAATAGCAGGGCACATGCAACATACATAGGAGACATCCCTGAAGCTCCACATTCTGATGAAAAGGGGGTATTGCACTGCAGGGCACATAGGACCTCTTATTCATAAAGGCATTATTTCTAAGAGCAGGGGGGATAGCTGACTTCTCTAACACATAGAAACAGACACAGAGTTAAGCAAAATGAGGAGATGGATGAATATATCCCAAATGAAAGAATAGGACAAAAATCACAGCAACAGACCTAAATGAAAGGGAGATAAGTAGTATACCTGATAGCGAATTTAAAGTAATGACCATCAAGATATTCACTGGACTTGAGAAAAGAGTAGATTACCTTTGTGAGACCTTAACAAGAAGATAGAGAACATAAAAAAATACTAATCAGAGATGAAGAACTCAATAAATGAAATTAAAAATGATCAAGATGGGATAAATAGTAAACTACAGGAAGTAGAAGAATAGAGCAGTGACCTGGAAGACAGAATAATAGAAAGTAATCAAGCTGAACAAAGACCTAATAATAATAATAATAATAATAATAATAATAATAATAATAATAATAAATGAAAATAAGCCCAGGGAACTCAGTGATACCATCAAGTGTAATAACATTTGCACATAAATATCCCAGAGGAAAAGAGAGAAAAGGGCTTAGAAAATTTACTGGAAGAAATAATAGTTGAAAACTTCCCTAATCTAGGTAAGGAAACAGAAATCCAGATCCAGGAACCACAGAGAGACTCCAATAAAGTAAACCCAAGGAGGTCTGCACTAAGGCACATAGTAATTAAAATGAAAAAAAAAAAGCAATGATAAAGTGAGAATTTTAAAAGCAGCAAGAGGAAAGAAAATAGTTGGACATAAGGGAAATCCCCATAGGCTATCAGATGATTTTTCATCAGAAACTTGGCAGGCCAGAGGAGAGTGGCATGACATATTCAAAGTGCTGAAAACAAACAAACAAACAAACAAGCCCTACATTCAAGAATATTCTATCTAGAAAGGTATCTTTTAGAATAGAAGGAAAGATGAAGACTCTCAGACAAACAAAAGTTAAAGAATCTCATGGCCACTAAACCAGCCCCACAAGAAATATTAATAGGGACTCTGAATGGAAAGGAAAGACCATAAGTAGGAGTAAGAAAAGTAGGCAACACGAAAGCAGTAAAAATAAGTAGATCCATAAAAATCAGTAAAGGTATTTGCAGACTAAAAGGATATAAAGTATGATACCATATACCTAAAATGTGGGGGAGAAAAGAGTGGGTTCATACTTAAGTGACCATCAACTTAATATACGTTGCAATATGCAGAAGATGTTATGTATAAACCTAATGGTAACCACAAATCAAAACCAGTAATAGATATGTAAAAATTAAAGAGAAAAGGATCCAAGTATAGTATTAAAGAAAGCCAGCAAACCATTGGAAATAAGAGCAAGAGAAGAAGGAAGCAGAGAAGAACTACAAAAACAACCATAAAACAAGTAACAAAATAGCAATAAGTATATACCTATCAATAATAACTTCGAATGTAAATGGACTAAATGATCCAATTAAGAGACATGAGATGACAGAATGGATAAAAAACAGCAAGACCCATACATATACTGCCTACAAGAGACTCATTTCGGACCTAGAGACAAATGCAGATTGAAAGTGAAGGTATAGGGCGCCTGGGTGGCTCAGTGGGTTAAAGCTGCTGCCTTCGGCTCAGGTCATGATCTCAGGGTCCTGGGATCGAGGCCCGCATCAGGCTCCCTGCTCAGTGGGGAGCCTGCTTCCTCCTCTCTCTCTGCCTGCCTCTCTGCCTACTTGTGATCTGATCTCTCTCTGTGTCAAATAAATAAATAAAATCTTAAAAAAAAAAAAAGAAAAAAGAAAGTGAAGGGATAGAAAAGGATTCATCATGTAAATGGCAGTGAAAAGAAAGCTGGAGTAGCAATACTTACATTGGAAAAAATAGACTTCAAAACAAAGACTATAACAAAAGGCGAAGAAAGATACTATATAATAAAAAAGGAGAAAATTGAACAAGAATATATAATGACTGTAAATATTTATGCACCCAACATAGGAGTACCCAAATATGTAAAGCAGCTAATAACAAACATAAAGAAAATGATCAATAATAGTACAACAGTAGGGGCTTCAACACTGCAGTTACATCAATGGATAGATCATCCAAACAGAAAATCAACAAGGAATCAGTGACTTTCAATGATATCCTGAGGGACTCCTGGGTGGCTCTGTTGGTAAGCATCTGCCTTTGACTCAGGTCATGATTTCGGGGTGCTGGGATCAAGCCCCATGTTAGGCTCCCTGCTCAGGGGGGAAGTCTGCTTCTCCCTCTCCTTCTGCTCCCCCCCCCACTCATGCTTTCTCTCTCTCTGATAAATAAATAAAATCTCTAAAAATAAATAGATAGATGATAAATAAATAAATGATACATCGAACCAGGTGGATCTAACAGAAATATTGGGAACATTTCATTCTAAAATAGCAGAATATAGTCTTCTCAAGTGCACATGGAATGTACTCCAGAATAGATCACATTAGGCCACAAAACAAGTCTCAAAAAATTGAAAAAGATCAAAGTCATACCATGCATCTTTTCTGGCCACAACATTATGGAACTAGAATTCAAAAAAAGAAAAAAAATAAAAAGAAAGAAAAAGAAAAAAATCTGGTAGTAGCACAAATACATGGAGATTAAATGACATGCTACTAAACAATGAATGGGTCAACCAAGAAATCAAAGAAGTAAAAAAAAAAAGTATATAGAGACAAATGAAAATGAAAACACAATAGTCCAAAATCTTTGGGATTCAGCAAAAGTTGTTATGAGGGAAATTTAGGGTAATACAGGCTTATCTCAAGAAGCAAGAAAAATCTCAAATGAACAACCTAACCTTACATCCAAAGGAGTTAGGAAAAGAACAACAACAACAAAAACTCTATAAACAAAGAGAAGGAAAGAAATAATAAAGATTAGAGCAGAAATAAAAAAAAATAGAAACTAAAAAACAATAGAGCATATCAATGAAACCAGGAGCTGTTTCTTTGAAAAAAAAAATCTACAAAAACCTTTAATGAGATTGATAGAAAGAAAAAAAGAGAAAAGAAGAAGGAAAGAAGGAAAGAAAGAAAAAAGAAAAGAAAAGGAAAGAAAGAAAGAAAGAAAGAAAGAAAGAAAGAAAGACAGAAAGAAAGAAAGAAAGAAAGAAAGAAGAAAGAAAACTCAAATAAAGTCAGAAATCAAGGAGGAGAAATAACAACCGACACCACAGAAATATGAAGGATTCTAAGAGAATATTATGAAAAATTATAGGCCAATAAATTGGACAACCTACAAAAAGTGGACAAATTCCTAAAAACATATAACTTTCCAAAACTGAAGCAGGAAGAAATAGAAAATTTGAAGAGACCAATTACCAGCAATGAAATTGAATCAGTAAACAAAAACTCCCAACAAACAAGAGTGCAGGATTAGATGGTTTTATAGGTGAATTATACTAAATATTTAAGGAAGAGTTAATGCCTATTCTTCTCAAACTATTCCAAAAAAGTAGAAAAGGAAGGAAATTTTTCAAATTTATCCCACGAGGCAAGAATTACCCTGACCCAAATCAGATAAAGACACCACAAAAAAAGAGAACTACAGCCCAATATATCTGATGAACTTAGATGCAAAAATCCTTAATGAAATATTGGCAAACCAAATCCAAAAGTACATTAAAAAATCATTCGCCATGGTCAAGTGGGATTTATTTCCAGGATGCAAATGTGGTTCAATATTCACAAATCAATCAATGTGATACATCATATCAACACAACAAAAAAAGGATAAAAACCATACAATCATTTCAATAGATGAAGAAAAAGTATTTGATGAAGTACAATGTCCATTCATGATAAAAACCCTCAACAAAGTAGATTTAGATGGAACATACCTCAACATAATAAATGCCGTATACGAAAAACCCATAGCTAACATCATACTCAATGATGGTAAACTAAGAAATTTCCCCCTAAGGTCAGAAATAATACAAGCATGTCCACTCTCACCACTTTCATTCAACAAAGTACTGGAAGTCCCAGCACAGGCAGTAATTTCTCTGATATTGGCCATAGCAACATTTATCTTAATATGTGTCCTGAGGCAAGGGAAACAAAAACAAAAAGAAACTATTGAGACTACATCAAAAATGAAATGCTTCTGCACATCAAAGGAAACAAACAACAAAACTAAGAGACAACTGACTGACTTGGAGAAGATAATTGCAAATGAAATGTCCAATAAAGATTTAGTATAGATAAAGAACTTATACAACTCAACACCAAAAAACCCAAATAATCCAATTAAAAAACAGACAGAAGACATGAACAGACATTTCTCCAAAGAGGACATACAGATGGCCAACAGACACAGGAGAAGATGCTCAACATCACTCATCATCAGGGAAATGCAAATCAAAACCACAATGAGATATCACCTCACGCCTGTCAGAATGGCTAATATCAAAAACTCATGAAACAAGTGTTGGCAAGGATGTGGAGAAAAAGGAATTCTCATGTACTGTTAGTGGGAATGCAAACTGGTGCAGCCACTGTAGAAAATAGCATAGAGATTCCTCAAAAATTAAAAGTAGGACTACCATATGATCCAGTAATTCCACTACTTGGTATTTACCCAAAGAATACAAAAGTACTAATTTGAAAAGATATAGTCGCCCTGAACTTATTGCAGCATAATTTACAATAGTCAAAGTATGGAAGCAACCCTAGTGTCCATCAACAGATGAAGGATAAAGAAGACGTGTATATAATGGTATAATAGTCATAAAAAAGCATGAAATCTTGCCATTTGCAATAACATGGATGGAGCTAGAGAGTATAAGCTAAGTGAAAGAAGTCAGTCAGAGAAAGACAAATAACATATGGTTTCATTTGTATGTGAAATTTAAGAAAGAAACCAAAGAACAATGAACAGAAGAGACAAACCAAAAAACAGAGCCTAGCTATAGGGAACAAACTGATGGTTGCCAGAGGGAAGGTATTGGGGGGATGGGTGAAATAGGTGATGAAGATTAAAAGTACACTTATCATGATGATCACTGGGTACTGTATAGAATTGTTGAATCATTATATTGTACACCTGGAACTAGTATAGCACTGCAAATTAACTATACTGGAATTTCAAAAAATGAAAGCAAAGTATTAATCTAGAAGATTGATTAATGTTGTTGGCTCTGATTTGGTCCATTAATTCCACAAATTTAGAGTTTAGTGATAACTTTCTGTGAATATGTCTATCATGTTACTTGAAAGGTAGAAGTTTTCCTGTTGAACTATTTACTTTGTCATAATTATTTTAAAAAATTACAAAAGAAAAATAGTACTTCCATGTAAAAAGACCATGAGAATAAGTTTAGAATATGAACCAGAAAGTGCAATTATAGATGTACAATGCAAAATGATTGTGTCCCCTGTTTTTTTCTAATAATTTGCATATGGACTGGACTGAAGATGCTGAAATTATTTTATATTCCTTTTGCTTCAGAATGTCTTATTTATATGCTATGTGATTGGACATTGTCATTTTATTTTTGGCTTTCAATTTAATTGCTATATCTCTACAGCTTTTGAGCTTTTATGTGTGAAACTACACACATATAAATAGTTTCCATTTTAGTAGTAATATAAAAAATAATCTCCCTCTCAGTTATTTGTGTACACAAAAATATAATTTGATCATGAGTTTTTGACCATTTTAGGAATCACCTAATTCAATGTTAGCTATTCTTGTTTCAATGATTACTATCTCTTTGATTCTATAATCATTAAACACAATATAATTGAATATGGATTCTTGGGAAGATGTAGAATAAAAATTCCATTTTTATAGTTATGCTTTAAAAATAATTATATAATCATAAACCACAACTTGTGTTTATACATTAATGCTGAACATTCTAGTAATTTCATGACATAATTTTCCAGTGTATCATAGATTTCAGGGAAAATTAACCATATTTATTAGAATTTTCTGCCTTCCAGTACATTCTTTAGTTTAAGTAGCATAGCAACATATTTCTTTTTAACATCAATATAGTAGAATTGAATTTTAAAATTATGTAGTTTCAGAAATAGAGCAAGAATAGAGATAAAAAATTATGCACATTTGCTCTTGGACTTTGACTTTTATACTATCTCTTTTTTTATTTTTGGATTTAATTATGAAAATATCCAAAACATACAAACGTAAGAATAATGATATAATGAATCTTATGTGTCTATTCCAAATTTAGTGCTTATGAAAAGTCTGCCACTTTGTCTTCATTTATCTTTTTTTTTCTTTGTTGGAGTGTTTAAAATCAGAGTTTCTATAATATAAATGATCATAAAAACCACTTGGGGATCTTCCTAGAATGGGAACCCTGATTCAGTAAGTCTGTGGTGGTGACAGATTCTTCATTTCTGATATGTTCCAGGTGAGGCCAATGTGTCTGATCTAGGGACCAGATCTGTAATGTATTTGTAAAGCACACTTCAAATATTATGCTTTTTCAGCAGTACCTTCAGTACCTTCAGTACACTTTCAGCAGTACACTTCAATGTGTATTTCTAAAAATATGATTTTTTTTACAAAAACGTGTTAGTCCACTTAAAAATTAGCAATAATCATTAACATCATCTAATTTCCAGCCCATTATCTTGTTTCCCCAATTATCTTGATAATTTATCTTTATACTTGATTTGTACAAGTGCAACTTGACAACTCAGTGCACAATTTATGTTGCCTCTTGCATTTTGTTTAATATGTAATAACCTCTCATTCTTTTTATTTTTTTTAATACACTGACTAATGAAAGTTATCCTGTAGAATATAGCACAACTTGGGTGTTGTCTGTAGCCTTTTTTTGGGGGGGTGTCTTTTAGCTTGTCCCTTTATTCCCACTCATATTTAGGGCAAAACAGAGAAATTTCACTTTGTTGCTTCCACGTTTATTAGTAGATGTACTTTTTCTAGTGTATCTTTTTTGGTGAAGGTATAGTTTTTGTGGGGTTCTCATTTCAACTCCTTACTAATGTTACTTGAGGCCTTGTCTTTTGTCCCATCCTGAGGCTCCAGGATTCCGAAGACTTCAAGTGTTCACAGAAAAGAAGTGGCTTCATTCTCCACAGATCCCATGTTCTCAGATCTCTCTTTGTCTAAAGATACAAATGTTTTCTTGATATTTAAAAATTTTATTAGAGGGCATTTCAAACATATACAAAAATAAAGAGAAAAAATCTATAATATGATGAATTCCTATATACACATTATCAAGATAAAAAAAAGATCAGTTTTCCAACTGATCTCATTTTGACCTATGGACACACCCACCCCTCCAGAATGTTGAATCTAATCCCAAAAAATGCATTTTATCTGTAAATATTTCATTACATAACTAAAAGATAAGAACTTAAAAATTGTTCAAAACATATCTGAAAATCATCTTAAACCTAAAAATTCATAATGATTATTTAAAGAATTTTTATTTATATATTTGAGAGAGTGAGAGAGAGCGAGCAAGCACATAAGCAGCGGGGAGGGACAGAGGAGCCAGGAGCCCTGTGCTGGCCTCCCCCAGGCTTATGACCTGAGCAGAAAGCAGATGCTTAACCAACTGAGACATCCAGGTGCCCTCATAATAATTTTTAACTTCATGTTGTACTCACATTTTATCAGTTGTCTTATAATTCTTTTTTATTTATTATTGTTATTTGCCCCTGGGGTACAGGTCTGGGAATCATCAGGCTTACACCTTTCACAGCACTCACCATAGCACAAAACCTCCCCAATGGCCATAACCCATCCACCCTATCCCTACCCTCCCACCCCCCAGTAGCCCTCAGTTTGTTTCGTGAGATTAAGAGTCTTTCATGGTTTGTCTCCCTCCCGATCCCATCTTGTTTCATTTTTTTCCCTCCCTACCCCCCACGACCCCTGCCCTGCCCCTCAAGTTCCTCATATCAGAGAGATCATATGATAATTGTCTTTCTCTGATTGACTTATTTCATTTAGCATAATACCCTCTAGTTCCATCCACATTGTTGCAAATGGCACGATTTCGTTTCTTTTGATGGCCGCATAGAATTCCATTTTATATGTATACCACATCTTCTTTATCCATTCATCTGTTGATAGACATCTAGGTTCTTTCCATAGTTTGGCTATTGCAGACATTGCTGCTATAAACATTCGGGTGCATGTGCCCCTGAGGATCACTACCTTTGTATCTTTAGAGTAAATACCCAGTAGAGCGATTGCTGGGTTGTAGGGTAGCTCTATTTTCAACTTTTTGAGGAACCTTCATACTGTTTTCCAGAGTGGCTGCACCAGCGTGCATTCCCACCAGCACTGTAGGAGGGTTCCCCTTTCTCCACATCCTCGCCAACATCTGTCATTTCCCGACTTGTTGATTTTAGCCATTCTAACTGGTGTGAGGTGGTGTCTCACTGTGGTTTTGATTTGTATTTCTCTGATGCCGAGTGATGTTGAGCACTTTCTCATGTATCTGTTGGCCATTTGGATGTCTTCTTTGGAGAAATATCTGTTCATGTCTTCTGCCCATTTCTTGACTGGGTTATTTGTTCTATGGGTGTTGAATTTGATAAGTTCTTTATAGATTTTGGATACAAGCCCTTTACCTGATATGTCATTTGCAAATATCTTCTCCCATTCTGTCAGTTGTCATTTGCTTTTGTTGACTGTTTCCTTTGCTGTGCAAAACCTTTTAATCTTGATGAAGTCCCAATAGTTCATTTTTGAACTTGCTTCCCTTGCTTTTGGTGATGTTCCTAGGAAGAATTTGCTGCGGCTGAGGTCAAAGAGTGCTTCCTGTGTTCTCCTCAAGGATTTTGATGGATTCCTGTCTCACATTGAGGTCTTTCATCCATTTTGAGTCTATTTTTGTGTGTGGTGTCAGGAAATGATCCAGTTTCATTCTTCTGCTTGTGGCTGTCCAGTTTCCCCAACACCATTTGTTGAAGAGACTGTCTTTTTTCCATTAGACATTCTTTCCTGCTTTTTCAAAGATTAATTGACCATAGAGTTGAGGGTCCATTTCTGGGCTCTCTATTCTGTTCCATTGATCTATGTGTCTGTTTTTGTGCCAGTACCACACTGTCTTGATGATTAAAGCTGTGTAATAGAGCTTGAAGTCTGGAATTGTGATACCACCAACTTGGGTTATCTTTTTCAACATCCCTTTAGCTATTTGCGGTCTTTTCTGGTTCCATATAAATTTTGGGATTAGTTGTTCCATTTCTTTGAAATAAATTGATGGTATTTTGATAAGGATTGCATTAAATGTGTAGATTACTCTAGGTAGCAGAGACATTTTCACAATGTTTCTTCTTCCAATCCATGAGCATGTAATATTTTTCCATTTCTTTGTGTCTTCCTCAATTTCTTTCATGAGTACAACTTAGAGTTTTCTGAGTACAGATTCTTTGCCTCTTTGGTTAGGTTTATTCCTAAGTATCTTACGGTTTTGGGTGCAATTGTAAATGGGGTCGGCTCCTTAATTTTTCTTTCTCCCGTTTTGTTGTTGGTAGAAATGCAACTGATTTCTGTGCATTGATTTTATATCCTGACACTTTACTGAATTCCTGTATGAGTTTTAGCAGTTTTGGAGTGGAGCCATTTGGGTTGTCCACATAAAGTATCATATCATCTGCAAAGAGTGAGTTTGACTTCTTCTTTGCTGATTTGGATGCCTTTTATTTCTTTTTGTTGTATTATTGCTGAGGCTAGGACTTCTACTACTATGTTGAATTGCAGCGGTGACAGTGGACAGCCCTGCTGTCGTCCTGACCTTAGGGGAAAAGCTGTCAGTTTTTCTTCATTGAGAATGATATTCGCTGTGGGGTTTTTTTTGTAGATGGCTTTGATGATATTGGGGTATGTACTGTCTAGGCCTACACTGTGAAGAGTTTTGATCAAGAAAGGATGCTGAACTTTGTCAAATGCTTTTTCAGCAACTATTGAGAGGATCATATGGTTCTTATTCTTTCTTTTATTAATGTCTTGTATCACATTGATTGATTCATGGATGTTGAACCAACCTTGCAGCCCGAGAATAAATCCCACTTGGTCCTGGTGAATAATCCTTTAAATGTGCTGTTGGATCCTATTGGCTAGTATTTTGTTGAGGGTTTTTGCATCTGTGTTCATCAAAGATATTGGTCTGTAATTCTCTTTGATGCTGTCTTTGCTGGTTTGGGGATTAAGGTACTGCTGGCCTCATAAAATGAGTTTGGAAGTTTTCATTCCATTTCTATTTTTTGGAACAGTTTCAGGAGAATAGGTACTAATTCTTCTTTAAATGTTTGGTAGAATTCCCCTGGGAAGCCCAGCTGGCCCAACAGGTTTTTGATGACTGCTTCAATATCCTTATTTGTTATGGGTCTATCCAGGTTTTCAGTTTCTTCCTGGTTCAGTTTTGGTAGCTGATATNGCCCAGCTGGCCCAACAGGTTTTTGATGACTGCTTCAATATCCTTATTTGTTATGGGTCTATTCAGGTTTTCAGTTTCTTCCTGGTTCAGTTTTGGTAGCTGATATATTGGCTGCTCCCATGTTAGAGGCATAGATATTTAAAATTGTTAGATCTTCTTGTTGGACAGTCCCTTTAAGTATGATATAGTGTCCTTCCTCATCTCTTATTATAGCCTTTGGCTTAAAATCTAATTTATCTGATATAAGGATCACCACCCCAGCTTTCTTTTGATGTTCATTAGCATGGTAAATTGTTTTCCACCCCCTCACTTTAAAGCTGGAGGTGTCTTTGATGAGTTTCTCATAGACAGCATATTGATGGGTCTTGTATTTTGTTTTTGTTTTTGTTTTACCATTCTGATATACTGTGTCTTTTAATTGGGGCATTTTGCCCATTCACATTCAGGGTAACTATTGAAAGATATGAATTTAGTGCCATTGTATTGCCTGTAAGGTGTCTATTACTGTATATTGTGTCTCTTCCTTTCTGGTCTATGTTTCTTTTAGGCTCTTTCTTTGCTTAGAGGACTCCTTTCAATATTTCCTGTAGGGCTGGCTTGGTGTTTGCAAATTCCTTTAGTTTTTGTTTGCCCTGGTAGCTTTTTATCTCTCCTTTTATTTTCAATGACAGCCTAACTGGATATAATATTCTTGGCTGCATATTTTTCTCGTTTAGTGCTCTGAATATATCATGCCAGTTCTTTCTGACCTGCCAGGTGTCTGTGGATAGGTCTGCTGTCAGTCTCCTATTTCTATCATTGTATGTTACAGACCTCTTGTCCTGAGCTGCTTTCAGGATTTTCTCTTTGTCACTAAGACTTGTAAGTTTTACTATTACATGATGGGGTCTGGACCTATTTTTATTGATTTTTGAGGGGGATTCTCTGTGCCTCCTGGATTTTGATGCTTGTTTCCTTTGCCACCTAGGGAAATTCTGTGCTATAATTTACTCCAATATACCTTCTATTTTTCTCTCTTTCTTCTTCTTCTGGGATCGCAATTATTCTAATATTGTTTTGTCTTATGGTATTACTTATCTCGAATTCTCCCCTCATGGTCTAGTATTTGTTTGTCTCTCTTTTCCTCAGCTTCTTTATTCTCTATCATTTGGTCTTCTATATCACTCATTCTCTCTTTTGCTTCATTTATCCTAGCAGTAAGATCCTCCATTTTTGATTGCACCTCATTAGTAGCTTCTTTGATTTCAACTTGGTTAGATTGTAGTTATTTTATTTTGCCAGAAAGGGTTTTTATTTCTTTAGAAAGGGATTCTCTATTATCTTCCATGCTTTTTTTGAGCCCAGCTAGCACCTTGATAATTGTCATTCTGAACTCTAGCTCTGACATATTACTAATGTCCATATTGATTAGGTCCCTAGCTGTCATTATTGCCTCTTGTTCCTTTTTTTGGTGATGAGTTTTTCTGCTTTGTCATTTTAGCCAGATAAGAATGGATGGATGAGAGAACAAAATACTAAGGATAGCAACGACCCCAGAAAAGTATACTCTAACCAAATCAGAAGAGACCTGAAACTGGGGGGAGAAGAAAGAGGGGAAAAAATGAAGAAAAAAAATCTATATCTATTTCTATCTCTATCTCTACCTCTATCTCTATCTCTATATCTATATCTATATCATCTATATCTGTATCTATATATCTATATCTATCTATATCTATTAGGCTGGTGAATTGAACAGACCCTATGTGTATACAAAAAATAAGGTTAAATACAATGAAGGGATAAAATACGACTATAAAAATGAAAATTTTAAAAGATTTAAAAAAAGGTATTGATAAGATAAAATAGTTAAAAAATGTTAATATAGGAAAGAGGGAAAAATTTAAAGAAAAGAGCAAGAAAAAAATAAAATTCAAAGAATTTAACTTTGAAAGACTAAAAGATCATGGGGAAAAAGCCATGAATTCTATGTGTTGCTTTCCCCTAGTTCTGGAGTTACATAATTCTCAGTGATCGGTGAACTTGGTCTTGGCTGGATGTTCTTGCTGATCTTCTGGCGGAGGGGCCTGTTGCTGTGATTCTCAAGTTTCTTTGCCCGAGGCGGAATTGTACCACTCTTGCCAGGATCCAAGCTACGGAATCAGCTCAGGTTCACTCTTGGGAGCTTTTGTTCCCTGAACGCTTTTTGTACAGCTTTGGAGGACGGGAATGAAAATGGCGGCCTCCCAATCTCTGACCCAGAGAAGTGAAGAGCTCAGGACCTCGCTCCTCAGAGAAAAGCAGTCAGTCCCGCCCATCTCCCTGGCTTCTGGCTGCAATCTGAGTTCACCCAGCCTGTGACCAATCGTTTCTATCTCTGGTGCAAGGCCCCATTTGGAATCTCCAAACCCAGCAGCACACTGCCCTGAGGTTCTTCCCGGAGGAGGAAGGAGGCGGTGAGCCAGCTCCTCCCACCCGGGGTCAATCTTCCCGTCACTTTAGATTCACTTCTCCGCACATCCTACTTTCCAGAAAGTGGTTGATTTTCTGTTCCTAGAATTGCTGCTCTTCTTCTCCTTGATCTCCTGTTGAATTTCTAGGTGTTCAGAATGGTTTGATAACTATCTGGCTGAAGTTCTGGGACCTGATGATAATCAGTCTCCTACTCCTCCGCCATCTGGCTCCTCCCCTCCCAGTTTTCTTATAATTCTTAATTAGAGTTTTATTCAAAGTACAAATTAAGTTCTATATTTTGTAATTGGTCTATTTGTTGGTATCTCTTGTTTAAATCTTAGCCATCTCTTCCTGCTTCTTGCTTATATGTTGCTGATGTGCTTGGAAAAAAAAAAAAACAGAATATTTGTCCTGTTTCCCATACTCTAGATTTTGTCAATTGCCTCCCCATAATATCATTTGACATATTTTTCTGCCTCTATACTTCATGTAAATTGTTCATTAGATATAGAGACCTAATCAGACTTAGGTTTGATACACATGGTAGGTAAAAAGCTAAGTTTATAGATAATATTTTCATGACTTCTATTATCAACTTCAAATTTAATCCAAAATATGGAGTTTTTTACAAAAGTCTAGAAAATATTTCATCTCCCCTTTTTCTCCTTGTTTTCTTCCTACTTTTTGTAAAAAAACTAATTTTTGAAGTAATGACTTGGTTATCTATTTTCTTCCAATGATGACAAATCAAGCTATTGTCACTGTTATTTCATAATACCAATAGTTAACTCATGAATTTAAATATATTTGATGTTTTTATCCACTGTATTCATTTTGAGGATTCTTAAAATACCTCAACTCTGTATGTTAACATCCTATTCAAATTTGTTTCATGAATATTTTTGACAAGACCATAGTAGTTTTAGATGGAGTTTATGCTTTGCAGTATTAAGAATAGAATGCAGCACCTTTTTAAAAAAATAGTTGATAAAATGATCTTTTTTTAATCCTATACTTTTGCATGCCATGTGGTGAGTTTGTAGAAAGCATGTTTAAGTGACAGAATTTGATAAAAGAAATAAAAGAAAAAGTACTATAGCATTTTTAATTTATTAGTTTACATGGGATTCTGGCAATTTTCTTTGGGTTCTGTGCTATAATTTTTCTACCCAAGAACATTGTCATATTTTGCTGATGAACTATATATCAAATTTTTATACTCCATAAAGGTTAAGTACATATGCTTCAATTGTTCTAATGTATTTTTCCTTTACTAAACTCATTTTGGTAACAAGGTCATTGATTATGGAATAAGTGTTTTATCTCAATAATATATCAAAGAGGCTGATTTTTCTAATTATTAAACCCAACTATTTATGTACCAGTGGCTATCAATTTCATAAAAGATCACAACATACCATACTTTGTGGTATATATAGAGTCCCTATTTTATTAGAATAACTTTATTTATCTGAACCACACTTTCTCTCCTTCCAATCATATAATCAGATCTTCCAAATATATCACAGAAAGAAAACTGATCTCCTGAAGGACGTCCAGATTAATTTTAATGGTTATACATATTTAATACAATACTGTGCTTTGGAAACAAATTGTCAAATGGATGTTAAAATTTAAGGAGATTATTTTAACTGAGAGCATTGGTAATTATATAAAGTGTAAATACAGTATACATATCAGTGATTTCATAATAAGAATTACTAAATTCATGTGAAAATCTTGTATCTTCTGTGAATTAGTTAATTCCATTTTGTTTTATTTGCATTTCAACTGGAAGGACTTTACTTTCAGAAACCTCTCTCAAATAAATAACAAAGTTTAGAGCTCGCACTTAATGAGGTTATCAAGCATGTTCTTTTTCAAGATGGCTGCAATTGATATAAGAAAAAGCAAGATAACATAATAACAAACATTTATCTAGATACATCATTTGGTGCCCACTAATTTTGCCTCTGAACTCCTTTAATTCCTTTAATAAAAGAGAATAATAATTAAGCCCGAGTACTTCCTTTGTGCCAGCTGCCACATTAGCCTTCTGTTTTTAACCTCACCATGTATTTTCAGGGCAAATAAAATCTAAGTTTTTATTTATAATTAAGTAATTCTTAGTGTTTCAGGGGGAAGATCAACACTCTTGGGAACAAAGAGACCAGGAAACAGTCTGAAATCTCCTTGTTTTCATTGTCATTATCCAAGAAAAAAAATTTTTTTAAAGAAATTATGGTTTATTATTGTAGGAGAATTGCCATTGACATGGAGAATAATAAGTTGCAAATTATCTTCAGCATAGTTCACATCCACCCATAACAGAAGAGAAAATGGGAGTCTTAAACAAATAATCCAGGTAGAAGATCATTAAGATTCCCATTGTGACAGGCCATACGAAACCACGTTAATTTAAATTAGTCATCTGTATTGTATATATTTTAAACTATGGAAGATACCAACTCATTTCACAAAGCCACAACTGCTACACATTTATGACTGATGTAGAATGCTGCGTACTCCCATTTAGGGATTGCATTTCAAATATTCTAATATGTTTCATTAATAAATGTTATTTGTAGGGCTATGTCGAATTCTCTATTAAATATTTCTTTTTTCACTTAAGTTTATAGCTTCTTAAGGTGACTATGCAATGTTTTGGCAGTGTTAAAACTGAAGGAGGAAGATTTTTTTAGATCAAACATTTTTGATCAATCTATCTTTAAGTGACAAAAGGATTTATCTTGGTTTTATGTACCTAAATAGCTGGGTTTAATAATTAGAAAGGAAATATGTAGGGAAAAGGGAGGCATTGTAGACCAAAAGAATGTAATGGCTGAGGGAATGAACAATATATGTACATGGTATAGATACAGACATAGTTTTTGTTGTTGTTGTTGTTATTATTCATGGTTATTGAAGAGTTTAACATAAATTAGTAAAGATGAGTTCAAGAGTTAAGTTCAGAAAGGTAAGCTGTGACTGAAGAAAAGCCTAGTTTAGTAAGCTATGTATTCCACATTTTAAAAATGCAGAGAAATTAATGGATTTAAAAACTTAGTGATTATTTTACTTTAATTAAAAATCACAATGATCAAAAAGTAAAGGGCAAAGTAAAAAGAAAAAACACCACATATATATATTATATATTATATAAATAGATTCATGTTTATAATTTTATTTCTCTCCTTTGAAACTAACCAATTATTCCTGTAATTATATAAATTATTCTTTCCAGTCACTGGATATTTGTTTGAACTTAAGTTATGGAAAAAAGTTCTTTCCTCAAAAATAGTTTTGAATATAAGTTTTCCTAAAATAAGTTCCATAGCTCCAAATAGTCTATCTAATGATGATTTCATTAATGCAATGAGATTTAGAAGTGTGGATGGGTCCTATAATTTTATTTTTAATTCCGTCTTAACAATCAAGGTTGATATTGTTAAATGTCAAGTTATCTGTTACTGAAGGGTAAATAAAATTCTGACATGCTATTTTTCATACCTATAACTCAGTGTCCTAGCTTGAAGTCCCTTCTGAAAGTTAAGGGGGAAGAGTGTGGTGAAACAAAAACGCATCTGATCAAAACACACTGAAAGCAACAAACAGGGAACCTTTAGAACTCTCCAAAAGAGGGAGGTCTTGTGTTCCTGAGCCCAAGGGAATAATATATTTAGTTTTAGATAGTTTTTATAACAACATGAGCCTTCATTCCACAGTATCATTTAAAAGAGTGGCCCAATTCAGCAATGAATAATAATCCTGAGAGATACACATAGAATCTATAGATACTGCAAAACAAAAGGAGAAAAAAAGTTAAGTAAAAAGCTGAAAAAGGATAAAAGGAATTTTCTTTGAAAACATAACTTTATCAACAATATATACTTTCTAATAAGGTAATAATAAGGTATATTAAGAAACCAGAGCTAAAATAATGATTATAAGAACGAGATATGTTAAGCTAGAAAAAATCAGAAAACATATATAAAGTCATGAAAATGCTGAAAAACATTAGCAAGGACAAAAAGTAGAATGAACACCACCAAAATGATAGGGAATACAAAGGAAATTCAGTCTATACCCAATTGAACAAAAATACCTTTTCAAAGTGATACTAGAGAAATGCTTCTTAACTTTAATGGCGTATTTTTCCAATATACACACACAAAATAGACTGATCAACACCAACCTGAATATACTTCAAAGATGAATAAGAATTAATATAGGTATACATACACACACAAAAAACAAGCACATGCACTGAAAAAAAACCACTCTGGCATGATTTATTTGCAATAATATTTAATGTTTACATTTTTCATATAGAAAATAAGCTTTAACTTTTGTTTTATATATGCTGAGCTATTATAAAAATAAAACAATAATTTTTATTTAATAATTGGATCATATAAAATAACTGATAGATTCAAATGAAAATTTATTTAAATGCTATTGAAGAAAGTCAGGAAACCAATGAGAATGAAAATGACATGAAGAAATAAAAGCAAGAGACACTTGCCACTCCAAGTGCCTTTCCACTTAGAAATGTGAAAAATTCTATTAACCAACCCTTCAGTGAAAGATAAAATAGAAAGAGATTAGAAAATTTCTGAAAAAATTAATAAAAACACAACATTTCAGAATCTTTAATTAAAAATAGATTTATTATAAAATAAGTCATGTGGATGAAAAGTACAGCATAGGGAATGTAGTCAATAATGATACAATAATTTTGTGTGGTGACAGATGATAACTATACTCATTATGGTGAGAGTATTATAATGTATATAATTGTTATAAAAAAAGAATGAAAACTTCAAGACAAAGTATAAGACTTGGGCTAAAATATTGATTTCAGAATGTGAGAATGAATGATGTCTTAAATGTCTTAGTGAATAATTTTCTCTGGCAAGAAGTAATTTTAATGAATCGCTTTTTGCTCTATTTGAGTTACTAACATAATTCCAGTTATGCAGATACAGATGAATGTGTCTTTGTATTCTTTGTAAACAATAAAATGACTCAAGTTAATCTAACTGCTCATTACATTTTGGTAGCAGATGACAAGCACTTCCATTCTAAGAAGTTTAGGTAAAAGGTGGAATAAATTGTACAGTATATCTCTGGGATGAACAAAAGGTGTAACACAGCTTTTAGGATGACTGGAACCAAGAACTTGAAAATGACCAGAAGTCTTTTCTTTCCTCCAGTCTCTAAATCTTTGCAGGTTGTCCCCTTTTCTCTGGCCACCCTCTCTGTCAGGTAGGAAATAAGACCACCAAGAGAGCCCAGGTTTGATTCCGCTTATATTACCACCTAAGAGATAATAGAGGTTTTTTTTTTGCTTCCTCTCTAATGCTAAATTTAAAGATCTTGAAACCTTTAAACAGATACAACTTAAGACTCATGAGCATTGCAAGATTAATCAATAGTAATTGGAGGTGTAAGGATTAAGTGTGCTGTTTTGTCCAGCTTAGTTCAGGTGGTGACTTTGAATCAATTAATAATGGAAAGAAAGGCAAAGCTCTATAGAAAGATGACAGTTGGGCACCTGGGTGGCTCAGTCCATTAAGCCGCTGCCTTCAGCTCAGGTCATGATCCCGGGGTCCTGGGATTGAGCCCTAGCTCAGCTGGGAGCCTGCTTCTCCCTCTCCTTCTGCTTCCTGCTCTGTCTACTTGTGCTCTCTCTGTATCTGTCAAATAAATAAATAAACTCTTTAAAAAATAGTTAAAAAAGAAAGAAAGAAAGATGACAGTTTTCATTGGAAAATTGGAATTCCAATTTTCATTGGAATTTCTTCCCCTACATAATAGGGGAAGAAAAATTTTCCACAAAAATGAAAGTGGTGTTACTGAAAGACAACCAGTGGTACATACCATGTGTCTTGCATCTGCTAGGAAATTACTTTGGCTGTTAACAACAAAGACATAAAATAATAATAATTTCCAAAAAAAAAAAAAGGATTTTCTGCCTCTCCTTTATTACAAAAATATACCCTTAGCATCATCTTGTCATTTTGCAGTGACCTCATGTACTTAGGCTCCTTTGTCTTTCCTTTCTGTCATCTTTATTCCATATGTAAGTTCTCTGGGCTCACAAGATGACTGCTGGAGCTCCAATAGCTGTGTATCCAATCCAGGATGAAAAGGGAAATTACCAAGCATAAGAAGGAATTTTCTATTAGAGACACATTTAAGAGCTCATAGAAGTCTTATCCAATGCTAGAAATTTTTTTTTGCTGAGCCAATTGCTCAGGAATCCATAATAAAAGGAACAACATAAGAGTGGATATGGGGTGAGCAACTAGCACTATATGCCACATCTCAATTTGTCTGACAAGAGTCAGCATAGGCCTTAAATCATAAATATCTCAAGAAGTAAGAAATGCATTACAAGTAAAATTTAAATTTGCTTGAAAATAAGACACAAATTAAGCTATCAATCCAGAATTTTTTATTATTCTAAAATATGTCATAGTCTGAGCTTCTCCCAAGCCCATACTTCTTCTGCTTCTTAGATTAAGTAAATAAAATCAACATTTTCTACTATTGGCAAATTTTCGGTAGTCCATGATCATGAACATGTGTATGTATGCAAGCAAAGTTAAACATCAAGAAAGATATAGATAAACTTGATTTTCTAATATTATTCATTCAACACCTTTTATGAAGATGGATGTAAACCACCCTGCAATTTCTATATTTTTCTCTTCCAATTAAGAAAAAAAGGCTACATGAAACATGACTGTATTTTACACCAAGTATGTTTTTGTTTTAGCTATTACTTTTGTGTCCTTTTAGAGACACAAAAAAATTCTGTTTATAAACCTTTCCAAATGTCTTGCAAGTACTGTAACTTGGAAATGAAATTCGAAGATACCAATAAGAAAGAGATTTTGTATATGTCATATTTTTTGAGAATAAATGGTTAAAAATAAATATTTTGAATCCAAAGGAGACCCGTTTTTAAGGTATTTTCTTGTTGGTAATGTCGTTGCCTTTAAAGCTTTTAAAATAATGGGATCAGCTATTTTAGGAATTTTCACTTCTGAAGAATGTTCCAAGATCTTCTGAGATGCCTAACCCCCAGAAGACTCATCATTCTGGCTATTCATTCACTCAAACTGCAGTGATTAATTTGTCAAATACTTAGAACGAAGTGACATGGAGGTCTTCAAGTTGTAGGCTATAATCGTATATTTTGCGAACAACCATAGTGCATAAAAGTACATTTCCTGGCAGAAATGTTGTGACTTAGAGCCAATGCATTCTACTATGGGGAGGGATCCCTATGGCTATCCTTTGATGAGTAAATTGGTACCAATTCCAGGAAAACAATTGGCACGCATGCTTACAAAAAAGAGTGAAAAAAATCACTTGCCAGACTTTCACATAAGGAAAGGAGCTTACTTAGGTTCAGAATTTTTCCCCAATGAATTAACAGAACTGTCCTCTGATTAAACTGTAGCAAAAAAGAATAAGGGAGGCCTGTGTGAAACCTTGTTAAACAATATCAATGTATTTCTGGGGATGGGGTGTGTGTGTGTGTGTGTGTGTGTGTGCGTGCGCGTGCGCACGCATGCGTGTGTGACAAGAGTTTGAACACCAGTGGTGATGACTTATTGAAATAGAAGCAGCACCAGATATGATTCTCAGCTAGAGTTATGGGTGAAGACATGAGAGGTGTAGCAAAAATATACTGGGTAAGATAAAGTAAGAAAACTCTGCCTTTCCCACTGAATGCAGCTATAAAACCTGGAAAAAATGCTTGGAAAAACTATTTGAGAACTCTGAAAAGCAAATAATAGCCAGTCGATTGGAGGAGAGTAAAATTCAAAATCATAGGAAACTGGTGGTGGATTTACTATTTTTTTTTCCTTCCCGTATTCTCAGGACTAGATCGAACATGACTGGAAACCCAGAAATGAGAACTGACAATGAGGGAGAAAGCTCCAACAGACCTCCTGTAGTTCTGAGGTGAGGATTTGGAAGGGGGCTCCTAACATTCAAAAGGAGTATGGGAAGTCCATCGTTGTTTTTGTTTTATTTTTTTCTGTTCCTTTTGCTCAGCCACCAAGCATTCCCATGGTGTTGGTATAACAGGGACCTGTAAAGAGCCTTTAACTGTGAAAGAGAGAAAACTTCCTCCAAATTGAAAGAACTGTGATGCTGAGAGTGTGATACATAGCCATGTTTTGTTTTTTGCCCCCCTCCCCCACTTCCTGCTTATCCCACAGTTGTGGGAAATACACAGCAGTGCAAGGTTAAAAAAAAATCCCCATCTTTCTGCTCAGAGAAAAGAGGAGCCAAAAGAGGAATCCAGGGTACCAGAAAATATCAGGGAGACTGTAGAGAGGCAGTAGTTTGGGAAAGTGACCTCCTTGATTTCTTTATGAGCTTTTATACTTACTCCTGTTTTTTGTGTTCATGGACTTGATCCTAAACAATACATCATAGATGTTGAGAACTGAGCTTAAAAAAGACTACTGCCTAGATCACAGACTGTATACTGGGTACTATGTATGTGTGACTGATCTGAAACACATTGTGTAGGACTTCTTCCTACAGAAAGTAGTTGAAATTGTGGTCTGAACCTAACCAGGCCAATTGCCTGCTAAAACAAATATATCAACATTCTCCATAGAATTTAGATAAGATCCAGTGTCTCACAGCATAATATTCAAAATATCTGGGGATTTAATGCAATTTACTCAGCAAAATATGAATAAGGAAAATCTCATCTCACTTGAGAAAAGACATGCAACAGAGGCCAAAACTGAGATGACAAAGATATTGAAATTATTTGGCACATACTTTAAAGAAGCTACTATAAAAATACTCCAGCAAGTAAGGTGAACCTCGTGGAATGAATGGAAAGGTAGAAATAGCATCAAAGAAATACAAAGTACAGGAAGCCTATGGAAATATTTGAATTGAAGTATATGGTAGCCAGAATAAAAATCTCTGATTGGGCTCAATAGCTGAATGGAAATGCCTAAAGAAAGAGTCAGTGAACGGAAAATGTATTTAGAAATTTTCTAATCTGAACAAAATAGAGGAAAGAAATATTAAAAATCAGAAGGGCCTCAGAGACCTTTAAGACAGTACCAAAAGTTCTAAGAATCATGTCATCACAATTTCAGAAAGAAAGAATTATGGAGTGAAAAAGAAAAGCTAGAAACTTCCAAAATTTAGTAAAAGGTATAAATCTATAAAGTTAAGAAGCTCAGTGAGTCCAAAAAAGATAAACATCCATACCTGGTTATATCATAGGCAAATTCCTGAAAACTGAAGACAAGAAAAATCATTTGAAAGCAGCCAGGGAAAAATGGCACATTATTTATAAGGGAAAATGATAGGAATGGCTGTGGTTTTTCATTGGAAACCCTGGAGGCCAGGAGTTAATGGACTAACATTTTTGAAATGCGAAAAGAAAGTAACTATCAACCCAGAATTCTATATCCAGAGGCAATATCTTTCAGGAATTAAAACAAAATAAAGGTGTTCCCAAATGAAGAAGATCTTAGAGAATTTGTTGTTAGGAGATATGCTCTCAAATAATTGTGAAAATAAATTTTACAGACAGAAAGGAAAGCAACCAAAGTAAATTTGGAACATCAGAAATGAAAAGAGCAACTGAAATGGTAAATGTACAGATTAATATAATGGACTATTCTTTCCTTTTATGGTTCTTTATTATATGTGTTATGGCATAGAGCAAAACCCCTAAAATTGTCATGGAATTCAATGTACATGAATGTAATATATAATGTAAGTAAACTGTAATTGGTAAGATATAGAGATCTCTCTGGTGGTAAGTGATATGTATTTCAGTTGAGGTGTTAAAAAAGATCCAAACAGATTAAAAAGTTAAAATTATATTGTGATCCCAAGAATAACCATTAATGCAAATATGCATATACAGTCAGGAAGACATTAAGTACACTAAAAACATTCAAGTAACCCAAAATCAGGTAGGAAGGAATAATGAGGGAATGAAAAATGAGGGAAACAGAGAGAGTAGGACTTCCAGAATGGCAGACTAATGACCTCAAAAAATCCTTTCTTTAAAATGAAATGGTAAATCAGATAAAATTATAAAAATTCAGCCATTTAAAACATCTAAAATGGACCAAAGTCAGAGAGCAAACTATGAAATATTTATTCAAGACATTATACTGAACTTCAGTAAGAACATAGGAAGCCTGTGGTATTTTAGTCAGACATCGTTCCTCAGCTCTGTGGCACAGAAGCGAGACCAAGGTAATGAGACAGGGTTGACTTCATTTGGAGAAGAATGCTGGCAATGCCATGACCTGTGATGTTATCAAAACAAATAGAGAAGCCAAACTTTAAAGTAAAATATGTTACCAGAAGAGAGTAATCCAGAAGGTGTCACTCAACCTCTGCATGTCTGCATGTGTCAAAATGTCTAGTTTTGGTCCTGTGGTCAGCTTGCTAACCTGCCTTGTTGATGTCCACTTATTTGTCTATTAATGGCAAATTTTCTTACTTGAAATGTCCTGTCTCCATTTTTTCATATTTTTTACTCGATTTCTATTGAGATTCCTTCTGTAACTCTTGCTTTTGTGTTTCCACACAGTTGATTGTTTATGATAGAACATATTTTAGGAAATGCAATGACTGGCAAGCTACTGTACTAGATGTTGTAGGAGAGGAACAGAGGTAAGGATAGTGACTTTTGAAAGCAGAGAGATGAGGGTTGGAAATCCAGCTTCACCATTTATGAGTTATGTGACCTTTGATTTGCCTGAGCCTCATCTGTCTTGTCTATAAAATGGGAATAATGTCTATTTCACAGAGTTGTGAGAATTAAATAAGATAATGTGTGCATAGTAAATAGCACAATTCTTAATAGATAAGTAGTAATTGGCATCATAATGAAGTATAGATGATGCATTTCAAGGCTCTCAAGTAATGGATATGTTAAAATGCTTCTTTATTTACTGTTTTTTTTGAATTTCTTATGCTTTTCCCCAGTGGTAAGATTATAAACTCCTTATTTGTGATTATGCTATGTTTAAGTAATCTGCATCTTTACATATTACTTCCTCAAAGCATGTAGGGTTTAGCAGTGAACACACTCTCTATACACTAAAGGAATTCATAAAGGAAGTAGTCACACCTTACAATAGGCCAAGTCTCTTAAATGCTGAAATGTCTGAATAACTGATTCAGATTGTGCTTGTGTGTATGTACGTGTCCATTACATAACCCCAAATATGTAGACATAATGGAATATAGTGCTTTGAAGACTGTATTTAACACTCTCTCTTTTTAAACAAATTGACTTTAACCCTCCTCACAAAATACACATCCACAAGACAACTACATATCCACACATACATAATGTGGCAATAATCTTATAATCAGAGGATAAGAAGATAACTTTCTCTCACAGTACTGTTTCTCTACTTGAAGATAGCATGAGACATGGCTCTACAGCTGTATACAGAAAATGGAATTGAGCCCAGATATGCTCAAGTGTGGAAAGTGGTCCAGATGTCACTGCTACTGCTGGAGAGAAATACTCCAGAGGTTGTCATCTGGGCACTACCACTGCCAAAATTGTTGCCTTGGCCACAGCTGTTCGCTTTCTTGCTGGAACATGATGGAGCAAGAAAACATTTAAAAGTCTTGCCAAAATAGCGGGAGGCAGCTACAAAATGAGTACACACTGGTGTAAAAGTCACCACTCAATTTGCTTTGTCATGAATCTGATATAAAATGACTTTGTCTGTAGATTAATTGTAACACTATGTTTATGTATACAGACTGTAATTGTTTATAGGCTGCATTGCAGTATCGAAGGCATAATTTCAAAGCTCATAAAGACTTGATCAACTGTTGGTTGGGTTTATTAATGATCCATTTAATGTAATGCTAATCTAAGTCAAGTGTTTCTTGACTGAAACTGAACTTTGAAGTACAGATTTAAAACTGTACTCTATTTTTCCATGCTTCACTAAAATTAGTATTTGTTTATGGATAACTTCTTATATTTGTGTTTCCTATAGGGCCTAACAAACTGTATCTCTCATAATGGATGTTAGCATGTTAGTACATGCTGTGGAAGTGTTGACCAACATTTAATTGAACTGAATGGAATTGAATCTTATCAGTTGGTACTATGAATTAGTTTTTGGTCTTTAATTTTGCCATTCACATTAGTAAATATTTCTTGTTGTCAGTCACTTATAGGATTTTTTCTATAAATATCAATATGCAAAAAAGTTGAGGCAAAAGTGAAAAAAAGGTGTGGTCTGGATAACTGGGCAAATGCACTGTCACATATATTCATGCTAGTTTATTTATATTTTTTGTTGACTCAGTATCTAATGTGGAGCTAAATTAAGAATTATGTAATAAGTATCTACTTATAGTTGAAAATAATAACACTTTGTCTTGGAAAAAAATGAGAAAGAATAATATTTTTCCATGGACATGGAGTACGCTGCTTCCTGTCATTCATTTATTTATTCCGACAAACATGTATTGAGCAATAACTTGGCTGAAATAGTCTCTTAGAAGGAACAAACAAACAAAAAATAAGAGATGAATCTTTCATTTAAAGGATTCCCAGTGGTATGGAGAATCCATATATAAATGTGCGTAAGTTATAATATATATGGTAAGGATTGTGATAGAAATATGCATAGGAAATCTGTTTAGAAAAAAAGGTCGGGGAAAGATTAGTGGGAAGGTGAGACATGAACTACTCTTTTTTTTTAAAGATTTTATTTATTTATTTATTTGACACAGAGAGAGAGATTACAAGTAGGCAGAGAGGCAGGCAGAGAGACAGGGAGAGGAGGAAGCAGGGTCCCTGCTGAGCAGAGAACCCGATGCGGGCCTCGATCCCAGGACCCTGAGATCATGACCTGAGCCGAAGGCAGAGGCTTTAACCCACTGAGCCACCCAGGCGCCCGAGACATGAACTACTCTTAAAAGGAAAGTAGAAGGGATCTAGATAAACGGATAAGGGGAACAGAAAGAAGAGTCCTGAACAAGGGCCAACATACATGAAGTCAGGAAAACATGAAACTGCATATCCAGATCACTAAGGTTCTTTGCATAATGGTATTAGCATGTGTTTTCTTTCTCTTTCTTTCTTTCCTTCCTTCCTTCCTTCATTCATTCATTCTTTTTGGTAGTATGATGCAGAATTTTAATTCAATCTCAAATAAAAAGACTTTGCTCTCATCCAAATCTTCAAAAAGACAAGGGCACAGGTTCAACTTGAACCAAGGGCAGAATTTTCTTCTTTCTTTCTACTGTTTCTTGTATTTTTTCTTTATCTTCTCAAAATGCAGAATTTTATCATATAGTCAAGATCAAGACCACAGGTGTTCACTCTTTTCCATCTCTGAATCTCTGAGTGTTCCCCAGAAATTCCAGCTAGAAAAACTTCAGGTAGGGGACATTGACTGGCTCTACTTGGACCATATGCCTATATCTAGATACATTTCTGGGGCCAAACAGGGAAGCAGTATGATGGGCTCCATTTGTCTTACATAGCAAACCTTCCCTACCACAAAGTAACTGGTAATATTTACCAAGACTATATGGAATTTAGGGGAAATGTGCTCTAAAAAAGTGAAAAAAAGTGATACCCCCAAGTTGAAGAGACCAGGCTCCTGCTCTGATAAATGTATCAAGTGTGCATCTGATTCCATGAAGAAGTTTGGAATTTTTCCTTTGGATCATGTGCAATTGTTGAAGGGCTTTTTCCAGAGGAATAATTTGTTTGTGTTGTTAGAACCTGCCTCAGTCATCCTCGTGGGGAATGATGAGAGGTTCTACATTGACAGTGGTTACCTATCTATTTATTATCTATCTATCTATCTATCTATCTATCTATCTATCTATCTATCATCTATCATCTATCTATCTAATATATTTGAGAAACAGGAAAACAATTTAGCCAAACAGTGATCAATTAAACAGCATAGAGGTTTGGAAAAATAGAAGGTGGTACAGGAAAGGGGAGGAACCAAGAGTTCCCCTTATTCAGCTACTCACCAATTCAAGTTAATTTTATGTTAAAATCTCTCTTTTATTTATTCCTTCTTTTGAACTCTGTTGTCACTTCATTTAATTTAAACTTCACTATCTTTTCCAGCTGGAATATAGCAATAGTTTATTCAGCAATCTGTGTGCTTTCGTTATCTTACTTTTCCATATATTTTTATTCCGTAATTCAAGGTATCTTCTTAAAAAAATCTGATTTTTTGGGCGCCTGGGTGGCTCAGTGGGTTAAAGCCTCTGCCTTTGGCTCAGGTCATGATCTCAGGGTCCTGGGATCGAGGCCCGCATCGGGCTCCCTGCTCGGCAGGGAGCCTGCTTCCTCCTCTCTCTCTGCCTGCCTGTCTGCCTACTTGTAATCTCTCTCTCTCTCTGTGTCAAATAAATAAATAAAATCTTTTAAAAAAAACTGATTTTTTTTTTAAGTTTAGATACATTAAGTGCTACTTGGAAACCTAAGGCTGGGAGAAGATTCTAGTTTTTCATAATGTCATACAGATTTGTCATAAGCAAGTTTTAATCTACCCCATGAGTAACTACAACACAGTAGAAATTATACACTAATTTTTTCATATGAGATTGTCTGAGGCTTCTCAGCACTACTTTCCCACTTTCTGTGCTCTCCCAGCTGGAAGTGCAGGAAATTTTTCATATAATCTGTACCAATAGAGACAGGTTTAGAGTCTGAAAATTAGAGATACTAATGGAAGAATTGGAAGGAGGAAGGTGACAGAAGCCTTATTATAATTCCTCCAGTAGCAGTGACAAAAACATGAGCTTTATCAGGCACAAACTTGCTGTTACAATCTCTAGTTTTCATGCAGAACTTCTGCCTTATGTCTGCAGCCAGATGTGTTCATTGCCAAAAGTTTCTTGTGGTTCGTGCAACCTCACGACTCCCCAAGTGTTAGTGGCAAATCTGAGAGCTATCAGCAGTTTTCTTGAATCTTGAAATGTCATCAGTTTTGTTTAAAAAAAAAAATCTGTTCTACTGTATTCAATCTTTTCGCACTTGAAATATCTAGAATGGTTACTGTCATCCTCACCAAACACAAACTGAGAATTTTATTATCATAAGTGATTCCATGAAGTCAATTATAAAGACAGAATTCTGGGATTTATTATCTGACGNAAAAATCTGTTCTACTGTATTCAATCTTTTCGCACTTGAAATATCTAGAATGGTTACTGTCACCTCACCAAACACAAACTGAGAATTTTATTATCATAAGCGATTCCATGAAGTCAATTATAAAGACAGAATTCTGGGATTTATTATCTGACATGTTTATATTTAAAAAGAGGGATGACATCAGTGCCAGTGGAAAAGAAGGCTACACTGATCCAGTGACCATACAGTTAAATTATCTGCTACTGTTTAGGTGTAGTAAAGTGCCTATTGAATATTGTCTGGTAGGCCAAGTAGCAGAAGCAATAAAATATTACAGGTGGAAAAGAGAACTGTGGCATAGGTGAGCTGCTGCTGACCACACTAAGGAGTTTATAGAAAGAAAACTGAGAGTAAATACAAGCCTATGATCGCTCACTTTAAGACATGTTTAAAGAAGTAGAGAACTTTTATGCTTGGCTCCATAAAAATTTTTGAAGTTTTCTAGCCACAGGCCAAATATATTCAAAACAGATGCAAAGTTTGATCCTGTATATATATATATATGTGTATATATACATATATATTAAGATTTTATTTATTTGTCAGAGAAAAAAGGAGAGAGCACAAGCTGGCACAGAGGCAGAGAGAGAGGCAGGCTCCCCACCAAGCAAGGAGCCCTATGCAGGACTCCAACCCAGGACCCTGGGATCATGACCTGAGCCGAAGGCAGCTGCTTAACCTACTGAGCCACTCAGGTGTCCTGATCCTGTATATTTTGAATGATACTGCAATTTGAGACATTGAGTGTTAAAGATCAACATCTACAGTTTTGTAATTAAAAGTTTTTAGTTAATTTTAATCAGTCTGAATATCTTGATCCTCTTCTCTCTATATGCCAATGAACATCTCTTGTCGGGAAAATCAAGTTTTCATCCCCTGTCTGAAGAGAACTGCCTACCTTATCTTAGTTATTCCAAGTCCCTTAACACTCACCTCCTTCATCCAGGCAGAACTCAAATCTATATTTTACTAGCTCTTCTTTGCCATAATATTGAACCATTGCTTTAAATCCTAAAAAAAGCCAGCCATTTCAGCAATTAAGAGACAACCGCATTGAAGGAATATCTTCAACAATGCATACTCCTTTAATGCAGAAATTATCCTGTGACCCTCTGAACTTTCATATTGCCACATTCTTTTTTCCCCCTTTTACAATTGTAGTATAGTTGACATACACTGTTATACTAGTTTCAGGTGTACAAAGATGCTACATTCTTGGTGTAAAGAAATTAACAATAATATAACAATGACTGTTTTTTGAAGCATCCAGTAAGCCACTACAGTTTAGTGCTATTATCACATTTGACTTTCACAGTAACACTACGAGGGAGGTAATGATAGTACTCTCAGTTTTAATGTGTATACACTGACATTGACATTGACATGAATCAAGTCACCTAGCGAGCAAGGGGAAGATCGAGCACATGAATTCATGATCTAGATATCATTCCAGGTCCTATGCTCTTAATGAGAATAAACACAAAAGAGTATGAAGTTACTTTTAGGATCGCATAAGGAAAAAGAAAAGATTTGCATATTTTTATTTATTTAATTATTTACATTTTTGTATTTTATGACATGTTAGCATCACCCAAGACACAAGTTCAAATCTTCAAAGATCACTGAAATATGATCTTTGGGTGATGGGTGCCAGGATTTTTAACTTCAGCATCTTGAGAATCTGCAGGAGAGTAAGGTGCTTAATTTTCTACAGAATAAACAGGTTTCTTTGGACAGCCAACAGAAAGACTGAAATTTGCAAATGTCTCATAGGTTAGATCTAGCATACATTCTCTCTTATAGAAATGCAAAGAGGATGTGAGACTGAAATTTTTGCTTTTACAGGTCCTGCCTGTGGTATGCAGAGATTCTATGTGTCGATGGTGCAGTTTCAGTTGTGAACTCCCATGCTTTGAAATTTTAGACTCAAGTATATCTTTTGGTGCCTCGGTTAGAAATCTGAAACCCTCATTATTTCTGCATTTGTTAAACTATGTCTTTTGTTCCACTTGCAGACCAAGTAGTCAGCTTTGATAAAACTTGATCTACATTCAGGGATCTGCTCTGATCTTGGATTTCTAAATGGTTCATCCCAGGGCACCCTAGAATGTTTGAGAAGATACTTTTAACTGGTTTCCTTTCTTTTCCCCTCTTTTAGCTTGGCTGTTTTCATTTACATACCCGAAACTTCTGAATTCTGCATCTGTTCTATTTCTAGGACTGAAAAGATTTTGTGGCTTTCCTATCATAAAAACTTTGCATTATATATATTTTGCAAGGTATTCATGAATTAATGCTCTTATTTTAAACAGAAAATTTTACTTAATAACATCATATATATACATAGACACATATATGTGCATGTGTGTTTTATAAAGATAATTTTCTAGTGTTACTAGTATTACAAAGACCTCCATACTCCTCTCTGGATCACAAGTAATTGATTCACAATACATTGTGGTGATCTAAATTTATCTGTGGTGTTTAGAGTAATGAAAGTACTGGCACATGTTTTCTGCCTTAAAGGAGAAATATTGGGTAAATTCAACCTATGGTTGCTTAGAATGTTATCAAGATTGGAAATTTAAAGGTAATGCTTCCATATCTTTTTTCTTTGAAAATATATTGATCAAAAGATATAGCCTGATTCCTGCAGCTGAGGATATCTTGAAAAGGCAGTTTATTTTAATGCTCTATACATGAACAATTCATGGGACCAAAAAATAACAAACAAACTATAGTGTCATTTTTGTATTTTCCAGCTACGCTCTGCATCTCAACTTTTAATTTATTAGAATTCATGAGATTAAATTAGTGATGCTCAGCAGTGCCTTTCTCTCTCTCCCCCCACCACACTGTATTTACATCATTCCTCTGCAATAGTCTTCATTCCATTATTCTTTTCTTATACAAGATCCATATTTATATCATAAACTCCAGATTCCCTTTCCTTCTCCTGCTGTACACCCCACCCAATCTCATTTTCATTGTTAATCCCATTTTGTCTTTTGTGTCTTGAAGAACCCAAACTAATATGGATGGTAACTGTAGTAGTTTAAGACAACTGGTGGCAAAATGAGAATTTGGAATTGATTCACTCTTCACCAGGCTGGTGAAATGTACATCATGCTGAGTGGTAATTGGGGCATAGATAGTTTTTAACACAAGATGGTCTCCCAGTTAACTAAAGATTTTCATATTTAATACCTGGGAAAATATCCTGTTGGAGGAAAATGTCCTTAAGGTTGTGGTGGATTCAGGAATTTGTAATATATGTTGGGAAATATACTATAAGGAGAGCAGAGTTGCTGGTTGCTGCTAATCTGTACTGACTCCTTACAGAGGGATAAGGAGAAACCAAGGGCAATTAGCAAGCATTGAAAGACCTCTTCAGCAATTTACAAAAGTATCTTTAACTCCCACAGCAAAAGCTGGAGAACAGGCCAAAGTTCTCATACAGTGGAGATCAGGAAACATTTGAATGCTCTCCCAGGGAAGATCTGAACGCCTTTTAACCTGAAAGTAAGGATGATAACTTCTGGAACTATGCCTCTGAGAAAGTGGCTCTGCAGACTCCTGAACTGTTTAAGTTTATACAGATGTCCCCCCCACACCTCCCCCCCTTTTTCTTTTTTCTCAAGAACTAGCACTTGTACTGTTCTGGAAGATGCTGCAAAAGCCTCTCCTCCACAAGGCAACATGTGACATTTCAGTAGCTTCCTCTGCCACCTTTGCTGACTCATAAGGTGCTAATCACAGTTAACTTGGCTAAGGATGTGCAGAGTGTGATAAAAAAGAAAAGAGATATATATTGGAAAAATTTCAAAAATTAGCTAACGGTTACCAGGAAGAGTCAAGGAAAAAACTCTAGAACTGGACTTTAATGATGTTTGATATTTACTGCTAGAGAAGCTTCTAGAAGCATGGAAAGAGTGATGGCCAATGCTGAACCTTTGATATGGATCTATTTCTATAAAAATGCAATGGGCCCCTTGTTGATTGCAAATAATTCCTTATGTCTCCAGAGGGTCAACTTTCCATCCCCGCCAGGATAGATACTTAATGTATGAATTTTACTTTCCTGCCCTCAGAGTCCCAGCACAACTACCCAACATAATTATTCAAGGTCTGATCCATAGGCATAGAAGGCCATACAGTAGAGCATCTCACCAGAAGACCCACTTTACAGCGAAGGAGGTACAGGATTGGACCCATGACTCTGGAATCCACTGGTCATGTCACTTAGTACAGTAGCACACATCACAGAAGTATCTGGCTTCATAGAGTAGCTGAGTAGCTTTTTAAAGGCACAAACAAATCACAAACTTGGAGACAAACTCTGAAAGGTCAGGATACTATCCTTCATGATGTAGTATATAAATTAAATCAGAATGTATACTTTATATGGGACATGTACCCAATACTGTCAGGACACTGGGATGATCAACAGGTGTGAAGAGAAGTCACCATTGTGGTAGGAATAAACAATCTTGATCAGCAGGAGAAATTAGGGCTGTTTTTACAAATTGCAGTCAAGGAGAAATTGGTGTGAAACCCAGATGATACACTTGAGCACTTGGTCCTCACTGGACCCATTTTAACAGTGAACAAACATGTTTAGGAGACCTGGCTTGAGGCCTAACTGACAAGAACTCAGAACCCAGGAATGAATGTATGAGTCACACTGCCAAGACCTTTTGGAGTCATAGTGGGAAACAAGCCTCCATAAATATTTTCCTTTTTTTAATTTCTTTCTTTTTTTTTTAAGATTTTATTTATTTATTTATTTGACAGAGAGAGATTACAAGTAGGCAGAGAGGCAGGCAGAGAGAGGAAGAAGCAGGCTCCCTGCCGAGCAGAGAGCCGGATGAGGGCCTTGATCCCAGGACCCTGAGATCATGACCTGAGTCGAAGGCAGAGGCTTTAACTCACTGAGCCACCCAGGCACCCGAGCCTCCGTGAATATTTTCATGTTTTTGCAAAGTCACAGCATTCTGAGTAAAGATTATTAGAAATCTATATAAAAGATAATTGGATGGCAAACATGCCTTGGAAATTAGAGATTGTGCATTTTTCAAATGCCATTTGCTTGCTTTCTAATGTAAAAAATCTGGAGACTCCTTTCTTATCTCTCTCAGAGCCATTTGATGACAATTCAGAGAAGCACAGAGAGGATTGTTTACACAGCAAAGTCCAAGTCTCTTATCTCTCTCTCTCTGAACCTCTCTTCCCCCACCCCCAGAGGGGTGTACCAACAAATATGCCAACCTCCCTGTGTTAGCTCCAGGTCTCATAATTTCAAAGATCCTTTCCTGTAGTGCAACTTCAGCACATTCAGATAACATCTGGCCCATCTTATCAGGTCAGGGATATTTAGAACTGTTACTGGAGACTGGCAAGGATGAGTACCAGCTGGAGCTCTGAGACCATTTGTAGAGAGTGGGACTGTTGTTTACCTCACTAACCTTCCACTGTTTAAAATTATTTATTTATTTATTTTTATTTATTTATGAGAGAGAGCGAGAGAGAGAGCAAGTTGGGGGGGAGGAGCGGAGGGAGAGGGACAAGCAGACTCTGTAGTGAGAGCCCAAGTCCAACATGGGGCTTAATCTCAGGACCCTGAGATCATGACCTTTGCGGAAACCAAGAATTAGATGCTTAACTGACTGAGCTACCCAGGCGCCCCTAACCTTCCACTTTTAACGTTCTCTTCAGGAAGGTAAGCCCATAGGAGCTATGGAAGAGCTGTTCCCCTAAACATCATGGAGAATTGGAAATGTGTATCACAAAGGATGGACTGGGGTGGCATTGAAAACATGATCCTCAGATTTGCTATTGTAAAGAGAACTGACTGATGGATCCAGTTACTGCCACACTTTCTGCGGGTTGCTCCCAGCATAGGACAGAGCCGCTGGAGACAGCAGAGCAAACCATTCCTGTGAAATGCAAGATTGCCCCAACAGGTGATTTGGGCTTAAGGTTGGCCCGTTGGCTGCCAAACTTTTCCTGGAACTGTGATGTAGTCTGAGACTTTTCTTATTTAATCTTCCTTTCATTTCTCTCCCTTTCTATGGGTATCGGATTTGCATCATGCTCTAAAGGTTCTCCTTACCTTTTCATGCTCTTTCCACTAATAAATATCTTGTAAGTCTGATCCCATCTTGCCCTCTATTTCCATGGACCCAGAATGACTAAATATAAAGGTATGGAGACACTTGAGGGAATTCAACATGATCTTCTCTTATGTACTTAATGGGCACTCAGGAAACATTTCTTAAATATTTCCTGAGTAAAAGTTTGTTGGAATGTGCATGAGGACAAAGACTAGCCGCCATCATGTATTGCTGCTTGCCATGTTACATATTTTTACCTTATATACTAAGTGAATGTAGCCCTCCAATAGCCTGTATGGACAGAGGCAGGAAAGAAAGGACTCTTCATTTAAGAGTGAATGAAAATAGCAGTTGACTGTATAGATGGGTAGTGAGAGTTGTATCCCATGAAGGGACAAAAGGAGGTTGTCCATGCTAACAACCCTTTGTCACTTAGTAATATGATGCAGAAATATTTCCCTGTCAAATAAATGTGCATGTCAGTGTAGTCAGTGTAGTATTGTCAATCAAGCTGGCTTTTCTTTCTTTCTTTCTTTCTTTCTTTCTTTCTTTCTTTTTTTCTTTCTTTCTTTCTTTCTTTCTTCTTTTTTAGAATGGATAAGGGATTCTATCTCTGACCTGGTCTAGAAAGAAAAGGAGAAAGAAAGCAAGAAGGCAAGAAAACCAAAACAAGTCAAGCATAGCATTCTTACGAAGCAGTTGGCAGTGGCTGTTTAACATTACTATGGAACAAATTATTATTTGGGAGCTAGTAATCTACTCTGGGAATTGGTCATAGACACACACACACTCACACACATACCTCATGCTGCTATTTACACTGAGTAAGCTGTTGATTAGCACTTCTAAAATGCTCTCAATGTTGGGTACTCATTTGGGTCACTTGGAGTGTTTTTAAAAATACCCATGGCTGGACCACACTTCTGGAGACTTTAATTAAATTGAACTGGATGTGGTCTATGAGAAAAAATGATGAAGTGTAAAAACGAAACAAAACAAAAAAGAGAGAGAGGGGGAGAGAGAAAGAAGGACTGGTTCTTCCTTCCATTTCTAGAACAATGGAAGTTATGTGTCCCCTGGAACTGTTTGCAGAGGTGACAGTAACAATTAAATTGCACTCCTTAGGGGTTGGAGGCATTTCCTTGTCATGTTATTTCTTGATTGACTCAATCAAATTACACTTTAATCTCAATCTAAAAGACCCATGACATATTCTTTACTTGATTCTTCTGGTTCTCCGTGTTGATCCCACTGTAACTTGGGCAGGGTCGTCCAGCCTAAAGCCACGGGAGTTCCATGTTTTGCAAATTGTGGTTTTATTCAAAGCCTTTTAAACAATGTTTTCAAATAATTACTAATTTTATTTCTACTTTTTAAAAGTCCCCTTTTAAAAAGAAAGAATGTATTGTATTTTATCAAAAGACATTTACAGAAATAAACCTGACCAAATAGTAAGTCGATAGTTGGGGATTAGACCATAGGGCCCTTTGCTCCCCATTCTGCTGCTTAACTCACTGAGGCATGCTGCTAGTCTATGGCTTTGACGCCAGCCACAGACTCTTTGGATTAATCCTTAGCCTTAATGCCTTAAGACTTAGTGAGCTGCAACATACCAATTCCCACATGTCCCGTTTCCCTCAGTGATGGGTTCGTTTTCGCTTCATCATTTCTGCAAGTATCTTAAGTGTCAAATGGGTCGATAAAAGCATCAACTTTCAGACAGTTCATGTCCCGTTGGTCAGCTAGTGCCCACAGGCTGAGAATCAAGTGGTGTGACATTCCATGAATGTTCCAAAGACATAAGGATTAGGCTACATTGACACGTTTCTCAGATGGGGCAAAACAATAATTTCTAATCTGCTACATTCCATTGTTGGTTTGCTCATTCATTTCATAGAGACTTCTGGTAACAATTAATACAGCCATAAAAAAGGGAAAATAGCAAGGGAAAACATGCACATAAATTGAAAGCAGATATCTGAATGCTGCTGTCCCGCAAATTTAGTTCAACCACACGTCTGCCTGGAAACTTGTAAATAGCATTCATAAGTAATGTTATCATATAAAGTGTGGTGGAGAAATCACAATGGAGCCTATTTGTACATTCTGGAATTAATATCTATGTGCATATAATTAAGAGAACAATAAAAATACACAAAATGAGTGTACACAGGGGAAGGTAGGAACCGAACATGATCCAAATATGTCATATTGTGGAAACCTTGGGGAAATAAAGCTTTATGGGATACTGGCAGACACCATTGCTGCTGGAACCAGGATTTTGAAGCCTTGCAGCTTGGAAATGATGCTTTCAGTTAATAAGGATGTGTGGGTGGAATTAAACTCACCACTCCCACTATTGTAGCCAGAATTATGTGCCTAATTCCCATACACAGTGCTGGAAATAATTCTTGCAACCTTTTATATGAGAATGCTTTCAGACAAGCCACAGTAGCATCAAAATAAACCTTCTTCCTGTTGCTTATATGTACATCCTCTTGACATTATAAAGGTTTAGGTATGTGCACTAGCATCAAGGACACTCCAGTGTGTTCCACTAAGCCAAGTGACTCAATTTTAATTTTTGATCCAATGAAAATCTTTTTGAAAAAACTACAGGTTATTTAAAGGCAATGCCACTAAATTAAGCAGTACCTTCCTAGTCTAGTGCTTCTTGGTTTTAGGAATATGTTTTGAAAGAATATATGCAGAAAAAAGATACAAGACAAGATATGGTCTAAGTGATTTAAAAGTTTTGTTGATTTATATCACAGTATAATGCAGAAGGCTTTGGGAAAAAGAACATCTCATATTTGAGGCACGGCTAGGCACATGTGCAGCTTTCTCTGCACAATTCAGTGCACTTTGATTTATAATAGACTAGATTTCAAAATCAATAAGTTTATATTATCAGTTGTGTGTGTGTGTGTGTGAGAGAGAGAGAGAGAGAGAAAGAGAAAGGAGTTCAGATTTGCTTTAAAAGTCTTTGGGATTTTGTTACAAATAAATTCTAAAGAAATTAAAACATACAATGATTTTTATAGATAATTTTGAAAGAAACTACAACAAATTACACAAGAGAATGTCTGGACACAGTTTCCAAATATCCCAGAACATACATTTCCTTTTGAGATAGACAAAATGGTTTAAGCTCCTCAAATAATGTAAACACAGTGTTTTCTGTCCCAAATTGCTTTAAAACAGTGTGTTCCCATGTTCACTTATCTTTGCAAAATTGTTAATAAGTAAATAAGAAGAGTACTACTCTCCTAATGAAAAGATATTAAATGAAAACATAGGCATTAACACAGGCATTCTTAGATGCTCCTTAGTAAAATGCCCCATCAAAAACCACAATAAGAACAAAAAATTAAAACCAGTGTATTACCCCTATAATAAGTAATTCTTCTTCCGTGATCTTTGCCCTGTATCATCTGGTGACTCACAGTAAATTGTTTTATAGGTCATCATGAGAAATACAACTTTTGTCACATGTCAGGAAGACTTGCTTGACTTAAAATGGAAATGCTATCATATTGGGACATGGTATGGGTTTCAATATGCAAATATTTATAGGAGATTTTTTAATCATTAAAAAATACCTCAGCTTGTTAGTAATGGAAGGCCTGTATAGTATTTGTTGTTGTCAGGGGTAGGGGCAGTTAGTCACCAGACGAGAAAGGATCACACATGGAAGGAAGCTTCGATTCTGTGACACCTGTGGGACCGGTTTTAAAATTATTATCCCCTAGCTTCTTGCTGAGAAGACTTAAGAAAAAAGCTTTTTGACTGCAATGTTGTCCATGGTCTTAATAATTCTCAGGACCTTTAAGACAGAGGAGAGTCTTCCTTCTGCCAGTAGCAAAACTGACAAAGGTGAAGTGTTCCTTGATCTACACAGAAGTACATGCGGTTACTTCTCATTTGCCCTTCCCCCATCTCTGTAACGCGTTTTCTCAGCCCTGCTCTCTAGCGAAACTGTCTCTGGAACATAAATTCATCATTCTTTCAGAGACTAAACATCACTTCTTCCTCGGGCCTTTGAGATTTTAAGAAATGCACTTACACTATTTGCCTTAAACTAAAACCCGAGTGACTTTCAGAAATAAAGGGAATGTTCTAACCAGTGCGTGCGCGCGCGTGTGTGCGCAGTAAGGGCACAGTGGAAATTCTCTTGAGGTATAACACAGAGTATGGAGATTGTATTCTCTCTGTTTTGGAAGAGTCCTACCTTTGAAAGTTGCTCAGAGATCAAAAGTTCTTAACATTCACACTCCTCTTAGCATTAAGATCATCAGAAAACTCTAACAAAAGTAAAGCTTTAACTATATATAAATATTCTTCAGGATTTTCCCTTACTAATTAGCATCAAACAATCGTTCAGTGAGTTCCTCTTTTCCAGGGCACCTTGTACATTGTAGACACTCAGTTTTTAAGTATTTTATTGGATATGTGATACAAATGCATATTTTACTAGATGTGATGCAAATTCTGCTATGTTTGGCTGATAACATCTCAAGATGGGTTCATGAGCACATGCTTATTACTGGAAACCAAAATTCGGTGCTTATTATTGGAAACTGAAATTCAGTGCTTATTATTAGAAACCAAAATTCAGTGATAAATTGGATTTGTTAATGATGTACACAAAGAAAAAATATAAGTACAAGTGTCATTTGCTTTTAATAGTTGGTCCAATATTGGGAGGTGATCATGTTATAATAGAAATAAAAGTTAAGAGTCATTCTGTATCTGAAATCCCTCTTCCCCAAACTGACACAATGCTCTATAAAAATCTAAATAGATTTATTCAGAATCCATGATATAACCTTTATCTTCAGGGGCATCCTTTACTAAAAACGGATCTCTGGGGATTAAGAATGACAAGTTGCTAATCCTCATGCAAAGCATATTTTAGGATGTGTGCATTAACTGTTCCTCTTCAGATAGGATTGGTCATTCCTTCCCTGAGTTGCTTCCTTTAATCTTTCAAGCTCTTACCATATATTATTTAATCACTGGGTAAATGCAAAAGTATATGAAATATGCGTGTGATATATAATTCCTTACCTTGGTAAATTCCCCGGTCTAATGCGAAATAGGAAGCATAAGCAAATAATTGTATTACAATGTGACAGTTTCTTCCATTGAAGTAGTAAAAGGTGCTCTGAAAACATGAAAAGAGAGTCATAAAATAGATGATATCTCAGTTAATTATTGAAGGATCAGTAAGGATTGTTACAGGCAGAGGTGGAGATAGGACAATCCAGGAAAATCAAGTAGAAATCATATTTCAAAAACTGTAAGAGCTTCTTGTGGTTGGAGAATAAAGGTGAATAACGGAACAGGAAACAAAAGTAGTTAAAGGTAAGCATAAGGAAGTAGGGTGGGTCTAGACTCAACAACCCGTGCCTGTGTAGGAAAGTAGTTTGTACCTTTCCTTGTGCATGAGAAGAAGTTTTAAAATATATTTATGATACTTGTGGTCATATTGAGGTACATGGATTATTAGGGGGAGAGGATTAGATGCGAGAAGAGGAATAGAACAATCAGTTCAGATTAAGCTGGAAACTTTATTCCTGTTTGAAGGTATAAGACCCAACCTTGGAAAAAACCAAATAGCAGGCTGTCAAATTCGCATTGATCAAATGTGAAAGCACGCAAGATCAGCATACCGTTTGGAAGACTGGCTGACACAATGTCTGCCTTACACATGGTAGGAAGCGTACAGCTAAAATGCTGAGTGGTTCTCATTCCTCATGGCTCGTTAAGATGAGACGAAAGGGGCGAGACTCACATTTCCAGCTCCACATCTCTAATAGAGGAATGTCAATGGGTTGTGGCAAATTGAAATGACAAAATATTACTCTTTTGTGTATTTCCAATGGAGATACAGGGTATGATAAAAGTTGTGTACATAATCTATTGTCAAAATCCAGAAAAATAATTCCAGACCCAATGCAGTGATATTGTCTATAATTCTCTACATTAGCCTGACATCAATATTCTCTCCAGCATCCTGGAAGGGGGACAAGAGGAGTGCTTCATGAAAATTGTAATATATCATGTGTAACATACAATCATCTAAAAGAAGAGTCAGACAACTTCTCTAGCTACTTATTTAAAGAGATGTTTTTTTTTTTTAAAGATTTTATTTATTTATTTGACAGAGAGAGAGATTACAAGTAGGCAGAGAGGCAGGCAGAGAGACAGGGAGAGGAGGAAGCAGGCTCCCTGCTGAGCAGAGAGCCCGATGCGGGCCTCGATCCCAGGATGCTGAGATCATGTGACCTGAGCCGAAAGCAGAGGCTTTAACCCACTGAGCCACCCATGCGCCCTAAAGAGATGTTTCATAAATAGATTACCTAAGAGGAATAAACAAAAATCTAGCAGCTTGGTTATTTGATTTATTTTCCTTTAGGGTGGAAGTAGTTTAGTACTGTATGAGGCTGGCCGATTCCTAGCACCTGAACTGAGCTTGTGAGCTTCTAAGTCGACTAATACCAAAAAGGAAAAGTAACCACATCCCGTTTGTTAGATCATTCTTTCATTGTTTGCTTCCTCATAATTACCATTTTATTTATTTATTTTAAGTAAACTCTGCCTGCAATGTGGGTCTCAAATTTAGGACCCTGAGATCAAGAGTCTCAGGCTCTACAGACTGAGCCAGCCATACACCCCATAATTACCATTTTGGAAAACTTTACCAAGCACTGTGGATACAAAATTATAAAAATAATGACCCTGCTCTTGAGGTATTTTCGGACTAGTAGAGGTAAAAGGCAGACTTGCAAATAGATAAATTGTAACAATGTGACAAGTACAAGAGAAAGATGGAAGTAACTCCATCTAGGACAGTCCAGAAAGGATTTACAAAAGTGATACTAGAATTTTGTCTTGAAGTATGAATGGCAGTGAGCCAGGTTTAAAGGGGAAAGTCATACTAAAAAGGAAATTTTAGTTAAAAAAATGTGTCTCTAAGAAAAACAATTTTAATTTCTCCAGATCTAGTAAAATGATACTTTCAAAAGTAACAAGAAACAATAGGTAAAAGATACATTTGAAGTGCAGTAAGCTGCTTGGACTCTTTTTATCTTCCCAGGAAGCGTTGGATGGTCTATGGCACTTTGCCTCGACCAGTAACAAAGGAAAATCTTCCCATTCCTTTCAGTGCTAAGGTTTTTTCCCTAGTATCGTGCTTTTCCTCCATCATACCTTCATTTTGAAGAGCAGGACTGTTAGAAATATTATTCTGGATATAAGTATTCAGGTACATGATATTGAGAGCCTGTATTCATATATCGAAGTGTTTTAATTTAGTAGCAAATAATTACTTGGTATAGAATTTCGTTTGTCCAATTAGATTCTAGTTTTGTTTCTTAATAAATATATGAATTTAAGCAACATATTTATCATGTCCTCGGAACCTTAGTTTACTAGTCTATAGAAAGGAGGCAACTTCCCTGCTTCCCTGCTCCATAAAGTGGGACAGACAAATGCTTCTTGGATCATGATTTACATTGGAAAATGTAAAATGCTGTAAATGTGAATATGAAATTATTATAACAATGATTATCTGTGGTATCAATGCACGTCTATTGGGTTAAGGGTCAGAATCCCGTTAAGGAGAAACATACTCTGCTCATTTTGCCTTTTGGAAGATGATGGAGTAATCTTAAGTAAATATATCTATCTTCTCAGTTAGCCCTACTAATTGTGGTCATGTGACAATTGGCTTACCTTTCTGAATCTCAGTGTTTCTCATGTGTATATTGTGAATGGAAATAACTAACACATATACATGTAATATGTTTCTATTTACAATAGGATTTTGCATATTCAATAGTTCATGAAATTTATAAACCTGTTAAGTAAGAAGGTTTCTTTTTGCAAAATCTGAGACTCAAAAAAGTGTATTATCTGTTTGAAGCCGGAAGTTTAATAGCTATGAGAGTCAAATTTTTTAAAAAAGATTTTATTTATTTATCAACAGAGAGAGAGAGAGAGTGAGAGAGCACAAGCAGGGTTAGTGACAGAAGTGGAAGCAGGCTCCCCACTGAGCAGGGAAGCAGATGTGGGACTTGATCCTAGGACCCTGAGATCACATGACCTGAGCCGAAGGCAGAGGCTTTAACTGAATGAGCCACTCAGGCATCCCTATGTGAGTTAAACTTTGACTCCCCTCATTTGTTATTATACCCTTGATTCTTTCTACAAACAGCATGTAGTTGCTCTCCCTAATTCTTTACTACATTTCTTTAAGGATTTAGATTCTAATTATATGAATAACCTATGTATAAGGCACTGTTAGTGTCATTATCCTCTAGAAAATAAGGGCAAAAGATGTGTAACATATTTGTGCCTATTTCCATGTAAATCCGTCTTATTATTATTCACTTTAAATTATATAAATATTTATTCCCCCAAGATATAAAATAAAGTAAATATTCTCATTAGATTTTTACATTTTAGTGGTTTTCTCTAAGTTTGGAGGATTTTAATTTTATTCCAGGTCCACGAGATAAGGCATCAGTGTCTTGCTAATTTAAGTTTTAGGAAAGAAAAAGACCGTTCAAGCTACAGTCTCTCCTAATGCACACACTTAGGCTCTATTTGCTTAGGTTTCATGATAAGCTATGGGATCCTCAAAGAATTAGCTGTGGGTGAGGAAGAAATCTTTACTCCCTTAGAATAATCAACTGAATCACCCTGGGATAGGGAAACAGGAGTGAAACAGGGTTTTGAGTACTTTCAAGCCCAGTATTAGATTTGAGGGCCCTTGTCTGCCTACACTAACAGATTTTTAAACAAAAAGGTATCCATTTACTTTAAGAAGTACAAAGTTTATTTAAGAGCCCCTGATTTCTTTAGAATATGATATGAGTCTTGGCAATAAATAGAAACACATGATTTCGCAACACATGTCCATATGTGGTTCACGTACTCCACATGTGTTCTCTCAGTGGGTCCTATGACCTTGCTCTGGATCACACGTGCTTTACATACGCTTTGTATGGTTCACATCTGTCTTAAAATTTTTTTCCCTGACAGTAGACACTCTTGTTATATTACCATTTGCTATAATAATTAAATTCAAGGAACTTAACTTGAGAGGATTTGTGGGGGAGGGCATGTGTTAGTTTTGATTTATATTTGGTGTTGTGTCGAGTAATACCCATTATAACCGCTTATCGTATCTCTTTGTGGGCACACTGTTGCTGCCTTTAACCTCACTGAAGCCAGACTAATCCAGAGATGTTCTTAAACTCCTGTGACTCATATGAAGGTTATCATTTTAGAAGAGACCTTGAAAACATACTCTAGATTTAAGGTNAGATTTAAGGTAAAAAAAAAAAAAAAAGAAAAAGAAAAGAAAGAAAGAAACTGACATTTGCAGGAGGAAAGACTTATTTTTAATTTTATAGTGTGGATGCAAAGTTAAAAACATTTAAAGACATATAGTAAATAACAACATTAATCATGTAACAAAAATTAAATTTAAATGAGAACCTTATGCAGTAGATCACAGTCGCAAAAGAAGATACTAATATAATGTGGACACCTGCCTGTTTTACTTATATTGGGAAAAAAGAAAATTCATTGTCAGTTAATGAATTGCTTTCTATTATAGTACAGTTAATTATCTTCTCCTTTTACCCCAGGAAATATCTTTAAAAACTCACAGCTGTATCTGAATACATGCTATCTATTAAACAAGGAGGCAATACTTTCTATTAATTACTGTGTATTTGTTTTCATCTGTCTTTAAAGAACATTCTAAAATTAGAGACTTGTCCCCTGAATAAAACAATGCCGAGCTTAATGAAGTCTGAGAAGCAGTGACTCCATTCTGCATCTTTCCTTGATGTGTGGATGTAATGCTCATTAGTGTTAATAATACTTGAAAGTAAATGAAGCATATTGGATTGTGGCTACCTTATCTATACACTGAGTAGGAACATGGCACCCCACCCCCCAGCCAACAAGTTACCTAATGCTCAGTTGGACAAATGTTAAAAGAGATTTGGTGCTGTAGGCGATTAAATCCACAGTCTGCCCCTGTGGACCAGGCAGCCCTAAATAAGCATTTTAAAAGAATCTCAGCCTTTAATGAAGAACAGGGGAATTTCTATCAGTAATCAGAAACAGCTTTGGAAATACAGGGACAGTGGTATGCATATTTTGATTTGTTGCATAGAACATGCATTGTTTTAGAGACATTCCAAAGAAAGAATCCCACTGTATTAGTAAATGTTTAGTGGCTTTTAAACATTTGAAGAATTTAGAGGCAACTTTCTAGAATAAAAGGAAGCATCCTGGTGAGAAGTAATTATACTTAATTAAAAATAAGTGGCATAGAATGAAATGAGAGAAAGAACAGGTAAACCAAACAAGGAAAATATACAAGCAAGTGTAATCTTTGTAGGCACTGCATGGCAATCTGTGTCTATATTTAGAAAGAACTTTTAAGTAAAAAAGAAAACATGCTTTTATCCTGTAGTCTGTAATAACAAGCACATTAATACAGCATATGAAATCATTGCAGCTAACAAATCATCAGAATTCTCAGGAGTAAATAAAATTCCATTTCCATGTAGTTAAATATACTTAGAACAGACCAGAAAAACATTAACAGCAAGGGTAGATTAGAGGAAGAAAGTGAGACCTAGTATAGGAGGAACATACATTCAGATTCATGGAATGAAAATGACTTGAAATGTTTATCTTCCTCTGCATGGATCACTATTCTGATTCAGTTGGATAGTCAAAAGTAGTAAATTATTTTGTTTCACTTTTTTCCTTGTGCTTGGAGTCAGTATTAACCCTATACGTCATGTTGTGTATGAGACCGGAGTTCAATGCGATGTGGATTCAGAGTATAATGTTGGCAAATAATGTCTAAATGTAGAGAGGTGGCCACAAAATGGTACCAAGAATTGATGGGGCTGTCCCTTTACCTCACACCACGCAGCTGTTCATCATACCTGTGGAGATGATCTCTTACAGCTCTACCAATACCCTGGTGGGTGGAGTGGCAATGAAGGTGTTTTTATTACTTATTGTCATTCCAATGGGTATAGATGTACTTACTGGGAGAAATGACTGACAATACGTTGTTCATGCATGAAAGTCATGGGCTCATCCAAAATACCCTGGCAATGATGAGTCCACCCCTGTGCTCTCACTTCCAGAGTAACCATACCTTGACAATTCATCTCACTGCCTCCTTGTTTCTACTGCACAAATACGAATAGCCACTTCCTATGTAAACAAATTAACATGACCCCGGATTCCTCAAATTCTACCCATTCCATAATTTTGCCAGTTCATTAAAAATCAACCCCTTCCTCCCAGATACACCGAAAACATTGAAGTTGTCTACAACTTCCGTCACTCATATCCACATCCAGTCTGTGGGGAAATACTGTTGGCTCTATTCCCAAACCTAGACATCCAGAATGCAAATTCTTTCTTCCTTGTCATCATTTCTTGCCTGAATTTTTGGAAGAGCTTTATGATTGCATTAGGTCTTGCTCTCGTTCAATCTATTTACAGCACATCAATCAAAGGCATAATACCCCCCCCCCCCCATAAACCGTGTTTGATAATGCCCTTTCTTGATTTCAACCCTTCAGAAGTTTCATACTGCACGGAGAGTGAAAGCCACATTTCTTACACAGGGCTGCATGATCTCATCTCTTTTCTTCCCTCACTTTGCCTCACATACATTGGTTTCTATGATGTGCTATCCAGCAAGGATGATCCAGTTGTGGGGTATTAGTACTTACTGTCATTCGTTCCTCAAACACTCAGACTTCAAATATCTTCCTGGATTATTCACCGTCTTCCCATAGGTTCTGCTCAAATGTCACCTTACTGGAGAACTGACACTGCTCAGTGTGATTTTCCTCCATAGCATGTATCTCCATCTGATATAACACTCATGTGTCCACAGTGCTTAGAACAATATTAGGCACATAGTGCCTGATTCAATAAAATCTTATTGAATAAGTGATTTTCTTCATGGCAAGTGAAGAAATATAAAGGCCCAGAAATCTTATCAAGTCTCAACTTGGCAGAGAAAGCTATAGATTAAAGAGTTAGAACATGGGTAAGTTCAGAAGAAACACCAAAAAGAGGAGCTTTAGCCATGTGCTCTCAGGATGGTCCAGAGGCTGTTGAGGCAGACCAAATAGAAAAGTTGACATCAGAGATTCACCACATTATGATTCTATGCTATGGATCTTTTTCTAAGCACATTGGGTATTCTAACCCTGTTAGGTAAAGACCACAATCATCTATTTTTCAAAAATGAGGACGTCAAGGTACAGAGACATTAAATGACTTGTCCAATTTGCTTGGGTAGAAAGTGTCAGGGCGAAAACTAAGTTAAGCTGGCTCAGAACCTTCTCTCTTAAATAATATAATGTGTTGCCTTGATACTGTTGTGGTCAAGAGGACCTATGCCTGTCTCACTCCTGACTTAATAGAATTTCTGGGCTTTCAAACCTAAGAAATTAATTCTAAAATTATTGTGACTCTGCTGGCCAAGCCTCAGTATCACTTGAGATTCTGTAACCCTGTGAAACTTACAGTAGTTGACGGGTAGACACCTCTATACCTTACCTCTCTTTAAAGCAATGTACATCAAGTCATGCATAATCAACTTTAAAAAGATACTCTTCTTGGGGCGCCTGGGTGGCTCAGTGGGTTAAAGCCTCTGCCCTCGGCTCGGGTCATGATCTCGGGTCCTGGGATTGAGCCCCGCATCGGGCTCCCTGCTCGGCAGGGGGCCTGCTTCTTCCTCTCTCTCTGCCTGACTCTCTGCCTACTTGTGATCTCTCTCTCTGTAAAATAAATAAATAAAAATCTTTTAAAAAATAAAATAAGAAAAAAATATACTCTTCTCATTGGGGATGGTTGGACTCTTCAATTGTAAGCCTAAACATCTTTACTTAATCCATCTATGATAGAGTAAGAACCAGGCCAATTTTGCACGTATGACTTTGACCACCTTCAAATTAGAACTGCTATATCTTGATGAGTTCTGTGATTTACATGTTAACATTTTGCCAGTCCAATAGAATATCCCACAATGTTTAATATTTTTATAAGGTATAGATTTTTATACTCATATCGCATTCAATATACTGTCGCATTAGTTTGTACTCAGGTGTGTAAGTAGATGTATACAAATACCACAGATGCATACACACAACAAACACACTTTTGTGTTTCTCCTTGGAGATATTTAGCAATGCACACAAGGTTAGATCCTGCTTTGGGTGTTGGAATTTGGCCTCTTTTCTTGAAAGTTTGTTTATTAGCTAGGAGAAAAATCTCTGAATTCAACTCGAGATATCAAAAGTCTTTTTAAACGTAGTCTATTTTTTTCTGAATCTTAGAAGAAAACTAGAACTTTACAATATAATACATTGATTTTCCATATGGCTAAACTGAGACACAAAAAAGTTCAATGACTGTGCCAAAGGCATACTGGTGTTAGACAGCAAAATTCCCCCAAAACACACACACAGACCATAGGGTGTTGCTTCCCAGTCTAGTGCTTCAGGAATGTGCACGAAGAAAGCAAAGACAAGTATTTATCTTAAATAACCAAGCTTCAGGCTTCTTACAGATAGATAAAAGTTCTATATGGCTCCCCAAGGTCCTTTGTATCACTATTATATCATATTGTTCCTGACCCCTCTTTTTATTCTCTTAATTTTTTGTGTTCTCTCTCTCTAAATAAAATGCTGACATTTTAAAAAAATGAATGCATCAAATAAATGATAGTATGTTTTGAATGTAAATGTAAATCTATATGCACAGATAGATAAATAGACAAATAATCTTATTATCTCTGCTACGTCAGTAGACATTTAATATTAAAACTCAGAATTGAGTTATTTGGGGAAAGGTAAGCCAGAGGTGTGATGAAAATGAGCAGCATTTCCTTTTTTTACATCAGAAGTACAAAAAATCCATGATTTTCTAATTTTTTTTTTTTGCTTTTTAATAGCAATTTATTTTGTGTTATTTCAGGGCTGGTTCTTCTATTACTCTTCATTTTTTATATTCTTAAACTCAGTCTTTATACTTTTCCCATGGAAAACACTCCACTTCCTTTGTGAATTCATAAATAAATTTAAAACAAAAGATGAACAAAGTAGTAAGTAAGCCCATTTATATGCCATCTGCCATAGCATATTGGTGGGTATTCTAAACTTTGAGGAGCTTTTAAGAAATATAAGCCCTTAATGCTAAGGTCGTTATTGTGTTAATAAATATTCTTCTATAAACTCAAACTCTACAGCTGGATGAAACATCTTTTTATTTACTTTTGGTTTAAAATTTTTACTGCAACTGAGAATCTATCTTTTATGATCATGCATGTTGAAAACATAGTTGGGTTAAGTCTTACTACTTTGGTCTAATAAACAGAGTTGAAAATGGAGCAGCTAAATGAAGCCCTAAAATCCTGACTTTTGTGTCACTTGACTCAGCCACCTGGTTGCATACAAAGAGATCCTGACCTATGTCACAAAAGCATTGCTGTGGGGATTAAATAACGCATAGCTGCAAGTGATTTGGAAGGGCACCTCTGGATGACTTTTGGGTGTTCATTTACCCTGGTGGCCTGTGTGAGGCCACTTGTCCTCTGGTGTGAGACTTGACTACTGGCAGGTAACCAATACACCTTATTTTGAGTCTAGTAAGAGGCCAGGATTAAAAACAAAATATTCAAAGATTGAATTATTTTTAGTCCAAATAAGAGATGATCTTATAATTTCGGGCTTTTCTTGTTTTCTTTAAGGCAAAAAGAAGTTGGATAAAGTCAATAGACTATCCTTATTTTTTTTAAAACTTATAATTTCACCAAATACTGAAGTAGAAGATTATTTTCTTGCCCTGAAGTTTTATTAGCCATTTTTTTTTCTTCAAGTGGGAAAAGGAAGTGCTTTGTTAACTTAAGTGAAGTTGAGTGCCCTTTCTCAGTGTAGATGCTTAGATCATATGTTAGAGTATATGCAAAAGCATCTGGACAGGTAACTAAGTGAATGATAAACATTAATCAAATAATAAAGGTGCTTTAAAATTTATTAAAATCTAAATAAATTCATTTTATTACCGGTATTTTTTTCCTCCACCTTCAATTGTAAAAAAAAATTTTTTTTTAATAGGGCTATATCCCTTTTGTTGGAATATATTCATCGTACTTATTCTAGAAATAGATTTCTTAGCTCAGGTATACCCATTATTTCACACCTGGGCTAATGACTCTCACCAATCTCTCCCCTTCCAATCCCTCCTAAACAACGAATCCACTCTGTCTTTTATTATCCAACTTTTGTCGCTTCCCCATTTTCTAGAGGGTTAAGTTTAATACTCATTGCCTCGCAGTGAAATCATTCTACAAGCTCCCTTCATGTCTCTAATCAATTTTACCTTTTATCATTTTTCTGCATAGAGCCTTCCTTTCAGCCAAATTATTCTATTAATTAGTCCTTATACTCATTAATTCAATAACTTATGTCATCCACTCTATATAAGAGCTTGTCTCATGGGTCTGTGATGATTCAAAGGAAGAAAACAGTTCTCCATCCTCCTGTTGTGAGTTTGCTCCTCCATCTAGGAGTTCCTTGTCTTCTCCTTTCATAGTTTCACTTGAAGACTTTCCTGGAAAGTTCAAGTCTTAATGATCAGTTCCTCTTCTTCATGTAAGAAGATTATATCATTATACCACCAAATTTGCTGCATCTGTTAATCCATAGGAAATAGGAACCTTATGTTTATTTTAGCTTTTGTAGACTCTTCTCAGTAACCTTCATAAGATATAATTTTAATAATTATTAATCGGAAGAAAACGTAAGTAAAAGCACCTGCTTTTATTTTTTATTATGTATGACAGAGATAGTGAGAGAGGGAACACACGCCAAGGGGGGAGCTAGCAGGCTCCTTGCTGAGCACGGAGCCCAATATAGGGCTTGATCTCAGGACACCAGGATCATGACCCGAGCTGAAGGCAGACGCTTAATGACTGTGCCACCCAGGTGCCCCAAAAGTACCTGTTTTTAGTCAGATACAAGTTTGAATACTGTTTGCACTGTCTAGCTATGAGTCCTTAGGCAATTTATTTAATCCTTCTTTGTGTTTTCTCCTCATCTTATAATGGGAATGATAATAACTGCTCCCCCAATAAGAGCTGTTCAGTGCTAAATGTTTAATCACTTTTCCTCTTGATGATGAAGAGGTACTAAAAGTAGAACTTGTGAGTTTATTCTTTGGATAATCATTTAAAAAATTATTGCAGAAGATTGGTAATCCATTCTGGCTTCAAGCAAACATGAATTGTCTTTCCGGTTTATGTATATGCTTAACATTTACATATGTACAACTGTATCGTGGCTGATTTTCTTTGGACTGAAGTTATTGCATCCTATAAGAAGGTCTGTTTTGATATTTGGTGGTAAATAGAAAAACCAAATTTCCACTTGGGAGAGTCATTAATCAGTTTTCACAAGTCTGAAGATTCACCCATTTTAATCATAATTGCCTAACAACGAACTTTTTAGCACAATATTAATGCGTTCAAATAATATCTAAATTTTTGAATGGTCTCATCTGTGTTATACATTTCTAAAGTTACTTAGGAAGGAGCAACTCTACCTCTTTGTGCTGTAGAATGACATTTTCCCCTCATATGCCATAGTCCAGTGAGTCAGCTTTTGTATAGGTGCTGACACCTTTGGGGTCTCATCATTGGAAACCATCATCATAGGAAATTAAGGTGCCAAGCACTCACCCAGAGAAAGCCGTCATGGTGGTTATTTCTCCAAGCCACCTATTTCTTGAGCTTTTTTTTTTTTTTAAAGATTTTATTTATTAATTTGAGAGGGAGAGAGAGAGAGAGAGAGAGAGAGAGAGAGAGAGCACAAGCAGGGGGATCTGCAGAGGGAGAGAGAAGCAGGCTTCTCACTGAGCAGGGAGCCTGATGTGGTGGGGCTCGATCCCAAGACTCTGGAATCATGCCCTGAGCTGAAAGTAGATGCTTAACTGACTGAGACACTCAGGTGCCCCTAAAAATAAGAACTTTTTTATTGTGGTAAAATGTGCATAAAATTTACCGTTTTAAGTATACAGTTCAATGGCATTAAGTACATTCACATTGCTGTGCAAAGATTACCACTATCTCTAGGATGCTTTTATCATCCCATCCTGCACCCATGAGGCAGTAATTCCCCATTCCTCCCTCTTGATTCCAACCCCTTGTGACCACTCCAGTCCATTTTCTGTCTCCCTAAGTTCGACTGCTCTAGGTGCCTCATGTATTTGCTTTCTTGCTTCACTCTTCACCTCCTAAAAATATAAATTCTTTGTTGCTTTTGGAAATGTGGACTTGATTACGAACAATTAGCTAAGAAGTGGCCCTGCCCAGTGAGAGCTCCCATGATGGTCGATTGATCTGACTCCCTGCCCTCCCCCCGCCCGTTCTGTGAGCAGCAAGGCCTGCTGCTGCTGGACTGAGCTTGGTGAACCACGCCTCCCGAGGGGTGCTCCTCAGGTTTACTTTAAGAGACTGTTAAGTGACCCTGCTGAGGAAACCTTTGAATCACAGATGCCCAAGCAAAAACATTTACCATTACAGTGTAATGGAAAGCAGATTTTAACATTCAGGGAAAATGTGATTTCAGAAATATTAAAGATCTTTATGTGGAAAAGGCATCTTTTTAACTGAGTCCCTGCAGGAAACAAATTTCCCCCTGGGTGTTATGTAACATAAGCATGGTTCAGGGTTTGAGATAGGGTTCAGGCAATTTAATGGGGGACAAGCAACGAACTCAAGATATCCAGACTTGAACTTGAAAGAAGTACAGATGGAAAAAATATAGAATGATCAAAATTTATACAACACTGCTCTGATCAGGAAATAAGTTTATCAGAAGAAATGGTGTGCAAAGTATTTATAAGTCAATAATTTAAAATATTCTCTTTTCCATAAGTTGCCTTTTAATGGTTCATTGCATGATAGATGCAAGGTAGAGTACTATACATGATAAATTCCTACAAATGCCTTATTCTTTCATAATTATTTGTGCATAGAGAGAATAATGTACTGCTCTGCAGAGAATACTGGGTTTTAATTTACTTAAGTGACTTTATCAACATATAAATTGGAAAAATATATATTTATTTGTCCCTGGATCATCTCTTGGTGTTATTATCACTAGCAATAATAATCATAATATTGTATACACTATTTATAATTAAATAATTTTTTCTTTTCATTTATAAAATGCTGAAGGTTTTCAACACTCATTTCTAAACATACAGATGTCAATGTTAAGGTACTGAAGAGGCATTAAAACTGAATTTTTATGCACTGATCAAACAGGAAGCAGTTTCCACTGATGTCGGTGAGGGAAAATTACTGGCTTATTCTCTGTGACCCGTCCCAGAGAAATAAACTGGCATTTATATGTTATAACAGCCAAACAGCATCCTTTAAATATAAAACTTTACAATCAAATGCCAGCATTTAGATCTGATACGAATTCTCTGATGAGCATTGTGGTATAATGAGTAAAATGCCAGGAAAACAAAGACTTATAGGAAGAGAATTCCTCAAGGGAAACCAAGCTCAAAACCTCTCAATCAAAGCATCAGTCACATTTCTATTCTTATATTCAGCCAGCGGTACCGATACTGACTCATATTCTGAATGAGAAAGAATATAACATTTGAATAACTGCATGACAAAGATGCCTTTGTCATGGCATCTGGCTTTGCACGTAGACTATGTCTTCACAGTGGAGAAACCATCAGTTTGCAGGCAAAGAGAATGTGAAGAAACATCTTTGTCAAACATTTGCTTATCTCTATTTCCCATAATTCCCTATACATCCTGCACTGTGTTAGAGTTTTACAATATCAATCAATTCCTGTAGTTCCCATTTGGTAGGTCACATCCATTCTAAAGTAAAAATGGTTCATTGCTTTTAATCTGTTTCCTTATTTTTCTTTCTCTTTTAATTTAATTTTGATTATAATGATCATTGGGAAAATATCATCAATAATGTTTGCATGAAACATTAAAGAAACCTATGCCTTTCTCACAGACAGGCTAACATTCCTGTTCCTGTTAGTAAGAAGTTTGAGTCCTGTTGGCAATAATAACTAACCAAGCAGGGTGTGCAACTGTCTGTCGTCTCGCTTTCCAGCCATTCTGATTTTCTCATTGTTCCAAACACAACAATCTATTTTCTATTTCCCACTCTCTGCTTCTTTATATTCCATTCTACACTCTGAAATATTCTTCCTCCTCTTTTCTTCAGTGACAATCCTTATAGCCTTTTAAATCTGAACTCCTTTGGGAAGCTTTCTTTAATCATTTCAGACAAGCATAATAGCACTTAATAGATAAATCACTACTTTTGATCTTGACTAGATTGTGTGTTTGTGTGGATAAATACATACTTTAAAAAAATCATATATAAACTGCTTGAGACTCAGGAATGTGTCTTCTTTTATCCCGCATAATACCTTTAATACTTTTATTACAGGATAATGAGGAGTCTTCTCTCACTAGAATTCATCCTTTTTGAATTATAAGGAGGCTATCTAAAATAAGTAATCAGTTCATGTTGATTAAAACCCCAAATCCTTGTTAGCAATGACAGGACCCTCCATGATCTTAACTCTCTTTCCTCTTCAACTTCATCCTGAACCTACCATTCCTTTTTATGCTCTTGTGGTAAGGGATTGTGTATCTTAGAACACACACTGTTGTCTTTTCTTTTCTTTTTTTCTTTTCTCTTTCCTTTTCTTCTTTTTCTTTTCTTTTCTCTTTTCTTTTCTTCTCTCTCTCTCTCTTTTTTTTTAGATTCGCTATCTCTTTGTCCTGTTATCCTCTTCCCAGTCACCTCTTAATTCTTCATCATTTTTTTAAGATTCAAATCAAACATCCCCCTCATGAAAGACTCTGCCCCCAAAGGCACACATACCTCCTCATATACAACATCTGTCCTCTGATAGTGCCTACAGTATCCCTCTGTCAGGAGAGGTTTCAGATGACATAGCCTTCACAGGCAATGTCAGCATCTCTTTTTCCTTTGGTGGACTGTAAATGCTTCAAGGAAAGGGGCTGTCTTTTAACTGTCCTGAATTCCTTGCATGTGCCACCAAGCTGTCGTGTGGTCAACAGGTAACAGATCTGACCAGGAGTGAGGGCATAAGGGTTGAATGCCTATTTCTCAGGTAAATTGTGATACACTGCCCCGACCTGAACTTTAGCAGCATCTTTAAGTAGGTTAATAACAATGACCCATATAATAAGGAAATGTGTCTTTGAAACTGGAAAGCACTGTCAAGTGGTGGTGAATATTTATTATGCAAGAGGCTTTAGCGGTGGGGATTGATTTTTAAGGTTACTTTATTATGAATATGCAAATTGTTGAGACAGTTAGTGATGAACCAATCAAACTGTTTTTTCTTCGTCAGACAAGTGGCCACAGACTTAGGCAAACCCAGAGAGTTCTTAGCTGTTGGCTTTCTGCTTTCACCAGCAAGGAGATGAATGCTGTCACCTTCTTAAGTTGGCTGCACATGGAATAGGTCAGGTTTCAGTCCCTTGGCACAGGACATGTTTGAGCTGTCAGGGTGCTCCTGGGAGAAACATAGGGGTATGGAGGAGCCCCTGAAAGAGACAATGGTGGGGTGAAGGCACCGACAGAGGATCCTGAAACAGGGAGCAAAGAAGTGGGTGCTGAAGAAAGATGGACATATACACAGATTGTTTTTCATCTAAAAATGCACCACGGTATTCTACATTCTCCTTTAAACATTGCAAGTACTACATTTCCATATATTAAATTTGTTTTTTCTTTTCACATCATGCTCTCCATTTCTATTGAGTTACATATACATCTGTGAACTGTTGCTTCTCTGTGCTTCTACCACTTTATTAAATTAAAAATTGGAAGTAGAAGTTTCCCATGGTGTTTTCCTGTTTGCCTAACATCTTTGAAATCTATTCAGTGTTTGTAGAAAGGTCTCAGATATTTGCACCAATAAGAATGGAAGTGGGGCGACTGGGTGGCTCAGTTGGTTAAGCTTCAGACTCTTGATTTCTGTTCAGGTCATGATATTAGGGTTGTGGGATGGAGCCCTGTGTGGTTGGACTCTGTGCTCAGTGGGGAGTCTTCTTGAGATTTTTTCCCTCTCCCTCTGCCTCTCCCCCTGCTCACTCATGCACACTCTCTCTCACTTTCTCAAGTAAATAAATAAATCTTAAAAAAAAAAGAAAGAACGGAAGTAAACCTGCACTGATCGAAGTCTACACTCTAGAAGTGCTCCAAGGCACACTTGGACATGCACTGATTCAGTGTTAGAGTAAAACTACCTAAAGCAGTGGCAAGGACTCTTCTTTAGTACTATTTTCACATTAATTCTGTTATTGTTTAAAAATAATTGCATTTCTCTACTTAATTTAAGTAAACAGTCTGCTTAAAATAGTTTTTAGTAAATTGATATTGCTAATTTCTACTCTGAAATGGGTGTATGAAAAATATAGATTTTATTTGTCCTAATAATTAAAATGCATAAATTTGCCTCTCAGGTTGTTTAAAGGCAAAATCATTACTATCCCTAACAAGGTACAATTCTAACAAATTAGGTTCAGGATTTTTGAAAGAAAATTGATCATAAGAAGTTTTTTTTTTTTGACCTGAGAATTTGCACTGGTCTTAGGCATAGTTAACATCCATCCCTTGAAGAAGAGTCATCTTCTGTTTCACACACAACTCTCTCAAGGGGGTATCTTAACCCTTTCTTACCCTTCCTGCATAGAATTTAAAGAAAAAAGATGCAGAAAGAGAATGGAAGGATTAAGTATTTTTAGTCTTCTTTGATCTTATCATTAATTTTTTGCGGGGATGGTACGATGACATATTTTTTTCTACTTTTTAAAATTTTTTTAAATTTATTAATTTTTTATTATTATGTTCAATTAGCCAACATATAGTACATCATTAGTTTTTGATGTAGTGTTCAATGGCTCATCAGTTGCGTATAATATCCAGTGCTCATCACAACACATGTCCTTCTTAATATCCATTACCTGGTTACTCCATAGCCCCACACCATCCCTTCTGTAATCTTCAGTTTCTTTCCTGGAGTCTAGAGTCTCTCATGGTTTGTCTCTCTCTCCAATTTCTTCCAGTTCAGTTTTCTCTCCCTTTCCCTATGGTCTTCAGTGTTAGTCCGTATATTCCACATATGAGTAAAACCATATGATAATTTGTTTCTAGTTTTGTTGAGATATGACATATAATATTCTGTAAGTTTAAAGTATACAACATAATGATTTGATATATGTATATATATATAAATTATGAAATGATTACCATGATAAATTTAGTTAACATCTGTCACCTAAACATAGTTACAAATTTTTAGTACTTATAAGGAGAACATTAAAAATTTACTCTCTTAGCAACATTCAAAAATACAAAGCAGTAGGGCGCCTGGGTGGCTCAGTGGGTTAAAGCCTCTGCCTTCAGCTCAGGTCATGATCTCAGGATCCTGGGATCGAGGCCCGCATCGGGCTCCCTGCTCAGTGGGAAGCCTGCTTCCTCCTCTCTCTCTGCCTGTCTCTCTGCCTACTTGTGATCTGATCTCTCTCTCTGTGTCAAATAAATAAATAAAATCTTAAAAAAAAAATACAAAGCAATATTGTTAACTATAGTTACCATGCTATGCATTACATTTCCAGAACTTATGTATCTTATAACTGGAAGTTTGGCCATCTTTACCCATTCCCCCCTTTCCACCCCTGCCTCTGGCAACCATGAATTTGATCTCTTTTTTTTATGAGTTTGGTTTTTTCAGATTCCACATTTAAGTAAGATCATATAGTATTTGTCTTTCTCTGTCTGACTTATTTCACTTAATATAATGCCCTCTTTATTTTCTTGCTGATTTTGTTATTTGCCCTAATTTAACAATGATGAAATGTTTACTGAAGATCAGTGAGAATATCAAGACTAAACTTACGGTTGTCTCACACATTTACAATCTGTCTCACAGAGCTATTTAACTAATCTCTCTACTGGTCACACATATTCTAATGGCACATTTGAATTCCAGTTGATTTTGGTTTAGTTTACTGAATTTGCTGGCTACTTTGGCCTCAAAATTGTTAATAAAAATAATTTGTAAACATTGAAAAAAGTATATAATTTTTTTTCTGGTTTTTTTTTCGACAAATATGTTCTGTCTACCATGCCTCAGACATTATATTTATTTATATTTTATCCATGGTGGTTGAAGTATTTGTGTGTCTTTCATTAATGGTGCAACCACCTCACTACATGATTATCTTTAATTCTGCTATGATTAAATGTGGTACAGCAGGAATGACTAGTCTTTTACTCTGTTCACAAGTGAATGTGTGAACAATAAATGCAAAGAAAACAAGCTAAATTGTTATTGTGACTGAAACAACTTCCTGTGTGGGTACATGCATATTGTAATTATTTCTTATGCCTTGGATGCCATCTGTTTTCCTTCCTTTTTCCTTTTATGTAGTAAATGTCCATATTTAGAGCCAAAAGAAGAAGGGAAATCTTAGGGAAACATCAGTTTAAACTTATGTCACTGACTGCAACAGAAGATTGGAACTATAAAAAATGATTATGAATTGGGGAATACACCCTATATTAAGCGAGTCCGAAAAGATCTGGAATTTTTCCGAAGACTCACAGAGGTTGAAATATAGCCTGATTGCAGGGAAAAAGAACTCTAAAAAAACAAACTTTCAGTCAAACCAAAATGAAAACAGCTAAGGAATAATATTTTAGCCAAATAAATATAAAATATTTTAAGAGTTTCAGTTTCAAAATTAGGTTTTTAATACATCAACTTGCTTACATAACATCTTCTTCCTTTAATGATATGGAGTTCTATCTTGTTTTTTTTTTTTTTTTATTTTTATTTTTATTTTTTTTTTTAAAGATTTTATTTATTTATTTCACAGAGGGAGAGAGATCACAAGGAGGCAGAGAGGCAGGCAGAGAGAGAGGGGGAAGCAGGCTCCTCGCTGAGCAGGGAGCCCGATGCGGGCCTCGATCCCAGGACCCTGAGATCATGACCTGAGCTGAAAGCAGAGGCTTTAACCCACTGAGCCACCCAGGCGCCCTCTATCTTGTTTTTATTATTCTTCCCCCAAAACTAAAATAAAATCTAAAAAGATAAAGATAAAGATAAAATGTATCTTTTCTTGAGTTCATAAGATATAAAATATCTTAAAACTCAGCATTTTTAATTGTAAATCATCATTAATAAATCCAAACATTTATGTTTATTCTTATTTATATAAATTATCTTTTGAAACTAGTGTAAAAATGTAAAGAGTCAGGTTTAACTATTTTTTTACATGATAAGGTTCAAGTATGTCAACAAAAAATACAATATTATGCATATTCTCCTATAAGAAAAGTACTTCATCTAAACAATAAATCAAAATTATGTGATGCATTTATTAACACTTGAAATATTCTGATGTAACTGATTTAATAAATATTTAAGAACAATAGAAAAAAAGAACAATAGAACTAGTGAATATTTCGGACCAAAATAATGTTTAAATTAGACTACATTAAATTAGCTTTAGTTCGCTAACTCCTGTTGTGCCTTCTTCTATTTTTCTTTTAAAATATATATGAGTGATTCACAAACACTAAAAAGTGATATAAAAAACGTCTTTTTAGAGTGGTGATATTGTGGTACATTGTATTTTCAAAGACACAGTCCTCCTGATTGAAAAGTATTGGCAAAATACAGGAATTTTTCCTAGCTGCAAGATTAAGGAATTGGAGTTAAAACAAAACAAAAAGAAAAAAGCCTACCTACCAGCACTAGTCAGTCAGAGGTAAAGGAGACCTTTATGAAAGGAGCTGTCTGTCTCACTCTATAGAAGAGCAGGGTCAGAGGTCATCAGCATAGCACACGCTATGCTGTGTCATAATGTAACAGTGCTTTGTTAATGGAAACATACCAATAGTCACAAAAAAACTTTCAGCTTCATTAAATGGCAAAATTTTCAGAGATTATCAGAGGATACTTACAGGTAATGGGAACATTACCTATGCCATTCTCCAGGTAATTTTATGTGGTCACCCCCTCCACCCTCCCAAGAGGGATCAAGAGCAACATATTTCAATGTGGAATCTTTGGGATAACTGAAAGATTATTTTTCTGGAATCCTGCTGCATTGCTCATGAATGCTCTAGGTGCTGTTCCTGGCTCCCACTCTTTTATTCTTTTTCACGCAAAGCTGAAAAACAAATCACAACAGGAAATTCTTGGCAACATGCACTTAATGTTTCAATAGAAAATTTGTGGAGTTTTATGGGCTTGAGGAAGATGAAGAGAGTTTTCATATGAAGGCCAGAAATAAGAATAGTAGTTATCAATAAGTGCAGCATCTGAATCTAGTCCAACACTGAGTTTGAGTGCGACACCAGTTTATAAGTTTTCAAAGAGTTGGAGGTGGAATGGTAGATGAGTTGACCAGTCTTAAAATAATGCTCTTTTTCGTCAGCATAAAGCATCTTGCATAGAGGCATCAAATGTGCATTCCAGTCTAAACACAAAGATTCAGCATCAATATTTTATTCATTATTTATTATCACACACTATTTTTTAAATTATAGAAACAATTACATATTCATATAAGACAATTTTCCCAAAAAGTATTACATGACTTCTTCAAGTGAAGAACTCCTTTAAGAAACTGAAGAAAAATAAGAGATTGTTATATATGAAAACCTGAGACGTAGCCAAATGATACATCTTGGAAAATATACAGCTTGAATGAATTTCTTATTTGATAATTTGTATCAGTATGGACTCATGGAAATGTATTTTATCCTACAGGATAAAATCTAATATGATCATATTTTTATGATTACTCCTACTCTAAATTTCAATGACTATTTTAGGAACAAAACTAAATAATTAGCTAAATAATTCATTCAAGTAACTAGAAAAAGAACAAGAAAGCCATGAAAAATGTTTAAAGGAATTAATTTTTTAAAAGATTTTATTTATTTATTTGACAGAGAGATCACAAGTAGGAAGAGAGAGAGGAGGAAGCAGGCTCCCTGGTGAGCAGAGAGCCCTATGCGGGCCTCAATCCCAGGACCCTGGGATCATGACCTGAGCCAAAGGCAGAGGCTTAACCCACTGAGCCACCCAGGCGCCCTGTTTAAAGGAATTAATAACAAAAATAATAAGTAGCAAAATATAAAAACAAAATAAATAAAACTAAATGCAATACTTTAAAGAGATATAGGTACATTCCATGTCAACTATTTTTTTTAAATAACATTAAGTTTGAGATATAGAAGAGATTGAGAAATCACTAATTATAGTCTGATATCAATAAACTTTAAATACAATATTATATGAAATGTTTTTCAGACACATATAAAGTGCTCACATAAAATTAGGTCAAACTGAGAAACCAGAATAGACCAGTAACACTAGAAAATGTGTTAGAAATTGTACATTATGCTTTTACAAAAATGTCTTCTTCTCCACAAGATCTACCCTAACCACCATATTTAAAATTGTAGCCCACTTTTTCCTTCCCTTTTTCTCAATCCCCTAAACCTTTCCCTACTTTTTATTTTCTTCCATTATTTTTTATCAACTTCTCACATACTATATTGCTTGCTTCTTTATTATGCTTATTGTTCACTGTTTCCCTCACTAAAGTGCAGTCTCAAAATCTCAAAGCTCTTTGTCTATTTAGTACACCTATATATCCCAAGAGTCTAGGACGCTTTTGAGTGTATAATAAGTATACAAAAGTTTTTGCTGAATAAAAGAAGAAGAAACATCAAAAACATTCCCATTAAAGTGGAAAAAAGGTAAGAAGCATGCTACCCTACTATTATTACATACTACTCTAGAAGTTCTAGACAATTGAGATAAGACTAGAAAAACATACATATACAAATCAATGTAGCAGTTCATATACACATTTACTAAGTAATTTAAAAATATAGTTAAAACATTATGTTTGAAATAGAAATAATAATACAAATAAACTACCGAATTATACCCAATATGAAGAAAAATACAAAGCTTTGGTGAAATATATATGAAAAAAGCCTTCAATAAAATGTTCATCTGTTTCTGGATGAGAAGATAAAAATTGGTTTAAAGTTTCACTTCTCTCTAAATTAATCTAAAGACATTAACTAAAACTTCAATTAAAATCACAGTATGATATTTTATGAGAATTAGCAAGATAATTGTAAAATTCATCCAGAAGAGTAAATAATAGACATAATCCTGAATACAGAAAACCCCTTAATAGGTAAAGATACTAAGATTGAATTAAACTTAGTATTTGAAAAAACACAGTTGAAATCAAAGTGATTGAGATCATCTGAAACAAAAGGACATACTAAGATTTAACATGCAAGTGTAAACAAATAAAAAGACTCACGGGACAAACCAAGCTCAAAATAACTGTCTCACTTTGAAATTCCTTCTAAGTAGCCATGTTCTCCAACACAGCCCTTCTTTTAGAGATGGCCATATTTAGAACTGCATGAACTCACCACCATTTCCCCATTTGCTTGGTAAACTGAGGATGTACTTTGAATCCAAGGACAATCAATTCTTAGGCAAATCTGTGACTTATGTATGACATGAGTATGGTAAAATCATGCATGAGGTCAATCAAATTCTCTCTCTCGGTATACTGAACGAGAAAACACTGAGTTAATGGGGACAGTTTAGGGTGGCAACTGAAGCTCATTAGATTCTGTGAAGAAGGGCGCCTGGGTGGCTCAGTGGGTTAAAGCCTCTGCCTTCGGCTCAGGTCATGATCTCAGGGTCCTGGGATCGAGGCCCATATCGGGCTCCCTGCTTGGCAAGGAGCCTGCTTCCCCCTCTCTCTCTCTGCCTGCCTCTGCCTACTTGTGATCTCTCTCTCTGTCAAATAAATAAATAAAATCTTAAAAAAAAAAGATTCTGTGAAGAAAAGTAAGGACGTAGTCAAAGTGAAAAATGTTCTGTGTATTTAACATGAAGGAGCAGAAATCAAGAAATTAATAAAGAAGTTATGGGAAAGAGAAAACATATTTTGAGGAGGGGATGAGGAGGCTGGAAGATAGATAGCATCAGGAAATGAAGGTAAGAGAGCAGCAGGGGCACCATGAAAAATAGCAAATGAGCCACAAGAGAGATGGAAAAGTACTCATTCATTAGCAATTCCTCTATTTCCAATTGAGGGATCAGTAAGCAATAGCCCGTGAGCCAAATTCAACCGTTCTTCTATTTTTGTACTACTTACAAAGAAAGAACTGTTTTGTAATTTTAAATGGTTTACAAATTTAAATAAAAATAATAGTCATAAATAAGAATTATATGAAATTCCAATTTCAGTGTCCATAAATAAAGTTATTAGAACATAGGCACATGCATTTGTTTATGGAATGTGTATGGTTGTTTTTATGGTACAATAGCACAGTTGATTATTTGGGATAGACACTCTATGGGGTGATTAAATCACTGTGCACCGATGTACTACAAATAGATGTGATGCAGTTAAAACTCACAAGCATTTTAAACCAAGGTGTGTGATAGACACCAAAATATTCAAAGATTAAATATACAAAATTTCATAACAGACCAGTATTAAAAGATAAACATTTGTAATTTGCAATTGATTTTGATGACAGGGAACATTAACTCTGAATCTCAGCTAAATGAAATGCTGTCCCCTTAGACAGGAATTCCATTTTTCTCATTAGCCAACCAGTATTACAAGCAATTTTATTCAATTATTATTAATTTTTAAATGTTGTGGAAATTTGTTTTCCCTATTATGTAAATACCTAAATATTTTCAATTTTGACTTGTGCCTGCAAAACCTTAAGTATTTTTCTCCAGAAAAACTTTGTGAATCTCTTATCTAAGGGATTGCCAGCTTGTATTTCAATGCACATGTATCTTCGCAAGGTGTTAGTGATGGTTAATTTTTTCTGTCAACTTGTCTGGGATGCCCAGATAGATGATTAAACATCTTTTCTGGGTATGTCTATAAGGATGCTTCCACCTTCCACCTTTAGTTTAATTTAGAGGGAAGTAATATATATTGGTTCTTTTTCTCAGGAGAACCCTGACTCCTGACTATTCCAACATCCTCCTTCATTTCAGAGAAATTTAGAAATTTAGAAATTTTTTCTTCTTGAGAAAAATTAAAGGAGCAAATACAATAGTAGGGGGTGCCACGAGTGTTGCTTAAAATGTTAAGATTTGAAACAAAATTTAGTAAATGCAATTGAATGGATAAGTTCATATTAAAAAGTGGTGTACTAATGAATACTGGTTCACACATTCCAACTTCCAGAGAGCATAAATTGACTCTCTCTGAATGCTTTGGAGATAACCTTTGGTGTGTACTGTGTTCTTCCCTCCAAAACATCTGCTTCTCTCATAAGGCATCACAACCAGTATCTCCAAGGGTTTCTGCTCTAGAAGCCTCTTCCACCCTTGTTACTGCAGCATAGCAATGATGCCAGGCTTAACACCACGCTTAAAGATGTAAATATTCTTGACAATTTTATTCTTTTCTTCTTTTGTGTGTCTAGCTGAAACAGAGACTGATTTTCATGGTCGACTTGTCAGAAGTTTCAATATGATCTTGTCTTCTATTTCTCTATTTGATGTCTTCATATTTTCTGGTCAACTAAGACGTACTTCTCTTGTTTTTCTGCACAGCTGTGGTTTGTAAAGTAATATCACACCAATTATTTCTAGGTATCTAGAACAGAACTGGAAGACTAACAACATGGACTCAAGTCTACCTTAAAATGGAAATTATGGGGTAGTTTTTTTGCTCTTAAAATATGTTCGTTTTCCCATCAGACGTCTATCTCTTCATTATATATACAGCGTTCTTTATCGAGTGTCTATTATGTGCCAGACACTCTTCCAATGGTCTAATGATTGAGGAGATTATAAAATATCAGAGATATAGGTGGATAGATAGATCAATAGATAGAGATACAGAAATAAATATATTATTAAATATTTCAATAAGAGAGAGTTAACAAAACAATATGGAATCACAGTGCAAGGAATACCAAAAGGCATATATGTGTGCTTGTATATGAGCAGTATGAAGGGGAATATTAGGCACAGTACCTTTCCTAGATATTACTTTTTCCTCTTGACACTTGGTCTTGGGTCAAGCATTCATCCAAATCATTTTATTTTCACTTGAATCAGAATTCTGGAAGCACAGCCAAGTTTGGAAAGCTGCCATGACTCGAAGCTGTCAAAGTCAGTGATATAGATTCTCTTGTAGCTATGGCAGTGAAATCTGCTGCCATATGGCATTCTCATATTTTCAGATGGTCATTCAAGACATTAAGTGAAGACCTTGATATACAGTTTATCTGCTAAATAACCAGACATCTTACAACCATAAGTCACTTATACTTCAATCGTCCCTGAGCTTTCTGCAAAGTTTCTGGATCATTTTCCTTTTTCAGTTGATCCTCTATTTGCTTGTGGCACTGACTTATTTTAGTGTTATTTAACAGGTGACGTGCTATCTAATGGACTATAGTGCTTCCTACCATATCATCATGTTATACACAGAGAGGCTGCCCAATTAATTCATAGTGATTCATTAAAAAATATTGCCTACTTGCCTGTCCATTTGAAAACCCTTCTTAGAAACAATGTGAAGGAATAAAAAAAAATAAATAGTGTGAAGGTTAGAAGTAAGGCAGAAATTGGATCCCCAGAAACTATTTTTCCCCCCAAATTTCTTTTCTAAATAGAAAGTAAATTTTAATAGTGACTCAGCTACACCTTTATAGTTAGAATTGGGAAATAATCCTCACCTTTACCAGTATGACAGCTATAATCAATCGCCAGGTACCTGTACTATGGAAAGTTGGTATGTGCAGACCTACATGTCAGTGAGGGCCCAAAGAAACCACTTATTCATACCCGGAACAGGGGCACTCCAGGAAAGCTGGTGAGTGGCTATTTCCAATTCTAAGTCTCTTTTCATATAAAAACAATAATGATAGCACTAAATTAAGCATCCCAAGTCCCCGTGCTATAGTGCTGAATTGCAATGAACCTGGTTTCAGTGCCTGCGGAGTGATGGCATTCCCCAATCTCATTACTGGAAACTCTGCCTTGTCATTTAACATTTAGTGGAGCATGCAATGTTGCAGGTGGAATTTTCTTTCAGTTTAAATACATGACTGTAACAGCAAATGGGAGTCCTCTTTATCTGTATGAGGATGGATAGAGATATTCACTTATTTTTTGCATATATTGGACAAATTTTCTTAAGTACCTGTTTTAAGCCAACATGATGCCATTTGCTAAGGGAGACAAAAGAAGTATCATTCATGATCCCAAGAGTGGAGATGTGAACATTGAAACCTTCAATTTTATCTAAAGTTTCCCTTAGTCTAACTTCTTAGTGAGCAGTAATATTAACAGGTGCTATTTTTGGATCTACTTTCCATGTTCCAGGCACGATGCTAAGCATCTTTGAAAACCAGGGTATTGATCACATTATTATCTGAAAAAAATACAATTTTACACATTCAGGATTCGTGTCTGGGGGAGGTTAATGTCTTGTCCAAAGGAACCCAGACATCGAGTGAAGTAATATCATGGTAAGTAAAATGATAGAACCACGTCCTCAGTTCAGATTTGTTTTACTCTGAAGTCACTTGTTTTAACTTCTATATGCCTCCAAAGTACCAAATTAAAACTGAAGTCCCTGAACCTTCAAAGTAAAGCCTAAGTTGAAAGCAAGGAAGGGAAAAGGTCAGTTAGAAACACCATATCACCGGCCTCTACATCAGAGGCCAAGGAGACCTAGTAGATTATTCTCTCCTCATTCTTCACATATAAATCTTTTTCTCAAGTGTCCTTCCTCTTTATCTCAACTATTGCTGTCCTATTGCAACAACTTCCTGACTTGTTTCTCCTCCTCAAATTCTGTCCCCTGAACTATCCTCTGAATTATCACATAATGATCAATCCAGTACACAAATCTGACCATGTCACCCTCACGTGGAGAACATATAATTGGCCTTCCATCATCTGATCCAGGTCCTGCCTATGGCATGTGATTTAGCCTGTATACTTCATCTCCTGCCACCCTCCTCTTCCCACCTGAATCCCTGGTGGTACAAGAACATGTAGATTGTTCTGCACACATCATTCTATTTGGTACTTTTCCTTCAAACATGTGCTTCCTTTCTTCTGAGATGTTTGAGGACCTCCATATATTTCTAATACACCCAGCACACATCTCTATCTTAGTACTTCCCATGTGAGATTAAATAGATCGATTTTTGTGGGGGGTTTTCTCTCCCAGCAAACTGGACTTCTTTAGTGCTGATGCCATGTCTTTTTCATATTTGAATCTTTGGTGCCTTGTCAAAGACCTAATAATACATGTGTGTCAGAAGTAAAGCAAACCAACAGCAAAACTAACCAACCAAAAAAACAAAAACACTGATATTCTTAGTTTTTCTAGTAGAATATAGGAACTTCCTTGACAGATAAATTTGGTGAGAAATCAAATGATCTAGGCTTAACACATCTTTGCATTCACTTGTCGGTGACTTCTGACCACTTAATTATCTGAGGTGAATCTCAATTTCCTAATTCATTAAATAGTTAATTCATTAAATAGTTGCATGGAAGCCTCTGTGGATGTCTTTTCCAGGCATAAATTCTATGGGTATCATTCAAACTACCCTGAACACCAGAAATGACCCTCCAGAAGATATAATTATTTAGAGGCCATATACATGAATCAATATAAGATCTACACATAAAGAAAAAGCAAGACATAATAAAAATTCTGTTTTGTAGGCAGAGAGTCCTCCCCTGACCCAATAATTTACCCTAAAATGACATACCAATAGTTAGAAAGAACTAAGAAAATGGGGGCAGAAAATTGCAACACAGAACCCTAGCTAGAAAACAAATCCTAAACATTTGGGCTATATCATATAGTCTTAATGCATTTTTAATATCTTATCTCTGTTAAATAACAAAAATTCAACTGAGCAAATTTAAAGATCAAATTGGCTTTATTCAATGATTCATGAATTGAGCAGCATCCCATTTAGCAAAGAGAAAGGAGCTCCACTGAACTGTAGAAAGAGAAATACTTTTAAAGGCAGATAAGAGATGGGAAAAGGAAATTGTAAGCAAAGAATGCATTGTTTCAGGCAAGGTTATCTTCCTAAGGGGAATGGAAGGAGTCTGTTGGGTGGGTTACCTCAGTCATGCTGAAGGGTAATTCTATGTTGACTGGTTAAAGGTTATATTCCTGCAGGGTTGAAACTGGTGAAGTATCAAGTCTTGGTTTGCTGTCATGGGGTTGGCACAAGTGACTCCATTTTGGATCTGCTGTCTCCTTTTTAACGTCTTACTCTACCTGAAAAGCAGCCATACGGTCCTGCGTTCTACCTTTCTACCTAATGAGCCAATCAAACCCTTACAGGGCTGAAGATTCAGGAGCAGCCACCCTTGGCTCCAAGGAGCTCTGCTTCCTCAGTGAAACAACGGTTTAGCTTGAGAAACAACGTTAGCTATGGCACTGGACTCCACATGAAAAGATCCCTCATTAATGTGGCTGGGCTGTTGGTTTTTCTGGGGCTGGCACAGCATTAATCTCTTTAGCTATAACATACTCAGTTTACTGGTGTTGGAGAGCTGTCCAAGCAGTTTACAAAAATAGCAACACATAGCCTGTAAGAGTCATACATACTGTATTTCTATTTAGCAGTCAAAATTGTAGTTGTAGAATTAGGGGACTTTATGGGTCGGTTGAACAAAGGGAAATAAAAATTCATTGTCAATTTTTACATTGTTAAAGGCTTAATGCTTTGGTAAAGTGGGATTTGGTCACAGTCAGCTGGCTCCTGGAACTAGAATCCTTTTGACATTATTAAGAATCAATTAAGCATTGTTCCCCTAGGTATTGCCTCGGCCCTTTGGCAATTTATCCAGGGTTTGTACTTTCCGAGTCTCTTTGTAGGTGCAGTAGAAATGGGTCTGATTTAGATCAAGGATAGTTTAGAAACTAATGAGTGGATCTCAGGGACAGACTAATGAAAAGCTTTACAAGAAATTTTCTCAACTGTCCTCTCTGCATGTGCCCAACTTTAAAGCATTTAGCAGTTTCCACCGACCTTCTTTAGAACAAAGTGACAAAAATTAAGGACTGTATTTATTAAAGGCCCAGTAAAGATTACACTACATTATAGAAGTCTCACTAAAAATGCACAATTTATGGTAGCACTGAGACTTAAATCTGTCTCCAGAAAAGCAGACAGTTGGTTTTGCTCAAAGAAATTATCAAAGTCATAATGAAAAAATCCGTTGTTGAGGGATGTGTTAAAAGCAGATCATGGGTCTCAGCTTGTAGTGAATTTATTCTGAACCTCCTGAAGCAGACACTGCAAATTTTTACATTCTAATGAGTGAACTAAAAACATATATTTCAAAGCAAATAGCACTCATAAATTACATTTATGACACATGAGGTTGCTGACTGCTGTGCAGGGAGCACAGAGTAATGGTGCTAATATGCACTCTAGCTTGATTTTCTCAGTTCCCAACATGCTCTCATTCCACACTACAAATCTTTAAATGGCAGTTATATTTTAATTAATGTGATTATGTGCTGCCATTAGCAAACCCTCCCCCAGCACATTTCTCCTGCCAGGCCCATGAATGCCAGTAAACCATTAACATAAAAGGGCTGTTTGCTTATTAAATTCATCTACACAAATAGGCAAGGGTTGCAATTGTTGATTTGCCACTGAAAGAACAGAATGAGAAGGAGTTGCTCGGTGCCTGGCAGTTGCAATTATCTGGTGTAATTAAGTCTAATTTATAAAGCCCCCCTCAAATGAGAAAGTAACAATTTTTGTTAATTAACAAGAGCATTTGTAAAGCTCGTTAACTCCATCATTCACAGTCCGCCTGGAAAAATGGGAGCATATGGCTATTAGGATGGGACATGTTGCATATGTGTATTTGTGCATTAATCTGTTTGGAAGGTCTAATGATTGAAATGGGAGCTAGAAATGGATGTTATATTACTGAGGAAAGAAGATCTACTGTTTTCATTTATCTTTGCAGCAATGTGAGTACTTTGTCATTATCTTCTGCATACGGTTTCATTATTCTGATACAGCACTCTACATTGCCTCATACCCTCATGCCCATAAGCCTGCAGGGTACAAGAGCACTTATCTTTCCTGATGACTGTTGAATCATTTAAAACAAGTTATTAGTGAAACAATTAAAATGATATTGGTTCACAATTGTATTTATAGCTGGCAGGCATAATGGAACATTCTGAATAGCAGTCGGGGGTGCTCAGAATGGATGGAAAATGCTGTTAATCAGAGACAAGAGAAACCTCTAAAGAAAACCTAAATTGCAAGAGCACATTAATTGTATTGGAGCATTTCATTTAATTGAGAACAAAGGGAAGGTAAAAATCATATTATCAATGTTTTATGAACATGAAGAAATAGGAAAATTACTATGTCATTTGTCACATATCTTCTATTGGAAGTGAAAATTAAAAAGGCAGTGTTTAACTTTAAACAGAGCAGACTAAATGTATCATGTCGTTGCACATTTTTAAAGGGAACATCAAAATAAAACGTAATGGCAAATTAATAAACTAAGAAATACAGAGGAAGACGTTGGGCAGAACACCCCCACACAAGAGAACATGACAGTGAACCTTAGAGATTGTTAAATGGCTATAAAAGACAATGAAGGTCATCCGTGCTCGGTTCCATTCATAATTCCGAAGAAATTACTGTGATCAGAGCATCTGCAAGAAGTATATAAATATATTTCATTCTTGCTTTTCATGGTAGAAGTCCCCAGAATCGATCAGAGATGATGACAACATATAGGTAGGTGAATAGTGAACTTCTCCTGTTACATAAACCAATTCATTTTAAACATGCTTTGACTGGCAATGTGGATGGAACAGTCAATCACACCACAGGCGTGTGGGCATGGTGTGCTTATACACTTGAAGGAAGCAGAAGGGGGAAGACTGGAGTTGGGGTAGGTGACGGTGAGAATGAGCTTGGTTGGAATAAACAAAGCTCAGGTTACAGTTTTCCTCTAATAAACCAGCACATTTGGGAATTTTGATTTCTTCGGTGAAAGGCAAGTTCATTAAGTCAGTGAGCTAGTCTCCAATTTAAGTGAGTTCATTTTTAGGTTGTATTCCAAACTAGGTAGTTTCATTGTTAACAACTTAAAAGTCTTTGCTTGGGCTGAACATAAATTTAGAAAGTTCAAACCGTCAGGTAAATATAACACTAACAATGGACCTATCCACTGAGACTCCAAGATGGCTATTGTGTGGATAAGTGCACCATGGATAAAGAATAGAAAACAAGCTTTTAAATACAAGAATAACTTAAAGTAAATATTAAAAGACCGAGTTGAGTTCTTAAATGAGGAAATATTTTATTGACTTGGAAGGCCTGAACTTGTTTAAATGATTACATCACAAAATCATAATTTAAGGAGACAAGCAGGAATGTGGATCCTAGGAAATACATTATAATAATAACAACTAATGCCTACTGAGTTCTTACTGCATACCAAATATTGTTCTAAGTTCATGAATTGATTTTCAAAAATTACATAACATTCTTTGAAGTAACTCTATGAACTTTGAATATCCTCATTTCACAGAGAGGACATTTGGGTACAGGAAGTTGATGTAATTTGGGTACAGAAAGCTGATGACACGTGGCTAGTCACTGCAAGAAAGCCTTTGTCAATTAATTAGACAGGTTGTAAGTCAGTCATTCAATTGAATAGTTGAACTTATATATTGTTTCTACTCACATATCCTCTTCCACTGAGAAAAATTATGAAACATTCCTATGAAGATTTGCCCACATTTATTTTTCCAGTTCTGAAGTTACAGGCCAAATATAAATACATTAAATTTTATAAAGATAAAATAATTTGGGGTCTCAGATCAAATAAAGAGTTAAAGTAGCATTTTTCTGGCTGCCTCTTTCCAGCTGCTGACTTGCAGAGTGAGGTGGTGGCCCTTGGGGGGCTAGTGGGAGAGATGATGAAGCATAGAACTTAACCCCCCCTCAGTTTTTTTCTCCATATGGATTTCTTCGATTTCCACCCCAAACCCAGGAATATATAGCTGTCTGGTCCCCTTGTACCATGCCAGTTTGTGCGGAAAAGGAAAAAAAAAAAAAAAAAAAAAAGACTGGCTTCAGGAACTACCTTGTTATCCTACAGTAGTTTTGAACTGGTTTAAGTTTGTTACTATTTCAAGTCTTCTGATGGTATTATGTATACACCTGACTCTTAACAGTAAGTACAGTTTATAAATGGTTAATAAAGAATTGATAGTACAGGAAAATAATTAATAATTTTGTTCTAAGAACACATAGAAAAAGAAAATCTAATTCTTACTTTTTTTTAAATTTTCAATAAAGATCCTAGTGCATTTTTTATTTTAAACACAAGAAGGTAGGAAAAATATTTCATGCACTTTATGTAAATCCATGATGACAGAATAAACCTTAAAGACCTTCTTTTTAAGGTCTATGTAAGAAAACAAAACCGAATATGAAATTATGGCCAGTCTATTCATTTTGTAAATTTATCTTATTTTGAAATTCTGGGCCCCAATGTTTGAAGAAAGACAAATTAATTATACCCAAGTTTCTTATCTGTGTGTACCATCCTATTACATTCATTTTACTTAAACCTTAAATGTATATTTAAGCCTTTTTAGGGAAGGCAATCTCAAATTATAAAGAATCATTACAAGATTTAATGAGACAAAGCCAGTGTCAAGTTCACATATTGAAGGAAAGGAAGGACATGTTTTGCCTGTTTGTCTTGTTAATCATAATATCCACAGTGAAACAAGCAACAAGATATAGATTTAGTTAAAAATGCTGACTAACTAAAGTAGTGAAAACTCTTAATACACATATTGTTAAACACTAAAATCTGTTATCCTCAGAACATGTTAAATTTTTTAGTCTTATAATTTTAATAATAGTGTAAAATTAGTTGTATAGTCTCTTTCGAATCCCAGAAGAGGGAATTAAATAATGGAGACCTCCTCTACTCTTAAGAAATATTTATTAAACTCTACATATAAAAGAGTCATCCGATAAAATGGGGTAATTCGAATGCATAGATAGGTCAGCACCTACTGGCACATTAAAATTTCCCTAAATTTTATGCCTGATTGCAGCTTAAAATACATTTTAGCTCTTAAAATCCTATCATTGTAATTGGTCCATCACTGGACAAAAGTTTCTAACATTAAAAGGTAAAATCATATGCCATTGATATTCTTACTGTATAAAGATTAACTTACACAAAATGATTAATAGAAAAATAATAGCTACAGAGAGAAATTTCTCTTCTATATAATCAAGCTCAGTGTTTTAGTTTAATGAGAAAATGTAGCCAGTGTTCGGGGTCGGGGGACATATTCCTGTTTTGTGACAGTGTCGTGAACATTTGACTTGCAAAGTGTATGGCAAAACTACCTTCAACTCTTTGGTACCCACGAGTATACCCATACACATCCACAGTTACTGTAAAACTTAATTTCTGAATAATTCAAAGTTTAGTAACAATTATATTTCTCAAAATAGTTAATGAACATAAGAAGAATTCACCGTTGCCTTCCAGCATCTTTTCAGCTGGTGGTGCTGTGTGCAGAGGACTAAATTCTGGATAACACAATGTTTTAGTGGAGTTTCTGCTGGCTGCGTTCTGCTTCCCAGCCTTGCCATACTCAAGACCCCTGGGAGCCAGGGGTGGTAACTGGACAATAAAAATAGAAAAATATGAATAATTTTTCATATCATCTTTTCTTTAAGCATCCCTAACTTTTCGTGGTTAAATACTTCTCAGCAAAACATCATCCAAGTTCTCCCAGATAGTTTCTCACATTCTAGGGCTGTTTTGGAGCAGGTCATGTGCTGAATTTTAGGACCTTCTAGTTCAGAATTATTGAATAAGGAGAAGAGAGAGAGAGAAAAGAAGACTTAACTTTCTTAGTAATAAGTTTTATGCTACCTTATTTACGGAGATAGGGAAGGGCAAAAGGTGGGAAGTCGAAATAGAGTAGAGTTGGAAGTCGGAACTGCAGTACTCCCTTATTTTGCTCAATCCCAACATTCTGGAATATTTCTCTGGCTTCTCCGTGGCCAAAAAAAGCATGAACAAATGAGGAAGTCAGGAAAATTTTTGTTTTGTTATACCAGTGAAAGGTCTTTCCTAATTGATAATGGAATTCAGTGAGGTTTCATAATGAGTCCACTTCAATTAAATTTATGTTTTCTTCAGTCATGTGAAAGCGATGTCAGACTCTGCTCTCTGTTTTGAGAAAAGTCTTAAGTTTCTTTGGCATGAGCAGTTGGTTACCAAGTAGAACATTCTCGTTGGCAAAACTCCCTAAATGCCTTTGTTTGACTAACTTCAAACATCATTTTATAATTGCATTTAATCTAATTATACCACATCTCATGTTCCTATAATCGTTGGTCACTACCTAAAGTGGGCCCTTCAGTTACCACTGCCTGCTCTTTCACTTTCCCATGCCCTTTGATTCTTTGCTTCGTTTCTCCCTGCTTCTGCTTTCCTCCCTCTCAAACCTTCACAGGGAATATTTTGGAGTCTTATACAATACAAAACACTCCTATACTCATTCTTAACTAGGTATTTATCACAGGATCCAAAGGTGGGAGAGGCATTCTGCCACTTCTTCACCGCCAGCTTCGGACCACACACTGTCCCAAGTGCTGACCTTCCCAGTGTACTACCTGCCTTCCCTCATGGCTACCATATTCTATTTTCCTGGTGACTATTTCATAGTTAAGGATTTACATTGCTTTTTTCAATACCCAGGCACCATGCTCTGCGACAATACCCTTCATGGGGGTTATCCATCCAGCTGTCCACATTCATGGCTCTTCACTTTGGCTCTCCCCTGCTAACCCCACCCAGCCATCCACCCATGCACTCACAGATGCATGGATTCCACACTTGGTTTAGCTATCACTTTTCATCAGGATGTCATGAATTTTTTGTCTAGAAATGCCATCAGATCAGAAAACTTGAACTCTAATTCCTTAATCTTTATCCAAAGCTCCATAATCATTCTGACTTTCTTACCTTCTCATTTACCTGGTACTTTAATGATCTCAGTTTTCCACTAACCCTCCCTACAATTTCTGGGTCTATGCAAAGTGTGCTAGAAGGTAGTATGACTATGCAGAGGTCATTGTTGATTTCCATAAAAGCTTAACACATCTTTATGTGACTTCCTTGCTCTTATTCCCAGCCTAACACATGTTTGTCCCTGGGGCAAACACATGGGAAGTGTACACCTATCAACCCCACACTTCTCCAGCATCTCTTCTTCTGTAATGGCACTTGTAAAACCCTGTTCTATATCAAGTATCCAGTCATCCTTTCCATCTCATGTATCTGCGCTGCTGAGTAAGCTGTTGGAAAGACACCACAGCTTTGAAGATTGCTGCCCTACACATTCACATTTTTTAATCTTCTATCTGCTCTTTTAGTTCTATTTAACACTTAACCCTGTTAATGTATTATAACAGCTTTTTTTTTTTTTGAGAAAATAAAGTCACTCAGGTATTGACTCGAAAATGTCTGTCTCTCTGGGTACATTCTTATCTCTGCCCTCCAGAGCCGGAGGACAGGATGCTCTCTTTCCTGTTTAAAATTAGGCCTTCCCTACTGTTCCATCTTCAGCAAGAACAGGGTTACTTTGCTGTCCTCTCTGTCTTATCTTCTTCCCATCTGTTATACACACACCCCTGTCAAATTGATTTTCCTAAAACACAAGTCTTATCCTGTCACCACTCTCCTAAAATCCTCTCCAACAGCTCTCTGTTGCTCTTAGACTGAAGTCTAAATATTTCAACTTCACTTTCAAGACTCTGTGCTACTTGATTCCAGATGTCTCATCTCTTATATACTGACCCTTGCAGTTGCTTCCTCCTGCCTTGGACATTTATGTGGAATCTTTTGCCTAGAGCACCCTCCCTATCACTCATTTCTTTACTTGATAACCCAGTCACTCCACCCTCCAATGAGCCAGTCCACTTTCACACTGACCTTAGGTTTCATTTGATTCTTCAGATTTCAAATTGGACTTCTACTTTCTCTAAGAAGACATCTCTGAACCTCCAGATTTGGATTAGGTGACATGCTTCCTTGAAATCCCTAAAATAGGCTTTATCACAGTGTGTTTTGATTTTTTTTTTCCTCACTTGTCTATGTTTCTCATGGGACACTAAGCTCTGTAAGGTCAACTACAACATCCATCTTTCTCACTGACTTTTTTTTAGAGGCCAAGTGTTATAATCTGAAACATCAATATTTTATGAACTGAATAGTAATAGAATTGGTAAGATTATAGATCTAAGAGCATATGTAGATGAGGAACTGAAATCTAAAAGGACTCACAAGAACATATAACCTGCTTTACAAAGACAATCAGGAACGATAGTCATGTGATCTGAAAAAATTAAGGTCATTTAGAAATTTCTCCCATCCCCTCAAGGTAAACAAAAAAACAAAAAACTTTAAGGATCAAGGCAAATGTTACCAAAATTCCTTATTCCTTTGGAATGAATTACTGGTTTATCTGAAAAGAAAGTAAATAATGCTCCGATTAAGAAGACAGCATTTGCTTCCACAACCTCATCACAGCCTGACATCAAGTTTCAGGCCAAGCTGAGGGTTTTCTAAAGAAAATATTCTTAGTGTCCGTAGATGACCAGATGCATCAAAGGATCTGGAGTATCTATAGGCTATGTAAGAATTCAGAAGCATGGAATGGAGATATTTACAAGTATGGTTGACTATTTCAAATAAGTCCCTATTAATATTTATTACACTGAGGTGCAAGGGAGATGGAAAATAGGTATTGTTATTTTTTGAATGCTTGACTACATTTGTTGACTACACCATTGCAGCACCCACACTAGTTGAAAACATTTTTCTTCTGTTTTTGTCCAATACCTTTCTGTTGTTTACATAAAGTGATCATTCTGTATCGTTTCTAACCATATATTTTACTTATTAAGTGCCAACTATACTAGACCCAATGTCTGAGGCAGAGAAGACATAAAGAGAAACTTGATTTTGGACTGATTCTCTCTGATAGAATGAGCTAGCAATCTATTAGAGGGTCCGTGACTCTTTTTGCAAAAGAGTATCACAGGTAAGGCTAGTGTTCTCTTGAGGATATTTGAGAAATACCTACTTAGTTGTATAGGTTAACTAATGGTCATCTAAAGCCTTTATTTTACATCAAGTATTTTAGTTACCTGGGGCTTCTCAAACTACATTAGGACCACAGAGGCAGGATACAAACCTATCTATCAGTCAGGTTATAGAGTAAATGAAGCATTTTCACATTATGCACATTATCTGCCAGAAAACACACTAAAAGGATTGGGTTTACAAGGATTTTTATTTAAGTTCTGTAGAAAAAAAATCCCGAAAGACTTCCAGTGTTTAGCAAATAATAATTAATTATAAATATTTCAAAATGCATAACTCCTCATAGCCCTTCTCTTTCATTTACTGTTTCCTCTTTTCATTTAAGAAACATACAATATTTCTATGTAGTTTTTCATGCACATTCATTCCTGCAGCAAACTTCTGAGTTCTGTTTTTTTATAAAGTCACAAATACTTTGAGATTTTATTATTACTTTCATACATCTTTTAGTAGCATAATCCTGACAGTTGGAGAGGTCAGAATTTTTTTGTATTAACATTTTTTTCACTTCTGGTCAGGATTCAAAATTTTAAAAATCACCATGTCTTTTTTTAGCTTATGTTTAATTATTTTGATAGACTGTATTATTAGTAAAATTATATATTAAAAAAAAGGCAGCTTAGCTAGTGTGGGAACGGGGATCTGCAGTTTTCAATCCAATAGTAAAACCCTAGATCAGGGTAATAATTATACTGCTGAAATTACGCCATGTGGTTGGCAGCCACAAGACAACAGTAACATACACTTACCCTTAGATAGCCTAGAATAGAATGTCCCTGGCGTCTGTATTTTAAGTGAAATGTATGGGCAAAAGCAGAGGTGTAAATACTGGATTTGAAGCTTCTAGTAAGTTCTGTCTCTCCCCCAATTATTAACATAAAACAAGTGAGTCAATTATCAGCCGTTACAGCACAACTGTTAGTGGGAATGGAAATTCACCCACTGTCTTTCTGAAATGGCTACTTCCTCCAGCATGACCCTTAAATCCATGGTTCTCCAAAATGTTTCTTCCATGAGGTCCTAGGAATTTGAATTACTGGCTGAGTCATCAGGTCACAGAGACCTCAGATAGAAATTTTTGTTGTTTATTTAGGAAATGAAAGAGATTTGTTGAAATATGGAAATTACAGTCTGTCATTTGCAGGAAAGTCTCTTTGTTTTAGGCATTCTGAAGAAATAGGCAAGTGCTATAAACGACCTAACACTAAAATTTTTTCAATCCCACAATTCAGAGAAATAATAAAATGTAATTGATAGGCTTAGAGATCATGAAGGAGCTGTTGTTTTGTTGAGCGGTTTTTGCACCACAATGTTCTATTACTGAAATAATTTACTTTTTATACCGGGTGCTGATATTGGGATCTGTACATTTCTGGTATAAAATAACTTTAGGCATTTTAAATATATTTTATGTTCAAGTAAAAACCAGAGGAGGAAGCTTTGGTGTCCCTAAACTATTCTGGATATCTTATATTTCCTTCTGTTCGAAGAGTGCACCACAATCATTCAAGGCACAAGGAAAGAAATCTTGGGCTCAAATATTCTTAGGCAGTGGTGAGAACACACAGCCAAGCTGAAGGACTTCCCAGATCTGAGCAGTATGTTGCACTTCTTGGCTGACAGATGCCAACACACACAGCTCCCTAAATCACCCCTACTTTAATATCCAGGCCCTGCTGAAGGGACTGGGCTGATGTGAGCCTGAATCCAAGCCTGCCCCTGTTGGATTTTGTTCAGCTGGAAAAACGAACATGTAACAGCCACTGGGAATAGGCTTTGCTTATATGGGAAGTTCTCCCAGCCACTGCTTTAACTCCAGTGACCTTTTCTCCAACACTTAAGACTGCAAGGAACTTGAGCGATGTGGGAGAGGGGGGAAAAACAGTTTTCAGAATTTTGGTTGGCAGGGCTGCAAGCTACTGAGACCATACGAATTTTGCAACAAGAGGCCAAGTCTGATTGCTGACACTTACTCTGTCTTTCTATATAGATAGTCTACTTAATGGTACATTCACTCTTTCCTTCTTTTAAAGAATATTCCTGATCACGGTGGTACACCTGCGCACATGACTTTCTCTCCCCTAAATTAATAAGTTCCTCCAGCGCTTCAGCTCCAGGAGAGACAAGACCTAGCTCTCCTTTAAGAAGCTTGCCTGTGACTGAAGACTAGATGCTTACTTTTTGGTTAGCTAATTGTTGGTCTGTAAACTTCCAACATTTCTCATTTTACCCATAGTGAAAAACAAAACCTCCATGGGAAGCTAGCACGTACTTACAAGAATGATTCGTTTCTTGCTTGTCAGCACTTTAGGAGGTGGGGTGCAAACAAAGCTCTCCCTTTCACTGGAATTGAGTTCTTGTTTGGCTCCTGGCCCACTCTACAGATAACCAAACAGAGGCAAACACACCACGTCCCAGCACAAATCAGGGATATGGTAAGTCTGTAAGAGGAGACGAGAATATATTTCATTCCCTATCACAACTCTGGAATGCTCATTGTTTTCAACTTTCCTGGCTGAGCGTATATAAGCACTGGTTAAAGAATATCCTGTATATTTAGCTCCCTTGAAAAGTCACTAGATAGAACTGAACACCACTTTTAGTAAAGTAAATACTCTTATTATTGTTTATACTGCAAACTGGAATTTGCAACACTTAAAAAATATGAAAGCTGTGGCTGCTGTTTTCTTGGAAGGAAATTCTTTATTTCTCAACCCTAATTTATTACAACATAAGTTTGGATCGTTAGAGAGAATCAGGAATGATTTTAAATCCTGAGAGGAAACGTTTCTCCAAAGGAGTTCGTTCTTTTGTCAGTGTGCTACACGAATGGCTTCTAACCCTGCTTTGTAAGATTTAAAACATCTTTTTTTTTTTGTATGATGTTTTGAATGAAACAGAGGTTTGCTTCTCTATTATTCAATCTGATGGCTCTATTCGTGTGCATTTAACTTGCATTTAGTAGATAAAAATGGAATCCATTTGTTCTAATTTATTTCAGGTGCAGATCAGTTAACAAGTTTGTAAGAGCAGTCTTGATGCTACTGTAGGTGAAACAGTCTCTGATTAGGGTGTACACAACGTCTTGTGAGACACTTTTGCATAAGCGAAACACCTACTGTTTGGTGCCGACTGAGTGCTATGGCTCTCATGTGTGGTAGCTAATCAGTTACAAAGTGAATTGAACCCTCACACATTACAGAAATATTTCGCTGATGAAAACTCCCTAATCTGTAGAGTGTGTTGGCCCTTGATATTCCTGAAATGCAGCCACCTATTAACCTCCAATAGACAGCATAATTTTTATTCACATAGGGGAAAAATAGAATCCTCTCAGCCAATATAGTAATTGACACTGGTAAACAAGTAAATAGGCAAATGAAAAGACTGGCTCAGGCTATAATATCCCCACACTCTGTTATAAATCATATGTAGATGTTGATGACTTGGTTTACTTTCCATATCAAAAGCAATATCTTTCCTACGGCAGTATTCAAGGAGTTTTTAATGAGTGGACTGAGCTATGAGGATGATTTAAAAAAAAGAAATTTAATGATTTTTACCTTAGGTACTGTTATGGGAAAACCTACATGAAACCAGATGAATGTTAGGTAAATACTCTTTACTAGAGGTGAGTGAAACTTGAAAGTGATAATGTCTTAATTGCCAACATTGCTGTTTTAAGTAGAGCAGCGACGAGTTTCAGAGAGAATAGCATTTTGGGATTAATGCTTCAAATTAACAACTCACAACTTGGTTGACTCCACTGCAATCTATCATGTTGAAGATAGGTGAAGTTTATATTCAGGGATACCTCTTACATTTTCTAGGATTTCTTGGCCTTATTAATTCAAATCTTACTTTCAATGCATGCATGCAGCCAAGATAATTACGAGAAGGCAAGATCAAAGCCAGCATATTATAGTCCTATTCCATTTTCTGCTGATGTGAGTGATCTGCTTCTCCTTTGATGTTGTATGCTTCTACAGCGAAAGTACAGAGGATAAAAATACTACACCATGTAATCTGGCATTTATCCCATGAGAGCAGAATTCCAAATTGTGACACATGTCAAGAAGTTAAAAAAAATAACTTAAAAGAGTCCTATGCTTTATGAAGTGACATACTCTGCATTTAAACACCATTGAACATCATTTTCCATTACAAATTTAGTCCCTGATATAAAATTCAAAGAATTTTTGTAACTTTAGTAGAAGAAAATAGTTACCATATTTACTAGCAATTACATTAAACGCGTGCCTGAGCCTTTAGTCCACCTAATGAGGGCAGTTGAGAGGAAGCAGACGCACAGCACACACACACATATTTGTGTTTGTACATCCATTCCATGATTTTGAGTCAGTTAATGTGTACTCTACACATATACCCAGCTGGTTTTAGTTTGCTATGAGTCTTCTATCACCTTAGGTCATGAGGTTGAGCAACTGGCAGATCTCTGAACTAGTTGTTGTTGATCAGAGAAGCAGGGTTCTTGGTCTATAACATATTTAACTGAAATAGTCTTTCCTATGTTCTATTGGATGCTTAATGTTGCCAGTCTGATCGTACTGTTTCTGTCTTATTTCACCTTTTAGAAATATGTTAAATGTGTGTGTGTGTGTGTGTGTGTGTGTGCTCACACATGTGTTTGGTTTGCTCCCATATACATGAACATAGAGACTGTAGTATTACTTCTAAATTACTTTTCCTAGAAAATTAAATTGAATTCTTGCCCTTCTGGAGGAAAATAACAATTTCTGATCATTCCTAAGTTACTGGTTGATTCTAGTCCATTCCATTTTGGACTCAGACCCTTTGAGCTACCATGATCAGACATAAATGTTTTGCCAAGAAAATGGAAAATTGTTTTTTAGAGGTTGTCACTTCTAAAACACAGTGCCCAATACTAAGAAAACCGGTTCAATAGAATACAACTTAATGTGCACACTTCGCTTCCAATCAAAATCAAAACTATTTTTTTATTTTGAAAAATAATAGCTTTCATTTTTCCCATGAACTAAATATTCAAGGACTTCTGAATTCCAGAATGATTGCAAGGTATGGCAGTGTGAGAGGACCAAAACAAATATATAATTTGTTTATAATTTTTTGCTTCTACCTTCTCCATCATTGGGATGAGCTTCTAATAATGTTGAATATAATAAGTGTATTTATATATGAAGTATAGTTGAATACCTCATAAAGAAATACCTCTGGTGATCTTTGACTTGTTATAGAATATGGTGGTGCTAGAACACGAAATATAAACATACATCATGATGACTTTTGGAGACTGTAAATGTGTTACCTTGATATAGACCTCTGACAAAATTTTAAAGTACATTTCTAAACAAATGCTTCTGAGACAGTGTGAAATTAAGGGTGAGAGTCACATTTTGTCAATATGGGTTCGGTTAGAGCCAATTACGTCTGTGTAATCTCAATTCCTTTAACTTAAGTGCTATAATAAGAAAATACCATTTTACTCCATTAGTTAATTAATTAATTTTATTTTTTTAAAAAAGATTTTATTTATTTACTTGACAGAGAGTGAGCACAAGCAGGTAGAGCAGTAGGCAGAGGCAGAGGGAGTACCAGGCTCCCCACTGAGCAGAGAGCCCAATGCGGGTCTCAATCCTAGGACCCTGGGATCATGACCCTAGCTGAAGGCAGACATTTAACTGACTGAGCCACCCAGGTGACCCCCCCATTAATTAATTTAATCTTGGTGTTTTTGACTCATTGAATGTCAAGTAGGAAACATGAAGTCTTTTTTCCTGCTCAATGGGTCTCCTCTTTCCTCACTGGTTACTTCTTTTCAATTCCTTTTCTAGATCTTCCTCTTCATTTTCCTCACCTCCAAACATTGGATTTCTCAGATGTTAAGCATCTGAACTCCTTAGCTTTCTATCTACACTCAATTCCCAGGTCATTTCCCTTACTCCTACAGCTTTAAATACCACCCAGATGCTAAAGCCCACAAATTTCTACCCCTAACCCCAGACCTCCCCCTCTGATTCTAGATTCAGATACCCAGCTTCCTTCTCAATTACCTCTCTTTGGCATTTATATTTTTCTATCATTTAACCCTATTGAGCCATCATTATGTTTTAGTAACCATTCTAAAGGTTCAGAAAAGAATGTCTTAACTAATTTAATCCTCATATTAACTTCATGAAGTTAATAACGTTATTATTCTAGAAATGTATAACACAGACTTAACATGTCCCAACTATAACTACTGATTTCTTCTTCACTACTTATCCTTTGCCAGTTTCCCATGCCAGTACACAGCACATCCATCCAATCTGTCAATTGTCACCATGAAGAATGTTTGTCCTTATATATTATGCTCTAAATTAAAATGATAATATCCTTTGCTTAGTATATTTATTTTGGTTGTATGATGTAAAAGAGATTCAATTTTCCTATCCCTTATTGCTACTAGAATGTGTTGTTTTGTTTCACTGGGCTCACTGCTGCCTAGAAGAAAGGCTATAAATCCTCATCTTCTTTGTAAATAGTCAGGACCTATGACTATGTTCCAGTAAATGAAAGTGTTGTGTGTGTTCATCATATATGACTTTAAAAGGAATATATAGACCATTTGTGGAGCAGACATCTAAATAAAAAAGAAATTTTGTTTTTTATTTTTTTATAATAATACATTTGTAGCCAGGAGGTAGATGCCCAGGCAGATAATACCTTACCCAGCCATAATCACTTCCATATGTAGCCATGTTATGACATTCTTGCCAATAAAAGATGAGTCAAATGATTAATATGTGTCATTTCTAGTTCTCAGACTTGAAAAATTGCTCACGTGTTCTACTTTTTCCCCTTCACGTGAGCCTCATGGTGGACATGTCTTTGTTTCATGTTCAGCTGTGGAAACTAAGACTAGGAATGATGAGGGAAAAAAAGGTAGAAGGAATCCATGTTCTTTGGAAGTGAAGAGCAGCCATCTAAACCAACCTGGAATGATGAATGTGGGGAAAATAGAACTATTTTTCCTGTATTTGGGATATATCGATGGCTTAGATTTTTATCCAAAATAATGCATGTTTTCTTATTCAAACTTCCTTCCAGTTAGAATGTGAATTTGGAACGTTGGAGCTTGAAGAGTCATCTCGGACAATGAGATAAAAGCTACATGTTGATGACATAATATCCAGATTCCTTTTAATTGTGGCTTATGCTCAGATTTTGTGTATATGAAAGAGTGAAACGGTGGCTTTATTTGATCAACTTCTATTTTGGATTTCTATCGCTTGAGCTGAATGTAATTCTAATGAATTAACTAGGTTGTATTCCCTACTAAGTGAATTATTTGCATTCTGTCAATTGGTATAGAGCTGGTTTGGTAGCAATTCTGCTCTGGCTAAGAGAGTTGTTTCCAGTGTAGATATCAGTACATTCTTTATTTATTATCCAAGAGAACATGGTTCTTCTCCAGGCAGTCCTTCTTCATGAGCTATTATGTCACATGTACAAATGAGTGGGTATTGTTATAAACCTGAGATACAGGAGTTTTCATTACAAAGTTTCCATTTATCTTGTTTGAAGAGTTGCCTATTTCTTTCCTGTGATATCCCTAGAAGATAAATTTGTTGCAATAAGATAAAGGAAACTCTTCATTGAAAACCACAGCAAACACTCAGTTCAGTTTTAAAGTATATTTTCCACACCCCATATTATTACAGCAGGTCCAATTAAATTTTAGTGCCCAGGGACCATTCTGGCTATTATTTTCTAATAGAATACAGTATAATATTATCTTTGAAATAGTTTCTGTTCAAATTACTACCCTCCCCACCCCACTCTGCCTTTACTGCCTTTACGTGGACTCCCAAATCTGAATTGTCTCCAAACGTTCCAGGCCAAAATTTGGAATTTTTTTATATTTGGGGAATAGCCTTATTATCCATCCCATTTCAGAACAAATTCCTATAATTATTACAAAGAAAGGAAGAAAAAACTGCAAATTGATAACCCAATATCCGTCCAGAATAACCCTTCTTTTGTTTTATTAAACTACCAAAAGAAAGTTTTGGCCTATTGCAAAAATTCCTAGGCAATTAATGATTGAGTGTATTTTGAAAATAATAGTAATAATACTGATGTGCTAAAATAATGTAAGCCTAACCTGTGGATAATTAGGACTAATACTCTGTGGTACTTTATTGTCTGAAACATTTTGACAGCAATTATTTCATTTGATTCTCATAGTTCTATGCAACAGCATGAACAGGTATTCCATATTAGGCATATGTAACCTAAGGCTTCTATAACATAAGCAACTATTTAGATAGCATGTACAAAGATAAGCCTACAGATTCCAGAATCTATCATCTCCCTACTTACTATATAGCATACAAATTAAAAAAAAAAACAACTTACATATCTCTTTGGAAGATTGCATTGCTGTCCTTACATGTATAGAAGAATTGTGCCAATTTATGCAAAAATAGAATAGATGAGAGACAAGACTTAATAAAACATCTGTCCCCTTCACTGGAATACTGGCCAGTAGCAAGAGCATGCTTTTAGTTGAAGAGATGGCAGGTTTTGGTGAAATATTTTAATGAAGCCCGTTTTTATTTTTGGTTTTTTTCTGATATGGCTTCTTCTAATTCAAAATTTGGATTTGCCTTCAGAGAAAACATCCAGTGCCAGAATACTGGACAATATTGCTTGTAATTATCATCACTATTTACATCACTGCTGTGAAAAATGTTTCTCCAATTATATTTTAAGTGAGAGAGGCCATGTCTCTCTATATGTGCTTCATAAAACTGAAAATATAGTATAGAAGAATCTTTTTGTTTAACACCAATAAAAGGGGGGATAATTTTCTGGCCTGTGTGCCCCTGTCCTAACGATGTATTTTGAGAGTGATGTGCTTTTGAAGAATCCGAGGCAGTAATCCTGGTACCTCAGGATCTGTGTGTGGCTGGCTGCCTAAATATTTTGAGCAAAGTGCCTACTCGATATTATTTATATTACGTTGTTTAATAAAATTTCAGTTTTTAGCAAAACTGCCTCATTGACTTGTGGTTTTGACACCTTATGTAGAGAGCTGGTTTCTTTTTCTTTAATGATTATACCTATGCCTAGTGAATAATGATTTCTTACAGGAACTCATCTGATACAAATGCCTTAAATATTATCAGTAATTCAAGGGAACACGAGGAAGTTTAAAAAGGGGATAATTCAAGCAGCTTCAAAACCACAGTAAGTGTACGAAAAATATGTATTTTCCCCTTTCCCTGAGTAAACGGCACAGAAACCAACATAAATGGTGCATAAAGCTTTCATGACTTAAGCCCTAGGCTACATATTTAAGTGGTCCCCACTGTATTCACATATAAACAGTAGCACCATATATTAAGAATCACAATAATAGCAAAACAACTATAACATTATTAGCATGATTTTATTTTTATTTTTATGGCTTCCTGACTAGTTTGACAACTACCTACTGGCTTTTAGGAAATGCCTAAAATGCCAGTTATACATACGTTATGTCGGAGAAGATAGACAGCTATTGTTTTACTCATGGGATCATCCACAGGAAAGCTTCTCTGAAAAAACTGGGGGGTCTCAAGTTACAATGAACATTCCATATACAGGCTTCCTTGTTATCAATTAACTCAACTTACTTCTTCATCAATTTTTTTCCCCTTCAGTCTTGATGGTTTTATGACCTAGACCCAGGCAATACCCTTAGGCGGTCCATGTGATAATTGACACATTTTCTAACACGGTATAGTGATGCCCAAGTCACTGCTTTCAGGCCGTGACTTGAGCTTATTGGAGTCTGCAGCAGGGGCTCCTTTTATCCTCATACATCAGAATCCACTGACAGCTCTCCCATGCAGGGACCACGCAGATCTCTCCCCCAGGAAAATATATGCAAACACCTCCAGAACGTTGTAATGGTTGCTAGGCATCACAATGGTGACATCTTTATGATAAACACAGTATGCAGAAGAAGGTCTAATAAAAGAATAACAAATTATTACATGCAAAGGGCAATTTTACAAGATTAACGGGGATAATAAATTACTGCTAGCATCAGAATACCATGGCACCTTTTAAGATATTTCACAGTGGAGACAAAACGAACCGCCCTATAAAAACCCAGAGAATGTAGGAGAGAAGGACAAGCTGCTTTTCTGCATTTCTGAAAGATAGTCACGATACTTGCCTTATAATATGGAGAGTTCAGCAAGTAATTATGGCAAAATAGGGTTATGCATGCAGTTCCTGCTAAGATGTTTATTATTCTTTTTCATACAGCTGTTGTATGTCCAGTAACATTGCAATCTGTATACTATTAACAACCAAAAAGTATGTAGGATTTTATTTCTGAAATAATTTCAATATGTGAAATATTACATAGTAAATTCCAGGACTCAAATATATTTTATAATAATTAGTTAATATATGTTTTTAACAGGATAGTAGGAGTTTTGGTGTTTCTTTAAAAGGCAATGAATCACTTCCCTTGGTGATTTTGATCAGGTGTTCAAGAAATAAAAAGGAAAATATTTCTAGATTTTCATATGTAATTTACATTTCCCTTTTACTTTGAAAAATAACCAATGTTTCTTACTTTTTCTTATCTGTACTTATATTACAAAAGTGAGAAAAAATTCTGTTATTTGAACATTGGAGACATGACATTTGCAATATATAGAATTATTATTTTATTTTGTTAAAAGAACAGTAGCTATTCAGACATTTCCAGTGCTATATCTAATCTAAGGTAGAGGGGTGAAGGAAGGGAAGGAGGGAGAAAGGGGCAGAGGGTGTGGAGAGAAAGAAGACTGGAAGGGAGGAAAGACGAAAGGAAGGAAGGAAGGAAGGAAGGAAGGGAGGAAGGAAGGAAGGAAGGAAGGAAGGAAGGAAGGAAGGAAGGAAGGAAGGGAGGAAAGAAGGAAAGAAGGGAAGGAAAGTAAATCATGAGACTTTCCAAGTTGGACTTCTTCCCCAAATATTCTGATAGCTAGAGTTGAAAAGTTGAGTTTCTATTAAAATACTTTTAGGGGCACCCTGGTGGCTCAGTCAGTTAAGCATTGGACTCTTGGTTTAAGCTCTGGTCATGATCTCAGGGTCCTGGGATTGAGCTCTGTGTCAGGCTCTGTGCTCAGCTGTCAGTCTGCTCGTCTCCCTCTCTCTCTGACCGCCCCCCCACCTCATGCATGCTCTCTCTCTTTCAAATAAATTAATTTAAAAAATAAAATATTTTTAAATAGCTGCTCTAAGTTATGATTCATTGGATAGAAATAATGCAGCCAACTTTTACTGGCGAGCTATTTGTTGCTGTTGTGGGTGAGCCATTGAATTCAGACTTGACCTAAGGACAAGTTGAAGTAAAAAAAAAAGTGCATTCACATTCTTTTTTACTTTTGTTACTGCTCACGAATAGTTGAGATAAGGGGTGTATCTTATTTATCTCTTTCCCACCACCTTTATAGCTCTTTCTACTGTGGCTGCCATGTAGTGGTAACTCATAAGTAGGGGAAAGTATAAAAAGTACAGTTTTCCAATAGCATCATACTTCAAGTGCTTTCTAAAGGGAGTCCTCACCTGATTAGAATAATAAATATTTTTTTTGACTGATCTTGAAATCTCCTCAAGGTAAGTTTGCAATTGATGATGGTGCTTGTAGGTGGAAGAGGAAAATGGTTAAATTATTATTGATAATTATTGGGTATAGTTTGGAGAAAAATTTGAGGAGCGAAGCACTGAAGGGAGGCATTGAAGTTCCTCAAGAATTTATGCATCATCCTCCTCACTGGAAGATACACAAAGAGAAAATAGAAGCTCAGTCAACTTGAATATTTAATGAATATGATTAGGAATCTATCTGTGGAAGTCATTCATATTATTTCTTTTTTAAAATATTAATTGTTTTTTAAATTATCATGTAGAACATGTTTTACTTATTCCTTCTTTGATGTTCTTCTATGTTTATGTAGATCCAAGTTTCTGACCTATTTCGGTATACTTATTACATATATGAAATTGTGACTATGAGACAACCACTAATTAAACTTATATTTAGCTATATCTTACCTCGGTTTTGCACATCTCTCTTTGAGAGGGCTTTTGCACAGTGGGTAGTAGTGCATACTGTAAAGCCTGTTTTCTGGGATTCTTTTTGAATATGAATAATTTTGGCTCTTTTTCTTTTTAATTTTGTGACTTGGATGAGTTCACCTTTGGGTGTCCCAGTTTCTCATCTGTGAAAATGGGAATAATAGTGGTTTATCTCAGGGGCTTTTGTGAAGATTAAAAACATTGATAACATTTAATTCACTTCAAACCGTGCCAGCCACTAAAGCCTTATATGTCCTACAAAGTCTCAAGAAAAGGATGGTTTATTAGAAGTCTTGCCTTGACTTCAAATATAGCATTTGTAAGCATTTAGGCTTACCTAAGGTCATCTAGGCTTAGGGTTATTTTAGCTAATGAAGACATTTCCATTTTTCTATGAGTGAGAAATAAAGTGTATATACTCACAATGGGATGTATTGATAAGGATATGATTTTCTTTTGTTTCTGCAGTTGTTATCGTTGTGATACAATTCCACTTAAAAGCATGTTAATTAGCTCTGACTGGTGACGAACCAGCCAGCATGTATTAACAAAAAAATATTAACATGTAATCAATTTTCATTTGGTAGATGAAGCATTTTATTTTATTTTTTTTTAGATTTTTTATTTTATTTATTTATTTGACACACAGAGAGAGATTACAAGTAGGCAGAGATGCAGGCAGAGAGACAGGGAGAGGAGGAAGCAGGCTCCCCGCTGAGCAGAGAACCCGATGGGGGCCTCGATCCCAGGACCCTGAGATCATGACCTGAGCCGAAAGCAGAGGCTTTAACCCACTGAGCCACCCAGGCGCCCAGATGAAGCATTTTAAAGTATAAATGCAGGGCGCCTGGGTGGCTCAGTGGGTTAAAGCCGCTGCCTTCGGCTCAGGTCATGATCCCAGGGTCCTGGGATAGAGGCCCACATTGGGCTTTCTGCTCAGCAGGGAGCCTGCTTCCTCCTCTCTCCTCTCTCTCTCTGCCTGCCTCTCTGCCTACTTGTAATCTCTCTCTCTGTGTCAAATGAATAAATAAAATCTTTAAAAAAAAAGTATAAATGCATAAGGGAAAAATAGCAGGAGTTCTTGATAGAAAAAAGTCAGGCAGAGCCACTGGGCTATCTTTTTATAAAAAAAAATAGTAGAAATTTTTGAAAGAGGAGGTTTTAGGTTTCTGTAACCTTATCCCATATGTTATATGGCTAATATGTGAGGAACGCATGAAGAGTAGTCCATTTTAAGTGTTTTTTTTTCTATAATATTTTGTACTTGGCTTGGAACAAAAAAATATATTTCACTAACACCTGACCAAAAAAAAATGTCTTTTCAGCTTTTATTTCAAAAAGACATTCTATGCATTTTATAGTAATTAAATATAGCCATAATCCATGGATCAGTGAAAAAGTTCAATTTTTAGGTATATAGTAACTGTATCTTTACATATTATCATAGTAATACCAGTATGTCATATTTATAGGGTCCACTATCTGAGAAGTTCAAAGTGTTTTATGAATATTATACCCATTAATCCTATGTGACAAGTATGACTATTCCCAGTTCACAGATGAAGATGCAACAGAGAGGCTGCCGAGTCAGCAAAAGAGTTTATTCTGTCTTGTGGGAGAGAAATGTATATCATATCCAAGGCTTTTCTATGAAGAATGCCTTGGAGACTGATTTTCTTTTTGGAGGAATGCAGAACAGCTGTAGGTCAATGACAATTTTTGAAGTTCTTGGAGCTAAGTTAGTCTTCCTTGAAAAGTTGAAGCAACATCCGTGAATTTATTGATGACGGGTTCTTACCATTCTGAATTAGCAACAAAGTAGACATCAATGAATTTTTCAGTAATCTTACTTAATTAAATGAGGACTTTTTTTTTTCTTAGAGATCTTGGTACCTCAACTTCAACAGATGGGCAAAGGAGCATCCTTTGCTCTTTGGATGGAAATTGAAGAAATTGGTAGGATACGGCTCACTGTGTGACCTTTTCTTGTTCATCTATGTTTAGCCTTCCACCTGACCTCTGATTTCCAGTTTAGTTTAGTTTCATTATTTTTTGGGTTTTATAAATTTTGGCCTTTTATTGAATTTTTGATCTGTGGTCTCTTTCTTAACCTTCACTCTTACATATTTTAGATCTTCATAGATAAATAAGTTTAAGCAGATGGAACACTTCCTCCAAGAAATCATTGAGTAAATGAAAGAAATGTTAGCTGCAGAGCAAAGAAAGTATCAAGGACAAGGTATGAGTTCCTATTACTTTATAGACAGTTGGAATAGAACAACACTTTCAGTAATGTCCAAAGAGGTAACTTGAAAGCAATCCTTTCCTGTAGGATTAAAATTCTCATGAGAATTCTGCTCATGAGAATTCATTAGCAGTGTCTACTGCTAATGAGTGTGAATAAATACCAAACTTATGGGAAGACAATTCTAGGTAAACTTTTTATTTAAAATTGGTAAATCTGACCATGCATATTTTATTTATTATTTAGCTAAGATCCCTCAATAATTATTTCAGAATTAACTAATTTAAGACCATTAAGAAAAATAAATATCTCTTATTGTGGCTGTATATTGTTCAGTTTTTAAAAAAATAATAAAAATAGTTCACAGATCCTCAGTATTACTTCAGAAGATTGTGTATTATTTTCTAATCTCTTCTTGGAATTTTGGTCTGAACTTACTATCTCTAGTTCTACACCTAGCTCTACTTGAGTTATTTATCTCTATTAGTACCCTCTTAGCACTTGATATAGTTATGCCCTATGATGTAGGACTTAGTATTTTTCTCATACACGCTAGTTACACAGCTTTCATTTCCTTCCTATTTTTGACCTCATGCCTCCATCTTTGTACCAAAAAAATGCATGGGTATTGGTCTCAATATAGGAGGTAAGTGAGCATCACAATTTCTTTATCTCTGGGAAGCTCCTAGAGGTCATTTAGAGACATAGCTAAAGGAAGATTTCTTGTCCAATTTACTACATGAATTCGGAAGCCTCAAGATTAGAATTCAAATTTAAACAGTAATCAAGACTGAAGCAAAAATGTGGTAGACTATCTGGAACTCAGGTTTGGGAATCAGCTAGAAGTGTTTCCTGAAAGAAACAGCAGACGTCAAAGCCTTGAACCCATATTGGATTAAAGTGTTATCTGTAGCCTAGGATTTATGTAGGAACAGCATGACTATTGTTTGAGAATGTGGAATAAGAATGAGGATATGGAGTTGTATGAGAATGACAGCACTTTTATTACCAAATGCTTTCTTCTCCATTATTACTGCTGAGTAGGTAGACCGTGCCTGAGAATGGTTAAGAACTTTTTAATTAGTGATGTGATTTGCAGACAGAGATCAAATTGTTTTTCACATCATCAGCTCTTTGTGTTACTTAATGTCAAATAAAAAGAGGACATGGAATCCACAGAGAGCTCTGTGGTTAAAATTTGGTCCTTACAAAAGGGACATATTAGTTATAACAATAATAATAGGTACCATCTATCTAATAACTATGTGCAAGGAGTAGGCACTCTATTTCCATATAAAACCTAATTCAACCCTTTTAACGACCTTGCAAGATATGTGATATTATCATCTCTATTTTATGATGGGGAAGTTGGGAAAGAATATGTGACTTTCTGAAAGTCACACAACTTGTAAGTAGCATCAAAGATCTTGTTCTTTCCTCTAACCTATGGAATGACCCTTATCTATCTAAGTGTAGTCCTAAGAAAGAGTTCATTTATTATTTTTTAATAAAAGGATTTATTGAGCACCTGCTATATGCCAGCACTGTGCTACATGTCTGATGGTGGAACAGTAAGTAAGGCACTGTTAGAACCATTGAGAATCAAAGAACCTAAGGGGAAAAAACTGACAAATAGGAAATTAGAATGTATCATGATAAGGGTTGATATGGAAATATATGCTTTGTGTTAGGGGCACAATCTGAATGATTTCAAAAAGAGACATACATTTAAAAATGTATAAAATATATACTCTGTGTATATAGTAAAAAGAATGAATAAAGGAATCAAATTTTACAGTGTGTTTTTACTTTTTAAGCTGACAGATACTGATTGGGCATAGTTAGTTTAATGAATTTATCATTATGGTTTGAAAAAAATCATCTAAGTGCAACAGCTGATTAGACTATTTCATTGCCTTCTGGTCTAACATTCAAAGACTTGTTTTGGTGGGGACGTGGATATGACGTGATAATCCTAGCTACTAATCAATTAAATGCTAGATAGTTCTCTTCTTCTTAATTTTCTATGTTTTAGTTAATAAAAATCTCACCCTTGGTTCTATTCATTTCTCATTACCTTCTTTTTCTGAGCAATCTTATCGACATGCACACTGATGTCTCCAAATCTATCTGCAGGCTTTCACTTCTCTTGAAGTCCACGGACACATTTCTAATAGTTGATTGACCTGATATCACCATTGTACATTTTACTAACCAATAGAATTCACTTATTTACCCATAAATTCCTTTCTCTATAGCCATAAAAATAGTAGATGACACCATGTGTAACCAAATCCATATCCATCAACCACTATCTCTTACAATACCATATTACATCTAATCCTAAGATGCTAGTAAGGGATTTTTTTTAAAGTTTAGATTGCACAAAAAAAAAACCACCCCTACAATTAGCAATAATGCAATGCTTTCTTCTTAGAGTATTTTTTATACTTAATTTTTTCATACTGAAGTAGGCATTGATTTTATCAGTTATTTTTGCACTTACATTAAAAACAAAATATCAGGAAAATAATTTAAGATACTTCTAAAACTAACTTTTAAAGTATTTATTTTTTGATTGCTTTGAAATTGAGAATTGTTAGTGTGTGTGTTTTAATACTCAGTTGGGTCATTGGTATTGAGGTTTTAAGCCAGCTTTTTAAAAATAATAAACTTTACTTTTTAGAGAAGTTTTATGTTCACACCAAATGGAAGTAGAGAGTTCAGAGTGTTCCTAGGCCCCACACATACACAAGCTCTCTCACTGTTGATGTTCCACACATACCACAGTGATACATTTTTTTACCATCTGTGAATCTACATTGATACATCATTATTCTCCAAAGATCATAGTGGACATTGGGGAGGGTTTGTGCTTTGGTAAATGCTGTGAAAGATGTAGGCCGGATGATTCACAGACCTGTACCCCTGGGGCAAAGAATAAAAAAAATAAATTAAAAAATTAAAAAAAATATTTTTAAATAAATGCCACTAACATGAAAAAAAAAGATTAGGGTTCGATGTTGGTGTTGTACTTTCTGTGGATATGACAAATGTTACTACATATTTCCATCATTATCGTATCATACAGAATATTTTCACTGCCCTAAAAATCATCTGTTCTCTACCTGTTATTCCTCTCTCCCTACTAACTTGTAGCACTCACTGATCTTTTTCCTGTCTTCATTATTGCCTTTTGCAAAATGTCATATAGTCGAAATCATACTCATGTTGCCTTTTCAAATTGGTGTCTTTCAGTTAATAACATGCATTTTAGTTTTCTTTAAGTGTTCTCATACCTTGATAGCTCCATTTCTTTTTACTACTGAATAATATTCTATTGTCAGGATGTTTCACAGTTTATCCATCCATTCACCTCCTGGAGGACACCTTGGTTGCTTTCGCATTTTGACAATTATGAATAAATCTGCTATAAATATCTGTGTGTAGGGTTTTGTGTGAATGTAAGTTTTCAACTCATTCAATTTGAGTGTGATTGGTAGATAGTATGGTAAGAATATGTTTAGTTTTATAAGAAACTGTTGAATTGTCTTACAAAGTGGCTATACCATTTTGCATTTCTACTAGCAATGAATGAGAGTACCTATTGCTCCACATCTGCACCAGCATTTGGTGTTCTAATGTTTTGGATTTGACCATTCTGCTGCATGTGCAATAGAATCTCATTGTTATTTTAATTTGCAATTCCTCGATGACATTTGATGCTGAAAATATTTTCATATGTTCATTTGCCATCTTTATATCTTCTCTGGTGATGTTAGATCTCTCTTCTTTTCTAATATATCCATTCAATACCATGAATTTCTCTTTATGAACTGCTTTGCTGAACCCTATTAAATTTTGATAAGTTGTATTTTCATTTAGTTCAGAGTATTTATTAATTTCTTTTGAGATTTCTCCCTTGACCCATGTGGCATTTGGAAGTTTTCATTTTGATCTCTAAGTATTCAGGGATTTTCCGGCTGTCTTTTCTTGTTGATTTCTAGTTTTATTACATTGTGGTTGAAAGCATACATCATACGACTTCTATTTATTTAAAGGTTTTATTTATTTATCTGAGAGAGACACACAGAGTTAGTGACAGAGATAGCAAGATAGAGCACGAGCGGGGAGTAGAGGGAGAAGCAGGCTCCCCCCTGAGCAGGGAACCCAACTGCAGGGTTCGATCCCAGGTTCCTGGGATCATGACCTGAGCTGATGGCTGATGCATAACTGACTGAGCCACCCAGGTGCCCCTGATTTCTATTTTTTTTTTTAAGACTTGTTAAAGTGCATTTTAGGGCTAGAATGTGGCCATCTTGGGGAATGTTTTATGTGAGCTTCAGAAGAATGTGTCATGTGCTGTTGTTGATGAGGTAGTCTATCAATGTCAATTATATGCAGTTGATTGGTGGTGCTGTTGATTCTTGAACCAGCTTTTCAGCTATGAACTGAAGCTCAGAAATGGTCCTAACATACCTGATCTACCAACTTACCAAACAACCATTTGATTCCTAGGGATTACATGAATTCTTTGGTCTCTGAGATCTCATTTCAAGACTCTGACACCTATTCACAAGTTTTGGTGTTGATAATTTTTATAGTTGAGTATGATTAGGCAATGACAACTGTTTAAAAACTGTCCAGACTTGGAAATGCCAACAAAGAGGAGTATCCTTTCCAGTGCCATGCTGAGAATTGTGTAGTAGACTCCCTATAGATTATCTGATTATAGGGTGGTGCGCTCATGTGTTTTTCTTTGTTATTTAGGCTATTATACAACTCTACTAAGGTAGATGTTTAGTAGTTAAAAAAGAATAAAAAGCAAGTGATACTTAGCCATATGAACAAAAATGCATTTTGTCTGGTAGAGATAAAACTTCTGCCTAATTGAAAAGATGAGCCTGCTCATTACATTTTATTGCTTTATAAGATATAAACCAATTTTGCATCCAATAGCAAATTTATTTCAGCATTCTAGATTGCTTACATATATATGTTTTTTCTTCACATACTCCTCTGAACTGGTTTTGTATCTTCCTTTAGTTTCTTCATCAGTTAAAGAATTTAATAAATCTTAGACGTTTATTCATTTTAAACTTGCATGTGAATCAGGACATTATGTTTTTGGAGATTGTACCTTTGCGTAATTAAGTCATGATACACATCTGTGCCTCAATGATTATAAGACACCATCCATTGTTAGATTTCAGAAATTTTAAAATGTAAATTTGTGCATCTTAAAATTGAATATGATAATCACGAATTCATATTAATTCTTCTTCCAAATATCTCTTAAATATATCTTCCTCCATTATTTCCCGCTACCTTTGTGTGAATTTCTTTGCTTCATATCTGCATTTTATCCTTAATTTTCTAACTTATTTCCCTTCCTTTAGCTTCCATTCTCTCCATGCCATGGAGAGCATGCAGTATGCTGCCTGAATAATGATTCTAAACCCAAATACTTGTGGTACACTACTGTTTCAAGTCCTGAAATGATTTACTTCTTAATGTGTGTGTGTGTGTGTGTGCGTATATATGTATATATATGTGTGTGTATACATATATATATATATATATATATTTTTTTTTTTTTTTGGCTTAAACAAGATAGAGATTTATCTGTGTCTCCCAAAGAAGTCCAGAGATATACTGTCCAGGACTGGTATGGTGGTTCCATAGTCATCGCAGATCCCAGCTTCTTCTGTCTTCCATCCTGAAAATCGTGTCATAGTCCAAGATGGCTCCAAACAATGGCCGAAGGAGAATCGTCCATTCTATGCCTTCTCTTTGGTCTGGTCACTCAGAAATATAATGTTATCAGCTATGGTTGTTGCTTGCCACCTCACGTTATTATTATCTGTATATTCACCATAGTCTACTTTTCCTTCTACATAAATTCAGGACCCTTTTTTCACATACTGGTATGTCACATCTCTGAGGCCTGGGTGGAATACTGATATTCTGTGCCATGTTGTCTTCTGACTGACATCACCCATCTGATATGCTTCACTCTCCCCGCACCACCACATCTCATTTTTCACTAGAGAAAATATCGTGACTGGGTTTTTCCCTTCCACCTGTCTCATGACGGAGTCCTGACACACTCACCCCAGCAGCTGCACACAGTTCAGAGATCTTTCAAGAACCAAGCTGCTAGCTATTTCGGATTTTCAGAATGCTAGCTATATTCAGATTTTCACATTTTAAATCCTACATATCTTACTTCTAACTTCATCTTTTCTGTAACTAGTCTCAGATTGCCTGATCCTCTTAGATGTCATGTATTGACAGTATTACTTTCTAGTTAGAGATTCTTCAAGGCTCTACAAACTTATCAGTATTTCATAATACTCAGTATATTAGATACTTTTTAATCTATCTATTTGATTTGTATTTTTAAAGGTAAATTTCTCATAGAAGCTTCTGAATGGATATCTTAAGCATTTCTTATGCATACTACCCTTTGGACAAAGAGTTTACTGAATTCCAGGTCATTTATTCAGTACATGTTGAGCCTTATTAAAATTTAACACTTGTGTTCAAAGACAGTAATTATATATATGTGTATTCTGAAGGTGATTCCAAAATCAATTAAAATAATAACTGGATCTGCTACTTCTCATTCTATTTTATACATCTAGGGTATAAATTAGGAACATTAAAAAAAGTTTTAGTGAACCACAGTAAAAATAAATTGAATTAGTACTTATTAGCATTTTAATTTGAGATTTCTTATAGCCTAAGCTTAAATAGACATAGATATTGACATAGATGTAGATATAGATATAAGTGTGTGTGTTTAAGGGGTAGTGCATGTACAAAACATTCACTTTAGACACTTAATTTTTAGTGTTGGCAAAGAATGGAGTTTCTCACATTAAATGGAATCTGATTAAGGAATAAATTTTCTTACAAGTTTTTTTTAATATAGAAACATATTTATTGTAGATAGCTGAGAAACAAATCACAGAGAAGCTTTATTTGAAGATAAAATAATTTGTTCTTTATAAGATTTTCATTAGAAAAAGTGTTATATGAACAAGTCTTTTAATCAACACACTTGTTTCCTAGCCCCCTAGTTTCTGAATTATCAAAGTGGAAACACAAATGTCAGAAAAAGTATGGGAACGGTCATTGTTTTTGTAGAAATATGAAGTGTTTTATTTGTAGTCTGTAAAACATAAATATTTCATATCAGAATTCCATCTTGTAGATTTGGCCTTTTTTTGAGGAGTTTCTGTAGGCAGGGGTGCCTATTTTTATATATTTAACGGTTCATAACCTATTTAGCAAAAATTTAGTTAAGGCAGCCCATGGATATATCAGACTTTTTCTCTTATTTTTCTTATGTTATATATGTAAGAAGGATTGGCTATATTTATTATAAACCTTAAATTACTCATTTATTATAAATATTTAAAAGACACCTTTTGTTTCTACTTTTAGAACTGATTTCATCCCACTCTTCAACCACGGTTTATACCCTGACAAGAACACAAACAGCAAACAAACAAGGAAACAGCAAACCAACCAAAAAAACATCAAACCCGAGGTTGTGCATTGATAATGACTCAATTTCTTCTAGACTTAAAGCTCTCTCTTTCAGCTATCATTATCTCAGCCCATCATGAGTTTCTGCTCAGGCATGTATCGATTCTTACCTTCAAGCTTCACCTTCCCTTTTGTCTGATAGCTGCTGAAATTTTTAGTGAGTTTAAGTATCATCTTAGTATAAGGAAGAGATGTCTAGTTCTTATGCTGATTTATTCTGAGGTTATTCTTAACTAGTCTGACCTCCGAAATTTCTTCACCGGTATCCATTAAAATATGACTCGATCCACCTGATCTTTTGGACATGAGACTGGCACACAGTGCTGCGACCCACAGTCTCAAGTCATGAGGCCCCAGTTTTTCCCACTTTCTCTTCTAAAATGATTTCTTTTCACTGTTTCTGTATCGGTCCTGGGGCACATGGGACTCCTTGGATTGCCTAGATCGATGTCTTTGATGGTGGAAAAACAATCTGGAATAAAATTGCTCAGCACAAATCAAGGCAGTGGTACCAATTTGCAATAGTAGTTATTTTATTCTTACCACAGTGAACCAGTATTTTGTAAATGACTAGTTACAAATGCATGGGTAAAACCACCAATCAAAGTATAAGATAGACCAATGAATTTTGATGTAATAGTATATGGTTAAGAAACTACCACTTGTAGAGTGTTGGCATAGTACCTTAGAAAGATACTCATAATTATCTTAAAAAGTAATTTACATACTCCTGTCATTTCCATATAAATGTCTAGATGTGGCTGGGTATTCTTTAATGATTTTAACATATCATAAAATATACATTGTTGACTGAAGAAGAAGATATGGGAAACTGGCTGTCTTCTATTATGCCAGAAATTAAGGAAGTTTAGAAAAATGTAAATCAAAATCTCTCTTATTATTTTTTGAAAATTATTGGTGTTTGGTGTTAACATTAAAATTTTGTTTGAATTTCTAGTATAGTAAGTAGCAGATTTTAAATTTTTAATAGAGTAAATATTATGACTCTGCGTGCTTCTTAATAATTTGTAAAGGTGTGGGGTGGTCATGAAATCAAAAATTAAGAGAACCTCTGTTCTAAATACTACATATAAGCAGGGACCTGAGGTGCCTTCCAAACCCATTTTGACTAGACTAGGCCTTCTCTCAACTAATTTCATTCTGCCATCTCAAGAGCACCATATTATTCTCAGAAGCAAAAAACTACGCTTCCTCAAGGCTTTTCTATCATCCATTTCTTCCCAACACAAATATGACTTCTTAATCTTCCCTCTTTCTCTTCAGAATGCAACCCTCCAACTCCCTCCTCCATCCCAACAGATTGCAAGCGTTTTCTTATTCTTGTCTGTAAAGTCAAGTTTTGAGATGATTCTATGGTTGTTATATACTTTTAAGAATATAGCTGCAAAAGTTTATTTTGAAACCAAGAACTTAGAAATGAAACAATGACTTTCACTGTTCTAAATCATTTTGGTACTCCCTTTCCTGAGATAATAGATACCAGCCACAGATCTTGTTCTTCATGGTTAAAAGATTATAGGAGGAAAGTAAGTATATACATACCTTTGTACATGTATACATAAAAAATAAAGTTGAGAGATATGCCAAAACATTATCTCACTAAAATTATTTTCTCACCGCATGGTGTGCCTTTTTAATTTTTTTAAAAGATTTTATTTATTTATTTGACAGAGAGAGAGATCAGATCACAAGTAGGTAGAGAGGCAGGCAGAGAGAGAGGAGGAAGCAGGCTCCCCACTGAGCAGGGAGCCGGATGCGGGCCTCGATCCCAGGACGCTGAGATCATGACCTGAGCCAAAGGCAGAGGCTTTAACCCACTGAGCCACCCAGGAGCCCATGGTGTGCCTTTTTAAACTCAACCATCCTATGGGCCATTTTCTTTGTAATAACGTCATTCTAATCTCTCGTCTTTAGTAAATGTCTTCATTTATGAATTTTTAGATTAGGCACTATTACAGACTGAACTGTGTCTCCTTCCCCCCGTCCCCAAATTTATATGTTGGATTTCGGAACCTGAGTACCTCAGTAGCTCAGCATGTGCCTTTAAAGAGGTAATTAAAATAAAATAAGATCATCAGTGTGGGACCTAATCCATTGTAACTGGTGTCCTCATAATAAGAGGAGATTAGGACAAAAATATGCAAAAAGGAAAGACCTTGTGAAGACAGAGGGAGAAGATGTCCATCTACAAGCCCAAGAAAGAGACCTGGAAGAAATCAACTCTGCTGACACCTTGATCTCTGACTTTTGGCCTCCAGAATTGTGGGAAGTACAAACCTAATTAGTTATCTTACGTGTTCTTCAGGGTTGAGCTCAAATATTTTTTCTTGCAGGAATATTTTTCTCAAATCCCAGTGTATTTTTATGTTTAGCTTCTTTGCTATGGCAACATGACATATTGGGCTTCATTCATTCCTCCATCATATTATTACCTCATGGGATTGAAAGTGATCATTCACTTGATTCTACCAATCTTTACCAAAATATCCTTGATGGAGGGATCCATAGCTTACTCAACTTCACATTATCAATAACTTGTACCAACACTAGCCTAATGTAAATAATCAATAAATGTTTTCTTAAAGGAAGGATACATTTCTGGGCATGAGAAAGACATAGTGGTAGGGAAAATGTGAAATCTTTAAAATAGGTAAAAAGCTCAGAGTTTATCTTTACAGTGGAATAATTGATGTTCAGCAGACCCTTGGGGTTAGCTGATTTTACAGAGACTGTTCTATCATTGTTTTTAACTGGTTTGTTTTGAAACTTTTAGCGGTAGAAGTTAACTTGTGTGAGGGTGATGGTAATACAGCATATTCCTGTTCATCAAGATGTAAGTGAATTTTTTCTTGTGGAATTGCAAAAATGCTCTGATCCCATCCTTCCTGCCCTAAAAGATGATTCCAGACATTGCATTTCATTGTTCATTGGGTATTAAGCAATTGTTTATCTATCTGTAAATTAATTTCAGCTTACTTGGATTGTGTGCATTCTTCAGATTTATTTTGCACATGCTTTAACATTTTATTTCTTCACTTATTAAAGAGTTAAAATTTTGAAATGCTTTTATTTTATAGCTGTGTGTATTTACTTTAAAATTCTTTAGTCTTAGCATATTGATAAAAATCATCTCTATGAAATATTATCCAATCCAATTGAATCATTTTTTATTGGCCAATTTTCTGGCTTTTAAAATTTATTAAGAAAATGAACTTTGTACTTTCTCACTAAACAACACCAATAAGAGAGGATTTAAAATTATTTCCTTCCTTCCTTCCCTCCTTCTTTCTCTTTTTTGAATTATATTAATTTTATTCAAAAGGGACTTTGGGCTGATTTGTATTACCTGGTCATCGTAAGGTTTTTATCACTTTCTTTATTTGCTTTTATTCTTTATAGTTTTCTTTATGTATGAATTGAGTCATTTGAGCGAGGCACTTTCTTTAGTTTATCATTTCTGTCACGTTGTCAGTGTACTGTTATCCTGAAATCTTGTTTTAGAATATTTTAATATTCTTTTATGATACTTTGATAAGACTACATTTGGCCTAATTAGAAATGTGAAATCAGAAGGGATTATGGCAATGCTCAAACTTTACTTCAAATGATCTTATAGTCATTTCAAGCAGAGGTCAAAGAAATAAACTATAACTCATTAGCCTGGGGCTATGAGTGATCTCTTGGCCATACTGGAAATTGGCAGCCCCTCTGTTTTTTGTCCTTAAGGATTTTGAGTATTAAACTAATTGTTAAATATACCAAGTAGACTGTTAGTAAAATAACAGGCTCTGCTGACATGTATAGAATAAAAAAAAGCTATAATTTCTCAAAGGATCCGTTTTTGGTTAATATTTACAAGCAATCTCTGTGTCAGTAATTTGTGACATACCACAGAGAAATCTAAAGTATAGATGGTCTGAACCTTTTTTGTTTCCTGTTATACAGAAATGGTTTTAATGATATATCAAGCAATTATATAAAAAGATCCTTTTGGGGAGAGGATAAAAACACTCTACATATTTTATTTATGGTGAGTGATATGCCTGTTATTTGGAGCATGTAATTAGCTGCCTTAATATAAGCAGCATATATACATATTAATATTTGAGCCAAGCTCCTTTTTAAAAAATAATATTTTGTTAAATTTCTTTAATGCTATTCTTCTCAATGTTTAAATGTTGAAATTCCTTTACATTTTGATTTCATGGGGCTAATATCTCTAGTCAGATTCAAAATTCTGCTCTCAAAATTTATTGAGGACCTTTATGAATTCAGTTGAATGCCTGTGCTAGGCACTCCATAGAACAAAAAGATACATAAACCCTGTTCTTGACTGCAAATATTTGGAGTGGATTATTTTGATAGACTAAATGATTGAAAATAAAAGTCAATATGTTATATAATAAATTAACTTTGTCTGGAAGACTGTGGGGACATAGTCATCATAAAATGTGTATTCAAAGAGACAGAAGTAAAAGAAATGGAAATCTTCAGTAATATATGTCAGATAATGAAAAGAGAAACATTTCAATGATAAATAATTTCAGAAGCATCTCTTCATACGTCCCCAGCCACTAAATAAGCATGTCCTTCTTGGTGCTATCTTCATATTTTGTAGTGTTTCGCACTTTGCATTCATCATTGTATGGAGCAACTTAGGTTTTTGCTTTTCTGTCTGCCGTGAGGTCCTTATGGTAGTGACTCTTGCACACATCTTTCTGTAACCATTGTCTAGTCCAGTGTCTCACACATGGTAAGAGCTCACTAATGATTTTCAATATGAAATAAAGAATGCTTTGGTTTTTGTCACATCTCAGACCAGTAGATCACGTTACTAGTTGTTTAGCAATATTGGGATTATAACTTGAGTTGTAAAAATTCCTGGACTTACAAAGGAGATAATATTTTTTAAACAAATCTTAGTGTATTACTTTTTTATTGCTGCAAAAATAAATTACCAAAACTTAGCAGATTCAAACAATACCCATTTATTCGCTCACAGTTTGGTAGGTGAGAAGTCCAAGAAACCTCAAAAGAATTCTGCTTCAATCAAGGTGTCAGCTTGAGTAGGCTTTTAGCTAGAGGCTTAGGGAAGAATCTACTTCCAAGCTCATTTAGAATGTTGGCAGAATCCAGTTCCTTGTGGCCACAGGTCTCCAGTTCTGTTCCCTTTGCTGTCCGATAAGAGCACTCTCTGTTCATAGATACCATCGACATTCTTGCCACCCACATTCTTTCTACATGGCCCTTCCATCTTCAAAGCTACAGCAGTGCATCGAGTCCTTCTTGCAGTTTAAATCCCCCTGACTTCCCTTTCTACCACCACGTGGAGAACACTCCATGCTTTTAAAGGTCTCATGTGCTTGGATTAAGCCCAGCTGAATAGTTTACCTTTGCCACATTATCAGAGGAGTAACATCATGGGATAAAAGTCATGAGTGCCATCTTAAATTTCTGTGTTCCACAGAGGTGTACATGAACTCCTAAGCAAGACCATATTTGAGAAAAAGTGTGATAATTTAAACTATTACTTTTTTAGTCAGAGATGACCCAAGGATATATACATTTATATTTAATATGTAACTAATATAATTAAGATAATAATGTTATTAATATATTGTATTATTTTATGTTGTATTAACATTAAATATTAATTTTAAAGTGATATTATCTTATATTTATATTCATATTATTCTATATTGATATTAAATATATAATATAGGTTATGATTATAAAACTATAATAATTATAATTATATGACCAATATATTAATATTAACATTATATTATTACTACACATTATTAATATATGTCAGATATATTAATATATGATAATTTAATATATATTTAATTTATAAAGGATTCTTCCCCAAAGGCCAGCAATATTTTACAATTCAAAATTACTTATATCCTTTAAAGTAAAATTAAAATTTGTGAGTCGGTTGTGCTCTGTACTAGATATTTATGCCCCCTCCCCCAAAATTCGTATACTGAGGCCCTGATCCCCAGTGTGATGAATCTGAAGGTGGGCTTCGTAAGGTAATGAGGTCATTAGGTTGGAGCTTTCATGAGCAGAATCAGCGCCCTTGTAAAAACAGGCACAAGAGAGGTAATCTTTCTCTGCCATGTGAGGCTAAAGTAAGAAGGCTGATCTTTGAAGCTCCAGCCTTTAGAACTATGAGAAATAAATATTTCTTGTTTAATCCATACAGTATTCTTGTTACAGCAGCCTAGGCTGACTAAGACAGGCTGGATGGACAAAATGTGAAATCTTCTCCTAGGATCTGAAGATGCTCTTTATGCCCTTTTGTCCAATCATTCCAACTGGATTGACTTGCACATTTCATCAACTACTGGGTTAAAAATGTTCAAACAATACATTGAGCATATGAAACCTTAGGATGTAGATTCTTTCTTCATAAAGAAAGAATAACTTACTGAATCCCCAAAGTTCTTTTCTTTTACATTAATGTGGGAGTTTTCTTTTTCTGAAACATATTCACATGCATTTAGTGAAGTACATGTTTTGAGAGCTATTTATAGTAGAGTCGACATGAATTTAAAGTTCATTTATGTTTAAAATTGTTTTGCTTGATTTTTTAATTGTGTATTTCCAAGGGCCATCAGCAAACATGAAAGTTCCTTCAGCACAGAGAAATATTATAAATATATACACATACGGCCATGTTTATAGGTCCGCTATTACAATGTGGTGACAGGTTCATTATACTGTCATTCTGGAAATCCTAGAGATAAAGCCGAACATGTGATTTTGTTGCAAGTCCCAGTGCTTATTACTTTGCTTACAAAATAAAGATAGTGGTTCAGAGATATGCTATATCCCAGTCTCTTTTTTTCAATGGTGGACTTAAATTTTTGTAAGAAAATTTACAAAAATTTTCTAAAAATTATTAAATATCAAAAGAGATTTTTCAAGCAAAGTTTGGTGGGATTGAAAATACTCAGAACTACTTTCCGGTTAAGTACAGGGCATACTTAAGTATAACACCTGTTATATGAATTGTGTAGTAGGAGTGAAATAGGTTTTAATACTAAAAACACCACAATAAATATGGCTTGAATTTTGCCTCTTTACCCCTCACCAATGCTGTGATATCTGAAAAGTTCTTAACTTCTGTGGTTTTTAATTTTCTCCTCGGTCAAATGAAAATAATAATACCAGCCTTAGTGTGTTATTTGTAGGTAAAGGATTGCATACAAAATGCTCCAGGTAGTATAAAGCTTCACAGCTGGTGGTAAATATCACCACAAAACAATATCAATTATTTTTCCTTTTTTTAAAGATTTACTTATTTTAGAGAGAGAGAGCACAAGTGGGAGGGGTAAAGGGAGAGAGAGAGAATCTCAAGCAAACTCCGTGCTCAGAGCGGAGCCTGACACGGAGCGTGATTTCACGACCCTGAGATCAGGACCTGGGCTGAAACCAAGAGTCGGACACTTAACCGACTGGGCCACCCAGGAACCTCTGTTTTACTTTTTATAGTGTTCATGGAGAACATGAGAGGAAATAACAAAAATATTTTTTAACTCCTGAACTGAAAGAAAATAAAAGCAACTTTTTCAACATAAGGAAAATAATATTGTCCGTGAACTCTAAGGCAGTATATATAATCCATATCTAAGAGAACAAGTAAATTAGAATATGAGGCATATTGTCTGTAAATGAAGGTCTTGACTCATCAAACTCCAAGAAGTTAGTCATATTTCCTAAGGTGGGATTGGGCGTAGATGTAGGAGAAGGAGGTAAGGAAAAATACATTTTGGTCTGAAAATGGCTTCTTTGGATCTGTGTATTTATTTACGTAAGAGAGAACATGGTCACCATATCTATGTTTCCTTTTTAAAGTCTAATCTGATTCGCATAGGAATAGTGTATTTCTTTCTCTTTGGAAAGATCATACTCAACCTGGTCAGTGTGTTAAGTAACTGAGTTCCTAACAGCTGTGTCATCCTTCAACCAAGTGCCAAACCATCTCTTCAAACCACGTGCCAAAGAGGGAGGAAAACAGATGTATGTTCATAGTCAGTCAGAGATTTACCCATTTCTAATATTTGTCCATATATGCTTTTCCTCCATCCACTAATGTGAAACCTTTATATGACACTCAAAATTATATTTGAACAGGGGTTTTATATTTTTTTCTTAATTCAATAGAAAACAAAATCTCATGGCTTTATATTAATTATTTCTGTGTGTGAATTTCTAGTAGAGACATGCTTATGTTAAAAATGTTCCCTTCACTTTTGAATTATAGGTCAAATAGTTAGAAGACTCAGGTTTGCCTGAAGAATGCCAATATTAGACAATTTGACCAGATTTGCACTATTGTGTTTAATACATTTCTCAGTATGTACCCTGTGTTATTGGAACAAAGCTCATGAGGTATTTAGTAAATAAACAATGCATCAGTCAATTTCCTAATTATGTGTTTGTCTACAAGAAAAAAATTTGTTCTACAGGTGATAAGCATTTGTTCTCTAGCCTAAGACCTGATTTTCTTGTCACAAAGAAAGAAATAACTACAGTTGAGAGAATGCTTCTTTATAAGCACCCTTGTAAGGAAATGAGAGGTATGAAAATGCAGGAAGGAATATGTTCTGGAAATCCCGAGTGAGTCATTCTATTATTTTTCTGAAGTTCAGCCAGCATTGCTGTGATAGGCTCAGTGCTTTTCTCCCATAAATATGTCCTATTCGTGATAAGCACCATGAAGTTCTCTACGTCAAGTGCTTCTTACTAAATCCAATAAAATGAACCTTTTTGCTTTCCATAATATTATTGTATCACTGAAGGCAACTCTTTTAATAACCATTTTATGTATTTTCTTCATTTGAGGTTTTTGTAAACTTTTTGGCTGCCATTATTGGTACTGTGTAATTCATCCCAGAGAGAAAGCAAGTCTTCTTGCGTCTCTCACCATGGAATATAGCCACTTGGACCCAAAGAATTGTAGATGTTCACAACAAGAAGAAACTATGACTTGCAGCCTGTGTGGCAAAGATGTCTGAAGTTTATGGAAACCCAAAGAAAGAAACAGTAATGTTGGTAGTCTAGAGGACTCTGGCCTAAAATGCGATTAGAAGCTTTCACATGAAAACAAAATATTACCATTTTTATATCCATACATTAGCTTAACTATTCTGTGTTTACGATAACTTTTATATCTGGAAAAACAAATGGCAATATATACTTAGCATAATAACTTGGTGGAATTGCATTTATGGTTGCAGTCATAAATAACACGATTTGAGTTAATAATATTTTTTTCATATTTTTAACTTTATTTTCTGTGATTTTGTGAATGAGTTACTACAAAAGTCAAATTTTCTGATAGCTATCTTTTGAATGCCATAAAAATGTGGTTATACTTTTATCAGACTAAAATACTAGAATTTGATGAAGTAAAATTAAAATTTTAAATGATTGTGTATCTTGAGGTTTTCCTCTAAAATATTTCCTTTAAGAAATGGATTTTTTAGTTACCTTAAATCTTACATATTCAATTTAGAAGGAATAGAAATAATTGCTTCTTTAGAAAGACCTGTTGAGTTTTCATGAAAAAAATATAACTTCTCACCATGCAGAATTGGGATCAAAATACTTTGACCAGAAATGTTATTTTTATTTTATTTAAAAATTTCTAAAAAGTGTTTTAGTAAGAGAGAGAGAGAGAACAAAATCTTAAGCAGGCTTCATGCTCAGCACAGAGCCCTGAGTGGGCCTTGATCTCAGGACTCTGAGATCATGACCTGAGTGGAAATCAATCACTCAACTGACTGAGCCACCAAGGTCCCTGAGAAATGTTATTTTTAAAGAACTTTGTAAACTACCTCTCTCTCCCTTCTTACCACAATTTCCTCCTCCAAACTCCTCCATTTGACATATAGCATCACTTAAGTATCCAAGAAAATTGGCAGCTTCGACCACAGTTCTAGTGGAGGTGATGGTCAAATATTGCAGACTCTGATGAATAATGGAGATTTTAATTTTTAATTTTTTTTATTTTTTTAAAAGATTTTATTTATTTATTTGACAGATAGAGAGAAATCACAAATAGGCAGAGAGGCAGGCAGAGAGAGGAGAAAGCAGGCTCCCTGTTGAGCAGAGAGCCTAATTCCGGCCTCAATCCCAGGACCCTGAGATCATGACCTGAGCAGAAGGCAGAGGCTTTAACCCACTGAGCCACCCAGGGGCCCCGGAGATTTTTATTTCTTTCACTTTCAGAAATAAATGTTGATAAGATTGTAGGGGCATTAGATAATTAAAAAAGAAAACTAACAGAAATTGATATGTGGACTTAGGTAAATTTAAAGAAAGGATTCTAATTAACATTTATTTACATCTATTTATTTGCATTTAAAGGAAATTGGCCAGCATTTCCTCCCCCCAAGAATAACCTGTTCCATAAAAATTCAACATAATTTTCCACTTATTTTAAAAATACTTCAAGGAAATAATATTTAAATAAGTTAGATCCATACGTTTTTTACACATGTGAAACAGAAAGTGTGTTGGAGAAGAGCAAAGCTAATGATGAGTACAAGGCTTGATAGTAATACATGTGACAGATGATGAGTCTGAATCAGGAGTCTAGTTGGACAGATGGAAGAGAGGGTAGATTGAGAAATTTTTAGGAAAAGGTTGGCATAACTTGGTATTTAACTGAATACAAAGGGTGTAATTAATTAGGGAGACTAACTTTACTCCCAGGAGTAGCACTTGGGCAGTGGCGATGTAACTGACGTATAGACTATGCAGAATGTATTACGGAGAAGCGTGGTAGGGAGAGATCATGATTTTAGCTGAGTTGTGTTGACTTTTTGCATGTCTAACAGGTAAGGAATCACACACTCCACAAACTGCTAATCTGTTGAGATGGTTTTCTTCAGAATATCGTAGCAAACTTCACAGACCAGACGTGGGAACTTTCTTTAAGGGACAAAGCTGCATTGACACTGTTGAAGTCATGCTGAAGTGAATAGCATATGATTTAAAGTCAAAATATCCTTTAAGTTGTTCTTTGTCATTTCCCTGCAATGTGACTTCAGCAAATTGAAACTCTGTCACCTAACAGGATTATTGTGAGGACCAAGTGAATGAACATGTCAAAATAGTTTCTAACATGTAGCAAATGCTAAATTGTGTTAGTCCTTCCTTTCTTATTGAAAGGAATCTATTATTCTTCCAATAGTCTTTGCCATTCCTCTTCTCCTCTCTTTGTATTACCACCACTTAAATCATTCTGAATGGGATCTTGGCCTCCTCTCCCCATTTACACAATTGATTCATTCAGCAATTGTGTTTCGCAAGCCCTGCAGGGAATCAATTGCTGCTTTAGACACTGGGTATACAGCAGTGATGCTTCCAATTAATCTTCTATACTGATATACTAGTTATTGTTTTAAAATTCAGGATTAATTTTGTTACATAATGGATAAAAGGCCTCTTCTGTCTTCACGGTGCCTACATGTTCAGAACTAAATTTCTAACCAGGAGTAGGAAGACTTTCATAAAATCTGTCTCTAGTTTTCCTGACTGACCTCATTTACAGCCCACCCCCAAATCCCTCGGTATCCTTTCCAAACCCCCAGGTGTTCTATTATTTAGCATCACACTTTTCCTCACAGAACTCATCTTTTATGAACATCATTTCTTCTGCCGAGTGGTCCTGCTATTGTATGGTGTTTCTTATATTTAAAAGATCTGATACTCTGTCCTGGTATTAGAATAAAGGTATTTGGTCTTCAAAATTTACTAGTTCTTTTTAGTGGTCCATAACTTCTACTTTTTGCTTGGCATAATTATTTATTTTAGATATGTGTTCCCAGACCACTTATGTGAAGCTCTCATAGCATAATGTCCTCCTCTGTAAAATTTAGTATTGAGCTGCTGATCTGAACATATGTTCTCTGCTGGCAGCCAGGTCACAGAGAGAAATGAGTTGAAGGCACAGAATTCATATCAAAGTCAACAATTAGTTAAGATATATTTTCTTTCCAGGGAATGTATTATGCTAATGGATGTTTCTGCATTTGGAAATAGGAATGGTGGGTGAATAAGCATTTGCTGCTGTCCCCAAATTTCGTTCAGTTGTAGGTGTTTATAGAGGTGAAGATGTTTGGTAGGCACTCAGAAATGTCTACCTGGTCCTCAAAAGAGAGAGGACCTGGAGTAAAAGGAGCTAGTGAAAGAGAAAAAGAAACCTTTATGAGAACCCAGAGAGTGTAGCATCATAGTAGTTGAGGGAGACTTCAAAAGGAGACAATCAGGAGTACTAAATACTTGGTAAATGACAAAAGATTTTGAGGATCAGGAAGACCGGGCATGACAATAGTAGGGATAACTGGAGAAAAAGAAAGTGGCGTTGCAAGAGAAAGAAGGAAAAATACATGGATCCGACATTGACAGGAAACTGGAAAAGGCATGAAGGTGGGAGGAGGGGGGCAGGACAACTTGTTTGGGGTGATGGTTGTTGGGGAGCCCTAAAGGCTTAGAGGTTTCCGTAGGTCACTTACAAAATGATCCAATATACCAGTGCCATGCTCAGCAATTACTGTGTACGTGTGTGCTGGTCTGCTTTTCTTTTTTTCTTCTTTGCTTTAATCCATCTTTATCTTTTAATACAGAACAAAACAAAAGCCTTTATTTCTGAATTGCCACAGCCTTTGCCCCTGAAATTCTCTATGCTCTGAAGAATTATGTAAGGCTTTAGTCAAACATCTGCTTTTTATTTATCTTTGTTTATTTAAGTCCCCACTTTATTATTTTATAAACAGTAGCACAGATAACGAAATTATGGATGGTTATTTTTGTTGGAGAAGAATTAAACAGTGCTCAGCAAGAATAAAAAATTTTAGCTGTCAGGAAAAGTTTCCAATTCTCCTCTTTTGAGAAAAGACGGGTTAATTTTCATTTACTTGAGCAGAAAACATGTTTTCTCCAATTTTTACTTCTCCACGAAGGCAGTAAGAGGTTGCCAAGGGCTTTGTAAGCATTTGAGAGTGCGGATTTGGTGGTAGCAAAGTGGAGAGAACACTTCTGTGCTGAAATATAGAGGAGCACTTAGGGCCGTAAGGGGACTGTGCTCTATCTGGCAATGTTTAAAGGCTGGTAGGGATATACTGGACTTTCCAGATTAAAGTAATTACACTATCATTTTAGGATTTTCAACATACATGCTTGGTTGTTAAGAAACAAAAATCGACTGAGTAAATTTTAAAGATCTTTTGCCTTTATTCAATAATTCATGAATCAGGTAGCATCCAATATAGCAGATAGAAGGAAGCTCCGAGGAGCTGTACAAAATGAAAGACTTCCATAGGCAGAAAGGAGTGGGAACAAGGAAGCTGTACTAGACAAAAAGGAGATTGGTTATGGCAAGGTCACTTTCCTTTAGGGGATGTCAGGGGTCTATCAGGCAGATGACCTAACTAGTGCTGATCAGGGTATTCCTGGTTGACTGGTTTAAGAATCCATTTCTGGGAGAGCCAAAACTAATTAAGTCTCAGTTTAGTGACTTAGCATAAGTGACTCCATTTTGGGCTTGCTGTCATTGTTTTTAATAGGGTACATTGTTTTCCCAACTTTTAGAGTTTCCATGAGGAAGGCTACTCTCTAATATTTCCTGGTCCTCAGCTGCATTGCCAGTCCTTTCAAGGAGGTGGCTTGATGAGTATGGATGAGGAATTAGTATGTGTGGCTCAGCTATTTGCTTCTACTTTTTTCTGGGAGCTCATCCATGCCATAAATTTTTATAGGTGAGACTACCACATAATCTGGCAGGCTTTCTCTTTCTGAGACTAAGTGAGCACGCCAGTTTATTTATGAGGCTAGGATTAAAAAGATCATTGTTACTGCACACAATATCCTCAAATTTAACATTTTTTTTTTAGTAATAAAGGTGAAACTTTGTTATTATCTACCAACATGTTTGTCTCTGTTAATGAACTCAAAACTCACATAGAGAGATATCTGTTGTCAGTTGAGGATTGAAAAGATCAATTAACATCCTTCACTAGAAAATGTCTTGCTGATAAAGTAGACAATTGATATTTATATGGTACTTACAATGATCTTCACACTGTGATTTCATACTACTTTGCTCTGTATCTCTACTATATAATTTATCACATTGTTAAAATGGCTACCTTATTTATTTCTTATTCATCTCTATGTCTAGTTCTTAGTTCACTGACTGGCACATAATACGTGCTTAATAATTATTTGTGGAATATATAAATGAATGGAATTCAAAAGATCTTTAAGGAATATCAATTCCATTCTCTTTTCTGTAACTTGAATTTAAAAATAACCAAAAAAGAAAAATTAAAAAACCTGATATCTGACTGAAAATTATAACACTAAACATTTGGGAGTTCTTCTATAACATGTATCATTTTATGAAGGGCAAAACATCCCATATTTTATGACTGTTTTGTTATTTTATAAGCATTAGGTGTGAATCTGAATTATAAAAAGAGTCATTTTAATTAGATATAATGATCATGAAATAGCAGAGGTAGAACACCATGCTGTTAATCCCAAAACAGAAAAAAAAAATGACATGCAAATCAGAGGCAGCCTAATGTAGACCTTAGTACAATTATTATCATTATTGTTACTATTCTTGTAAATAAATGTTATCACCAGATGTAATGAGATTTGTCATAGTTTAGAAGTCGATTCAGGCTTAGAACTAAACATTAACCACGGAAATTATGGATAAAATGAAATTAGAAATAAAACTACCAAAACCTGCAATGATTTAAAAGACAAATGGGTACAAGGTATGACATCCCCGAATTTTAGGCAAGTAGTTTAAGCCTTCATAGAACTAAGTGGCTTTTCAATGGAAGTTGTACACACCTCCCTGCAGGCAGTTTTTGAATGGTCAGAACCTGCATTTTTACAAAGGAGCTTGGGTGCTATGTAGTTGAAGTAAAGAAATAAAGAAACTTGATTTGAAAATTATTAATGAGTTTAAATAGGATTTTTCACATTATTGAAATATGAAGTCACAAGTTCATACAAGTCACCGTTGAGGCTGATGGGTATGTTAGTTCTCAATCAGTTCTTATTACATTTCAGGGGATACAGTTCTGATGTATATTAAACACATCCTTTCCTACAACCAACGTGTGAAATAAAGGGGTTACCATTAATATGACCAACGGTTTTTGAAGCCATGGAATCTCATTGCAAATATATTTTTCTTCGCAAAATGTATTAACTGACATGGCCATTCACAATTCACATGGCTAGTATTGCTCTTGATGACTTGATGAATATTTTAATAAAGCTGTGTTGAATAAGCAAATCAAAAATATGTATATGCCAAATCCATTACATTAGAGGCTTTTGCTTTAAGTTTTGGCATTGTTTAGATGGATTAACCTGTTTCACACAAGGTGATCTACCCTGTGTGTGCAATTTATAATCTCTACAAATAATGCATACATTTTCATGTAATAGCAAAACACAAAATGGCTCAACTTTGCTGCTAAATTCTCCCAAATAGGTGTATCCATCTTGGGGAAAAAGGGTGAATATGACTAAGCATCCTTATACAGAAGAAATGTTAAATACTGTCCTCGTAGACAATTGGCAAAGTGGTTATTTTACCCCGAACCCTTCAAGCATCTACTACAAGTCGTATGGTCTGATTCCAAAGAAAGACTGGACATTTCGAAGCCAATTTGCAAGATTAATAATTAGGTGAATTACTTTAAAAATGTAAAATTACGTGGTAAAACAAAAGAGAAGAGTGGCGTAGCCATTAAAGGCTATTGCAGAGGGGGTATATTTACTTCCTACACTTTTGGCAAATCCATGCTTTTATTTTCTATGACATCTCATGGTCCAACCTTCCTGATATCGAAGTTCCCAGAGGCAGTAGGAGCTTATTAATAAGATGGGATTTTTGTGAACTTGTTTGGGCAGCTGGATTTGGAAAGAGTTTTAAGGTTTTGAACAAATGCGATCATCTCACCAGTGATACATCAGGTCATTTATTTGTGGCAAGACAGACATTTCCATAGGGCATTTTGTTTCCCATATTGAAAAGTTCAAATACTGTCTTCTTTTCCTTAGAAACTTAATTTTTGCTGGGAATGGACTAAATTATTCAAGGTTTAAAAAGAAATGTCAAGCTTCAGAAATCCCAAACTATTACTTATTTTTCTAAGTTAACATTATATTAAACATAGGGGAAATCTGGCACCAGAGTATCTTTTAGTAATATAGTTTCACAAAATTTCTTTTTTAAAAAAAATATTTTATTTATTTATTTGACAGAGAGAGAGGGAGAGAGCACAAGCAGGGTGAATGGCAGGCAGAAAGAGAGGGAGAAGCAGGCTGTCTAACTGAGCAGGGAGCCCAATGCGGGGTTCGATCCCAGGACCTCAGGATCATGGCCTGAGCCAAAAACAGATGCTTAACCGACTGAGGCACCCAGACACCCCCAAATTCCTTTCTTTATCAGATTGTTTTTGGGGTTTATGTCAAATCATAGGAACATAACTTTTTAATCAATGTATAATCCTGGTGAAAAGTATAACATATTTTTCTGCACTGATCTAAGTTAAATAATAAATACATAAATAATAAACACATCTACCTTGAAGTACTTTCCTTCTAGAAATCTATTCTTTTGAATTATGGAAGTTTGAAAAATTCAGAGTGTAAGTTGTCAAGGCCTAGTTCCCTTGCAGGTATATTCTACCATTGCAGGTAAATTTCTACACCAGGATTGTCACCAGGACTGTCTTTCTCAAGGACCTGGGAACCATCCTTTGAAATATAAGCATCCTTCTGAAGTATAAGCATCAAGAAAAATAAGACACCTATATCTTAGTTTCTGAGGGCGTGGGGCCATGGGCAACAATTAGTAAACATTGATGAAGCTCCCCACTGCATTCCTCCAGCACTTTTTCGTTAGCTCACTCCAGTGTTTAAATATCCTCTGACCTTGGGGTTGCCTGGGTGACTCAGTTGGTTAAGTAGCTACTCTAGGTTTCAGCATAGGTCATGATCTCCTGGTTGGGGATCGAGCTCCCCTTGGAGCCCCATGCTCAGTGAGGAGTGTGCTTCCCCCCTCCCTTTGCCCCTCTCCTCCACTGTGCACTCTCTCTTCCTCAAATAAATATGTAAATCTTTAAATAAATAAATAAATAAATATCCTCTGACCTTATGTTTCAGCAGTTGAGTTCAATTTTTCTCTCCCATAGCAATAGACTCTCTCCTCCATTACAATAGTCTTGTCTAAATAAAGTCTTCCTTGCCTGTTTAACTGATCCGGTGCAGTTTTTCTTTTGCACACATAACCAGTCTTTGTGGCCTGGAATGAATGATGCAGGGTTTGATATATATACTGGGAATAGTTAAACTGTTCTCAATCTCGCTTCCTGAGAAATCACACACTCAAAATAAGGCTGTAATTTAGCCACAGAATCACTCTATACATGTTGGTGGGGAATGCAAGCACTTCGTTACTATGTATAGAACTTTGGTTTTGAGTTAGGTTAAGAACTCAGGGAAGAGAACTATAAAGAACTCAGGCTTGAAAAGCTATTACCCCATTGATATCCAAGAAAGTATAAATCCTGAATTTATTTATTTATTTAAAAATTTTATTTGTTTATTTGAAAGAGAGAGAGAGAGATCATTAGTGGGGGTAAGGACAGGAGAAGTAGATTTCCCTGCTGAGAAGGGAGCCTGAAGCAGGGCTGGATCCCAGGACCCTGGGGTCATGACCCGAGCCGAAGTCAGACACTTAACCTACTGAACCACCCAGGCACCCCTAAATCCTGAATTTCAAGACAAGAATAAAACTTGCTATCTTTTATGTCTTGAGAAATAATGGGTTAGGGCATAATGTACTTATGAATGATGCTTTATTTCACCTTATGACTTTTGGGATGAGTTAAGTTTAATTGTGATAATATGGGACTTGAAATAATTGGAAAAAAAAAGTACTCCTTCATCTTTTTACTCATGCTGGTATTCCTTCTTTTTGTCTTTTTATTCAAACTGACTCTATGGATTCCAAAGTTTAGATGGCAATCAATATATTACAGATTTGGAATATAAAGGAAATAACCTGTAGAAAATAAAAATCTTCTGTATATTCTTGTATTCCTGACCCATCATTTCAGCTTTTAGAGTACATTTTTAGAAATTTATGCTATGGATATATTTACCCATGAGCACAAAGATACATGTCACAAATGCCCATGGTAGAATTCTTTGTATTGTAAGTGCAATTAATTAATAAAGAGCATTTACTTAAGATACAATAAATTTATATGCTAGGATACTAAGCAGGCACCAAAAATAATGATATATGTTGTACAGATTGTATGATTGTAAATGCTGATATATTACTAAGTGTAAAAAAGTAGTGCCTATGTACCCATGTGAGTGTGCAAGTGTATAATCCTGTTTTTATATATTTGTGTGGCATGTGCACCTATGTAAGAAGAGTCATGTGAGATACACAAGGAAACATTCACATATACTTCCAGGAAGTGGTTCTCAGAGTCAAGGAAGAGGAGTTAGAATTTTATATTTCTTATTGTATATCCTACTGCACTGTTTGATTTTTAAGTCAAGTTTATATATGTTAATCATACTTATTATATGCAATTGTTTATAAAAAGGAAATTCTCTGTCCATAAAGTATTAAATGCAGAGATGATTATGTCAAGAACAAGATAGGCTATTCTGCAATTATAGCATCTAATGGCATGGGGTGAACTATATTTCCTCTATAATTTTGATCAGTAGAAGGTATCCCCTTTACTTATTAGAGGCTTTACAAAAGACAGGGATCCTTTGGTGTGCATGACAAATGAATCCCTAGCAGGAAGAACATCTTGCATAATTTAAACTAAGGCCTTGGAATTCCACTTATGTCATAGGACACTAGTTCATATCTGGGCCATCAATACATGTCAAGTGATACAACTGACAACTGTATCTTGAATTTCAGAATTGAATAGCAAATAGAGATATTCTATTGCCTGAGACTTCTGGAGCATATACTATTTACATAGAGACACCAGAAATTAATCATTTAGATAAAACCAGTTAAATATTCACACCTTTGATTACTGCGTTTAAACATTCAGTATGGTTTAAGGCAATTAGCTTTGCGATTTGGGGGAAATGGGAAGTGTTGTGTCTTGGGACGGGCAGTGTGGGCTTGTTAAAGAATCCATGACATATGAAGAGAGTTAACCTAAGTCGTATGCACTGAGCGTGAAATAGGAAATGCAGCCCTCAGAGCTACCGGTTAAGATCCTCTTATCTCCCTGCAGACGGAAACTGAACTTTACGTGTTGCTGGTGCTAGTGAGGCAGCCTACTATGTTTATCACAAATGGGGGCTGGGAGTCTAGTTAAAAGGATTTTATACTCTTTTGGCTTCAGCACAAAACCAGCTGCAGAAATAACCACCCCCACCACCCCCAGCACCAAACAGAATCTATTAAGCCCCCACATCCACATGGATTCTATCAAAGCCAGGCTAATGGAAATCAACTCCAAATCCAGCCGGCACAAGGATAAATGAACAATCTTTATCCTGTGTCTTTATGTTTCTTAGAATACCTTGATTTTTCAGAGTTGTGAGATATTGTTCGTTCTTATATTTCATTTCAGAAATGGTAGCAGCTCTCAGGCGGAGGAATTAGTCAGTTGTTAAACCATATGCAAAAGCCATTGTTTATAAAGAGTTATTGACATTTCAAAGTCATGAGACAATTCACTCTGCATAGCCAGGTTGGCTAATGTGAGGTTATATGTAGTGAAAATCACAAGAAGATTAAAATTTTCCTGTCCTTCGCCCTTACCCTTTACAAAGTCTCAACAGAAATACTTTATTCCTGATGGCAAACTCTTGTTTCTCTTTGGACAATAGGTTTGGTTCAAGCTCATATTTATCTATTCTTTAAACTTGTAATCCTCCTTTTTCAGTGCGTCTTGGCCGGGAGCACACGATTCAGAATGCTAGATTCTAGGCTTAAATGTTTATTGTCCCTCTACAATATGTTATAAATGAATTGACACTACAATTAAAATGAGGCCAGATAAATGTCTGCAGTTGGAAGGTCTCTTTATACTGAGTTCTCTTGACAACCGATGACATCATATGAGCCATTTCCAATGATTTGAATAATGAGGGGGTAGACCTGCCCCTGAATCATCTACTCCAACTATCATTCCAGATGCAACTCTAATTTATATAGGAAATCCTGGGATATAGGGTACAAACTATTCTTGCATATTTTAAGAAGAAAGGAAAAAATGACAGAGAAGGAAGGCTTCTTTTTGCCATACTTTAATACACCTAGGAATTATAACCCAGCTATATAAGAATCCTCATGGAGAACACTGAATATTCTGAAATGGTGGTTTTGACATTAAATGGCCATATCTGGAATTGCATTTTTGAAAACTAAGCCTGTAATTCCACCTACCAAAAATAGAGAGTAGATAAATCAAAATTTCTTTAATAAGGATGCCCTATTAGAATGGGAAAATGAGTTCGAGTCAAATGAATCCTGTTTCTTTAATGCGGAGATTTTCACAGATTAAAAATTAATCAAAACTTCAGAGAAATCAGAGTTCGATGAACTTGATACTTTAAGATAGTTAGTTTTCAAAAAGAAGTCTTGCTATTTGTTAAAAACAAAGTGTGATAAATATTATTAAAGTTCTAAAGATTTCAGAGCAATAATTTTGCATCAGTAATCACAAAGAATTTTTAAAAACTCCAGACAGTATTCTGATTTATGTAACTCACATCTAAGTAGAAGTGAGATTAAAAATGGAAGAGAAAGATCAAGGAAAGATTTCACTGGATTCCCTATTATATTTCCATTAACCAAGGATAGGAGATATCGTTGAAATTTCAGTAACCTTGTAAAGAATGAGCAACTACTGTGATCATATTTTTGATCTGTTCTCCTGGCTTTTCAGCTTCACTTGTAGTTTTTCCCTAGAATTATCCTAATCCATAGAGTCTTCTGGGTTTCACACAGAGAAAAGTTTGATGAAAAACTTTTACCATTCTACAGATATCCCTGTACTTGGTTCTTATATCAGCACTGGCCCTAACCTAAACGTAAACCTAAATTTCACTCTGGAACAATGAACTGCACAGGCATGGGGGATGTACTGTTTGCAGAAGAAAAAGATAAGGGAAAAGGCCTTTTGATCTAGCCCATGCCTTCCTGGTAGGGTCAACTAACAAGATGACAACTGCTTATCTTAATGAGGACAACTACTTATCTATTGTGACCTTGAGGCAAGAAGGGTAAAGATACAATGCCAACTCTCTAGAGATGTCCGAAGATTGGACAGAGCTAGACCCCTGATGATGCCTTTGAATCACTGGATTAATCCTGGAACAAGTGACCCCCAGACTTCTGTTGACATAAATAGAAATGGTTGATGTATATCAACCATTGATATACCGTGGCCATTGATGTATTGAGAATTTCTGTTCCTTTTATAGCTTCCTGCCTAATTAGAATAACTCTTTACATAGCATATAAGATCTCCCATGACAGGACCCGGATGACTGCATTTCCCATCACTTTCCTTTATGCTCAGGGAAGCACTGCTTTTTTTTCTGTCTCTTCTCAGAAATGCCACCTCAGTGTCCATCGATATCTACCCTTCCCTAGTTCTTGTCTAATTCACTGATCATTGCCTTCCCATTGTTCTAACCAGTCGAGTGTCAGTTTAAATGCCGCCTCTCAGAGATACTTTATCTGATCATTATAGTCAAGGAAATTGCTCCCAATGATTTATTTTTTTTAAGATTTTATTTATTTATTCAACAGAGAGAAAGTGAGATAGCACAAGCAGTAGGAGCAGCAGAGGGAAAGTGAGAAGCAGGCTTCCCACTGAGCAGGGAGCCTGATGCGGGGCTCGATCCCAGGACACTGGGATCATGACCTGAGCCGAAGGCAGATGCTTAACCAACTGACCCACCCGGGCGCTCCTGATTTTTTTCTTTTTTTCCTGTAGTAGAAACATTTTGGTTTTTACTTCATGGCACTTTTAATTTTTATTATAGATTTTCGATTCCTTAATCATATGACCCTGTAGTGTAATCCCAGTAAGACCAGGATATCAAGTGTATAGTAATTACTTCTGATACCAGGCTCCAACCCAGGGAATCTCTAGCACACGGCAGGAACTTGACAAATACGTGATGATTGAATCGACGCATAGGGCTACTGGTTGGTTCCTCAACAAGTGAAGAAATTTAATTCCTATCCCATAGTGTTTTCCTCCTGAAAATGAACACTCTTGTCAAATCGGTGGGGCCCTGCCATGTTGGTATTGTATATTTTGATTCCCTTTGAGCATTTTTATGTGTAGACATTACTTCTACTATCAAGGAACTTTGAATCACTCTGCTTATTTCACTTTTTGTGTGCTAAACCAACCAGTATAATTTATTTCAGTAACATTGTTATGAAATTTCCCTTTATTAATTTATATTCCACTTATGAAACAGTATAAAATCTTTCCGTTACCTCTTATTTAAAAAATAAAGTTGTTACATTGTAATAATGTGAAAACAAATCTTACATCAGAATTTTTAAAATGTGGTGTATGGGAAAATTATTCCATTAATTCTAGGAAAAAGAACAACTTGTAATGGAAAGCAGAATAATGGCATTTACCAGCTAGATTTCATTAGGACTATCCATTAGAAATTAAATTTAGCCGTAGGTAAAGGAGATCCCAGTATAATAGCATAATGAGTTTGGGGTTTTTGTTTTTCCCACGTAACAGAAAATCGTTTGCCCGTTGACATTGGGTCAGGGCTCATGGATATGAGGGACGAGATCTAGGATACCCTTGGCTTTTCCCTTATGATGATTTCGTCATCACAAGGTGGATGTTGAAGCTCCGGTCTTCACTTCTGCAGTCTAATCAGGAATAAGGGTAAAGAAGTCACATTTATTGTGAAATTCTCGGGTGACCTCCATTTATATCTTATTGGCCAGAACTGGATCTCAAGACTACAGCTACCTGCAAAGCAGATTAAAAATATATGTTTCTGGATGTCCCAGGAAACCACAGTTGTACCAATTATGAAGAAAGGAAGAATGTCAGCTTTGTTGATAGTTCTGCCAAAGTAGTTATTTCAGATGGTTCTGTGTGCCCGATGGTCACATTACTAGACTCACCTTGAAACTTCCATATGAGAGATGTACTGTATAGGTCTTCTTCCTCCCATGCAACCACTGTGCAATGGAGAGAAAATGAAAATGTTTTCACTTTTGTTTATCACCAGAGAATGTTCTCTTCATAAATGATAGCAATTTCTTATGGACGCAAAATAGGCAAACCCAAGAACTAACCCTTACTGCACACAGTTTCTTATTCTTTTGCATGTGGATATTCGGGTGGCCCACCACTGTCTGTTGGCAATACAGTTCTTTTCCCATTACGTTATCTTTGCTTCCTTGTACAGGATCAAGTGTCCTTAGATGTGTAAGTTGGTATCTGAACTCTTAATTATATTCCATTGATCTATATTTTTGTTCTTATGCCACTACTACACAGTTATTGATTATTGTTGTTTTTTGGTGAAATCTGAAATCAAAAAGTAAGAGTCTCCCAAATTTCTTCTTCTTTTGCAAGGTTGTTTGGTTATTCTGGGTCACTTAGGTTTCCATCAGAATGTAAGGACCAGCTTGTCAATTTCTGCAGAAAAGGCAACTGGAGTTTTGATAGGAATTGTGTTGAATGTGTATATCATTTGGGGGGGTATTGCCTTAACTAGTGCCTTCTTCCAATCTCTGAAAGTATTTCCACTTATTTAGATTTTAATTTGATTCAGTGATTTTTTTTCAGTAATCCTTATATTTCTTGTATACATTTATTTATAAGAATTGTATTTTTTGGTACTACTATGAATAAAATTGTTCTTTTAATTTCATTTTTAGGTTCATTATTATTAATATATAAAGTAGAACTATATTTCCTATATTGATGTTGTGTCTCACAAACATGCTGAACTTGTTTACTAATTCTACTAGTATTTTGTGTGTGTGTGTGTGTGTGTGTGTGTGTGTGTGTGATATTTTTAGTATTGGATTACTCAGAGTTTTCCATATAACACAATCATGCCATTTGCAAGTGCCATTTTCAAACTGGGTGTCTTTTATTTCTTCTTACCTAATTGCCCTGGCTAGAACTTTCAGTACAATGCTGGATAGAAGTGATGAAAGTAAAAATCTTTTTTTGTTCCTAATCTTTCAGGAAGTGTTTTCAGTTTTTCACCATTGGGTTTGGGGTTAGGTATGAGTTTTTTTGTAAATGCCCCCTATCAACTTGGAGACATTCACATCTATTCCTAGTTTGTCGAATTTTTTTTTTCTCTCATGAAAGGGTGTTGGATTCTGTTTAATTTTTTCTATGCCTATTATGGTAATCTGATCATTTAGGTTTTTGTCTAATAACATGGTGGATGAATTGATTTTCATACATTGAATAAAACTCGCATTCCTAGATAAGTCCCACTTGACAATGGTGTATACATCTTTCCTATATGTTATTCTATTCAGTTTGGTAGCATATTGTTGAGGATATACATGTATTCATAAGGAATAGCAGTTTTGTCTGTTTTCTTTTCTTGTGATAACTATGTCAGTATTACAAGAGTAATATTGTCTTCATAAAATGAGTTGAAAATGTTTCCTCTTTATATTTTTTAAAGAAGATGTGAAGTATATGTGTTAATTATTTTGAAGCATATGGTGGAATTTCCCAGTGAAAGACATCTGGTTCTGGAATTTTCATTGTTGGGTTTCTTTCTTTCTTTTTTTGGATTGCTATTCTGTTTATTTGTTATAGGCCTACTTAGATTTTTTTTTTTATTTCTTCTTGGGCTGGGCCAGTTTCAGTAGTTGTATCTTTTTAGAAATTTATCATCTCATGTAGATGATCTAATATGTTAGCCTTCAGTTAATCATAGTATTCCTGTATACTCTGTTTATTTCCATAAGGTCAGTAGTAATGTTTCCATTTCCATTCCTCATTTTTCTAGTTGGGGTCTTCTTTCTTTTTCTCTTGATATATATATATATATATATAGATAGATAGATAGATAGATAGATAGATAGATAGATAGATAGATAGATATAGATATATAGATATATAGATATATATATTTAAAGTAGTCTCTATGTCCAGCATGGAGTCCAATATTGGGCTTGAACTCATGACCTTCAGATCAAGACCTGAGCTGATATCAAGGATTGGACACTCAATGAACTGAGCCACTCAGGCACCCCTTTCCTTGATTAATCTTGTAGAAATTAGAGTTAGTGGTACAAAGGTGAAGTTTAAAAGCTCTCCCTCAATACAGAAGAGAGCAAAAGAAACTCATAAGATGGTTAAGGTGAGTGATATGGAAACAAAGGAAAATATATAAAATATATACTTAATTATTTGGTTTCTAAAAATAAGATGACATAAAAAAGTACTGATCTTAAATATAAAAAACAAACTTATCTGAGATAAAAAAATAAATGAAATTATAAAATTAATGTGATTACTTGCACAGGGCAAAATCGATGAAAAAAAGCACTCTAAGATATCAATAAATATTTATTGTATTTCCACCATATGACAAGTACTTAGCTTGTATATCAAAAATAAGCCAATCTACATCTCATTTATTCTTCACAATAATCTTATGAAGTAGAAATTATTTTTGTTCTTTTTGACAGAATTCTATTTTCCTAGGAGAAAATAGATTATACATGGAATCTTAAAAAAACCAACTCATACAAACAGACAGTGGTTTTCATGGGCTGAGGCATGAGGGAAATGGGGAGATGTTGGTCAAAGAGTACAAACTTCCAGTTACAAGATTTAGTAAGTTCTGAGAATCCAATAAATGACACGATGGCTATTGTTAAAAAAAAAAAAAAGGAACATAAAAGTGCAGAGAGATGAAAGAACATTTATCAGGTCAGAAAGCTAGTCTCAATGAGTGCCAGGATTTTAATCCATATGTGTCTTTCTCTACTGCTCTTGCTTTACCAAATACAGCATTACACTTGTGATTCTGACCCAACATTTAAATATTCATATGCATAGCATTTTATGTATTTGGTCATTGATAAAAAATAAGATTATATATATATATGTATAGACATACATATATATTTATGCATATAAAACGAATAATTCAGCAAGTTGACAGGTTTTTCTAGGAATATATTCATTGATTTCTGATTACATGTAATGATGAACTTGTATCAATTGGTATCAGTGAAGAGTACTTTTTTTTTCTAACTTAGATAAGATGAAGATGCTCAATTGAAGATATATTTTGTATGTTATTTTTCAAGGTGAAAAATGAGAACACTACATCCAGTAAGAACATGCACTGCTTTCCACCTTTTGGTTTATGCAATTTAACTGATAATTGAGCACAGGCATATAGAGTTTAGACCTCGACTATAGCTTGGGGTGGAGGAGACAAATATTTCATATGAGGAAACCACAGACTCAGCAGCAGATGCCTGTTTCATCCTTGGCCAACCCCTTTCCAAACATGTGTTTGCATTTTAATGAGAGTAGATACATAACTTCTCAGGAAAAGGCTACAGTTAAGTAGAGTCAAATCAGCAAAATGCTGTATGAGTTGCTGGAGAAATGTCTGGCAACAGGAATAGATAGTGATTGTTGATGTGATCACTGTTCAAGAGGTGTTGTAGTCATGCTATGGGCCTTCAGCAGAGACTGAAGAAAGCAGCATGATGTTGGAGCATCACTATTAAGTGTTCATTCCTTCAAATGGCATCACTCCTCTTTTTTAATTGTGGATTTGAGTTGAATTGTGGAGTTGATTGTTTCATTGCAAATGCCAAATTTGGGGCCAGAGTGTATTGGTGTGATTGGTGGTTCAATTCTTAGCAGCTGTGTGACTTACCCTCTCTGTGCCTCGATTGTCTTTCTTACAGGGGCTTCTGTGGAGCCGAAATCAGTTCAACCATGGGAAGAAGTTGGAGTAGCGACTGGTACAGAGTAGGGTCTCAGTCATGTTAATGTTATTGCTGCGATTATCCCAAAGCTAAATTTCTTTAACGCTACTTGCCAACTAATCTCCAACAAGGTATTAGCTGTTTCAGTTAAGGTGTTTATACTTAAGGGTATTAAAATTTAATTAGGTGACTCCTGAAGGTTAGAAAACCTTCAAAGTCTAAAGGACAGGACATCTAATTGTGGAATTTCAGACACTTTGTGTCAGGCCCCAGGAGAGGAAGCGTTGCTATTGCAGCAACATGCAGTGCTGGGCACCCCTCACATTACTGCGTGTGGGCAAATGTTTTCACCATCTGTGCGTAATAGAGCCCCAGAACAAGGAATCCAGAGAGAAAACAAAACCTAAACTCCGGGGAGGAAGTGGACGCAGACTGAAGCAACAGCCAGAGCAGCGTCTCATGACAGTATGGCCGTCCTCCGGATACTCACGTTGCCTTATGTCATGGAGTTGTGACATTCTTCCTATGCTGTTGAAATGGTCTTGATTTGTGGTTTCACACGGCTTCTATATAAGTCTACTTGCAAATACAGGAAGGAGTGACTCCAGTCTGCTAAGTCTGTTTACAGAGCAGATCTTCAATGAAATTATCTAAAGGAGAGAAATGTGCGTGCTGATGACGACTCTCAGTGACCTTTGACTATCCTCCAGTAATTTTGTATTTGTAAGGAAGCTATGTGAGCTCTTGTGAATAGCAACCAAGCAAACAATGAAACAATGAAAACAATTAAGGATATGGTGAAACTTTTATTCCTCTCATGCCCGTAATGATGAATTTGTGTTTGAGCAGAATGCTGGCAAGAAGAGCAAATTAAAAAGTCAGAAAGAAATCAGAAATCAAAAAGAAAGAAGGTAGGAAGGAAGGAGAAAGAAAGAAAGAGGAAGGAGGGAGAAAGAAAGAAAGAAAGAAGAAAAAAGAAGAAACGAGAAGAAAAGAAAAATGGTGGGAAAACAAAACTTCTTGAAATAAAATACTACAATTAAAACATTAGCAGAGTGGGGGTGTTACTTCACTCTCCAGCTCTATATGGAGAGCATTCACTTAACCTGACAAAATGACTAAGGTTGGGAGGATCAGGGAGGTGAAGTCTTGACTGCAGTTCTTTGGCCCTTGGATGGCAAAGGTTATGCTCTCTTCCTTTGAGTTATTTCCTGCCATTTTTCTCCTGATATATGAGCCATTTTGTTCAAGATACTTTTGGTAGGCTTCCTCTAAAAGGATTTCTAGTAACCTCCACTGGCTTGCTGTTTCTCCCCCCCACCCCCACCTCCCTGGCCAAGGAGACCCTTTCTGGAAATCTGGGAAGAGACAAGCCGGGGTGCACACCTCCGGCACTGGTGAATGCCAGGCTGTTGTGTTTTCAAGAGGCCAGATTGAGCCTGTTCGTCGTCCTAAAGAGGACCTGTTAAAGAGTGCTCCTAATTAGCTTACTGACTATCCGGAGAAAGCTCTCCTGGTCTCTCTGTGCCTGGTCATTATTGAGTAAGCTACTGCTGAATGAAACAAATGTGTTCTTTATAATGATGAGGTCATTTCTACGCTTATTAGTCTTTAAAGCAAGCTGTTTCTTAGAGAACAAAGTTGGATTTGAGAGAGAGAGAGGGAAGATGATGACTTAAAGAAAAAGAAAAGAAGCTTTTGTGTGTGTGTGCCCACGTATTTTATTAAAAGTTTTAGTGGCTGCTCCAAGAGCAAGGTGTCTGTGCCTTTAATCATTTTCATTTTAAAAACAGAGCCTTGTATTTCCACATCTTCAGCTGTCCCAGAGGGCAGCTAGGCCAACTTTAACAACATTAATTTCTCTTTATGACAGGACTAGTGCTGCCCCAGGTCTTCAGAACTGCCTAAAATGTCTGGAAAAGTAGATAATGAAGAGGATATTAGAATTGTAAACAAGAACAATTTTGTAATAAAAACCATATATTTTCTCCATTGGACTTTGGGCTTAATACTGCGGCAGCAAAAGTGTCACCAGTCATAATTTGTTGATGGCTACTGAGCATTAGTTACAGTCAGAGCGTGTGCATAAAGGGCAAGTCCTCCTGGCATCCCATTAAAGGAGCTCTCGGATGGGTAATTGCAATTTCGTTGTTCTAATGCGTCTCTTTCATTTGATTTTTCACTGTGCTACCTGATGAAAAGAACTTGGGTATGAAACTTACCAGGCTGCTCACGGAGGCTTTTGCCCTTATGCAGAGGTATTCCGCACCAGTTTAAAGGATTTATTAGTAGCGAATGGGAAAGGATCACCCTAGTAAAAGTCAAAGGAGACCCAGGTCCAACCCTGGATTACCTTCAAAGGTTGAGCAAGGAGCCTGATCCGAGGGTTGATAAAAGAAGCCCTTCCCTGACTGCTCTGTGTTTCTCTAGGAGCACGTCCCTGCTTCTATCATCTGTTTGTCCTTCTTGAGGACAGGGTTTATGAGATTGACACAGTGGACTAAGAAACTGTAGACCGTCCCCGAGAAACAGTGCGTTCTCTCCTTGTTTGTCTGCAAGAAATGTGGGCTCAAAGTGTAAAATGTAGGCATTATTGTCTGTTAACCTCATAATCGGCGCTATCTTCTTAAAGTGCCCCGCAGCTGAGAAAGTTCATGCTGTGCTTAACCTTTGTCTTTGCCTCATCCTTTGTTGTCCTCCCTCACTCAAGAAATCTGAACACATAATCCTAAAAACATAACAATTTCCGATGATATGGTTTTTGTTTGCCTTTCGTATACACTTTAACTATCCCGAGTGGCCTGTGTTCCATAATCTAGTCCCTGAATTTCGTTTTGCAAGAGAAACAGATGCGCACAGCCTCTCAATTTCTATTTAGATCTTTTCCTATTGAAGGTAATAATGAAAATATTTATGTTTTCAATTAGCCAAAACTTATTTGCACATTCATATGATTTTCTCTTCGAAATTGGCAATGTTTCAAAAGACAGTCATTCTAGTGAAGCGTAGGGTAAGATGCCAAATACTTGAATTTTGAGGTAAAAAGAGAAGGCATATTGTGTTTTAGGAAATCCTCTAAAATACTACGATTTGAAAAAATAAGGCAGAAACCTTTAGTCTGCCTCTCTCGGTGTCCAATTCCCTTTGCCACAGCCAGGATGTGCGGGGAGCCGACTTCATTCTTGCGCCATCAGGTTAGGGGTGGGGGTCCTTCGCATGACCTGGGGTTGCAGGAATCCCTTTCTGACACAGAGATCCCTCAGGCCTGGTACCAAGCAAAAGAGAAAAAGGAGCTCTCTTCCATTATTTAGGCACCTGTCCAGAGGTTGGGGAGAAAATTCCTCGTGTGGATTTTGCCTAAGAGAGCAGAGATAACCACCTTGCCTTCTGTGTCTAATAAGATGTGAAAAGGGGCAGAAATAATGAGCATTACATTGTATTTTTCATGTAAAAGCCCGAGAAACAAAACGTCCTGAGCACTGGCAGTGATTCCAGTCATTTTCAAATGAAAAGGGCTATTTGTTTCCAAATTACAGCAGCCACTGGAATGCATACGTTTATGGCTCAGAAATCCTCATTTTGTGAAGTAAAATTACCTTTCAGTAATTTAGTCACTGCAGGCTTTCTCCCGCTGACTGGTCAGAAGCTATCAGATAGCTTGCAGCTGCAGGCTGAGGCCCGACCATTTTTTTTTTTCTCCCTAGGACAGGCAGTTAGTTAGTAGAGCCATCAGTACGGCATCTGTCATCCTGCTAGGCCCAAATTGTTTTCTATGATGGATGTCACAGTCTGTATGATCAAAATAGAAGCCCTGCTGCTTTTAATTGCAAAATCGGAGTACTTGCACATTTGTTATTATGCCGAGGTTATTACCTCACACAAAATGAATTAACAGGTGAAAATAATTGATGAGAGGCGTCTAGGGATTTTTAGCCTCTTCAAAGAGACTTTGTAATTATGGCATAATGAATGTTCTGAGACATATCTGTGGGGGGCAGCATGAGACCACCAAAGATCTCTCCAGATTGATGATAAATTCTACTGAATTCTCCTGTAATACCGCTTAAATTTACTTAGCAATTAGTTTAATAGGCCTACATGATTCACGATAACGTACTGAGAATTTTTAAGTAAGTTTGTCCCATCAATCTATAAATTAAGCTACTTACCTGCGCTCTCTTGCCAAGGTGATGGAAAACGGGAACGAGTCAGACTTTCTGAAACAAAGGTGACAGGACAGGGGTTTGGGTTTCAGAAATACCTGACTAAATGCTGCTGGCGTCTCACACCATTTCCCTTCCCCTTTTCCAACAGCTTGTGGAAAGAGCCTCACCAAATTTTGTCCAAATGCAGTTTTAAGAGGTCCCAGCACGGAAAGACTCTGCATTTGTCCTGTGAAGTAAATCGTTTAAACATTTTGCAAGCTGAAGTAATTGCTCTTGGCTTTCTGACCACTCTTCCATTCAGACAGACTTGGTTGTATTTCAAATTCATTCAGCCCCTGAGTGCATCCATCCAGAGTGATGGAGTCCGGCCATCTTTCCCCTTGCTCTTGACATCCTGAAACTACACAGGGGGTAATCTCTGTCACCGAGAACTTAACTTGCAACGTCACCTCAGAGCACAGAAGGCACTTTTCCTGCACTAACCCAGTGCAGCCAACAGGCTAGGATACTGCTTTTCATGTGCACCTGAGTAGCTACAGAATAGTAGTTGTACAATAGACAGCCTAGATGCTGCAATGGTGGAAGATATTAACAAGTGGTGTGGGGGACCATTTAAAGGAAAGAAAACCAAAAAGACCTATAACTGACCAAAAAGACCTATAACTGCTTCTTTTTAACAACCACGTATTATTCACATACTGTGTGCATTCAAATCTCGAGGTAATTTTTTAAACAGCAAAAGCTACAAGTTAATTGTGGGCACTATCCTGAGAAACATACATCAGGGAAATCGTGAAGCTAGGAAAACTTTTCCGAAAGTAGAGGAGAGAAAAAGAAATAGAAAGCAGAATTGTAACTTTTGAGGAATTGTAAACTCAATAAAGGAGTCACATGTTTAAAAGCTTCTATAATCATTTTTTAGGTGACAGGAAGCTTTATCACAGATTCAAACTAGATTGATTAATCTATATTTCCAGAAGACATGCATTATTTACCATTGTTCTTGTTCCTTTTGTCACCCCCCTCCCCACACACACTTTCCTGCCCCAAAAGTAAGAAGCATCCGTCCAAGGCAGCTTTTCTTTTCGAGGCAGTTTTTAATGACCATTTGTTGTTATTCTTGTCCTGAGTTAAAATGAAATGCATATTTGAGGTGTGCAATCAGTATTCAGGAATGCAATTGATGTTGAGGGGATTCTTTATGTATATAGCATTAAATATAATATAATATATGATATTATATATATATAGAGAGATATGTTGATATAGATCATTCTTTGCAGATTTATGGCCAACATTTTGTAGTTAAGAGTATATAATATCAAAAGATCTCAGTAACAGGAAGAAAATATACATGGCAAGAAAACATAATGAATGCAAGGCAAGTAGTGGATTGCCCCACATGTGAAACGGACTGTGGTAACTCCTATCAGGCTGCATGTCATTCGCAGAGGCATTTTTCATAAACCTTCACACGCCTGCATTTATCTTCAGTATAAACCCCAAGATGAATTCTCCTAAGACATTAACGATAGATAAATGCTTTTTAAACAAAATAGTCTATTTGAAAAATCTGTGACAGAGGAAAGAGGGTGTTATACAATTGGACTTCGATTATGTCATAAACTATGGCACCAATCTGTGATGGTACTTTATTGTGGTCTTAACTTTAATTGAGGGCAAAATCACCTAAAATTCATAGGTCAATGCTGCAAAATCTTGATACTGGTTCATTTAGATGATGCCGGATCATTGTTATGAAACACAATAGAAAACACTCAAGGGATTTAAAAAAATGCAGGTAAAAAGGTGAATTTCTAAAAAGAGTTCATGTTCATTAAGGTTGGATGCAATTTTTGAAATTTGATTTTTAAAGATAATTCAAAATCATCATAACACCAACCAATAAGCAATAGATGGCACAATTTGAATTTCACGGTACGCTCTCCAAACACAAATAGATGTGTTTTGTACGGAAATGAAGAACAGAGGGATTGGGTGTGCTTTATGATAGCTTTGTGACAAATGACACATGCATAGAGTGCAGTGTAACTGACTCTAAAGCAAATTCAGCTGCTTTATTCTTGTCTCTTCTTTTTTCTGTATAATATGTACAGAAGTACAAATGTTTAGATGGCGTCTAGTGACTACAGACAAAGAGTGTTCAGTGCAGTGTGTATGTTTACCAAAGAAATTGTATTTTAGATGGGAAAATCTGATGCTCTTTTTAACGACTGTAGAATGTGAAGCAGTAAGGATATGGAAAAGAATATTTGTTTTATTCATGGGCCATCGCAAAATGATTCTCGTGTGTCGTAGGGGACGGTGAGCTCATGGAGTCTGAATCACTGGGTTCCCAGACATATCTGTTTCCAGGAAAGGAAAAGATGTTGTTGATAATTTAATGAGAATGCAAATAACTTCTTTGATGATGCTAGAATTTTGGTAGTGTTCGTCTGCTGCTAGCATGCCCTGAATTCTGTGTAATTAAATGGAATTGGATTTTGGACCTGGCTTTATGAAGACGGCACTGGTTTCTGAGTAATACCCATTCAAACACCTCACTCTGATGTATTGCATTAATAGATCATCAGAAGCAGTTGTCATTCCAATGATGTATTAGTGTAATACATGAGAACGAGACTCACTGATGATGTATTTAGTACTCACAAGATGGCAGTGTCCAAAGAAGAAATGGCCCCACTAAGGAAGCCATTATAATTACAGGATGAAGTCAGTCATTGTGCAGCACTCTACAAGCTTTCTCCGGGTGCTAGGTCGGTGTGTTGGTGCTGAAGCTCTTTTAGGACACTCTTGCTGGTAAAATGAGAAGAGCGTGATTTTCCCCATTCACAGGAATTTTCATGGGTGAACTGCAAGATAATATACATACGTCTGGTTACCATTCAGTATGTTAGTGCATGTCAATGTCTGTGTTGGCAGAAAGCATTGTGTACTGGTAGTGTTGGCTTGTGCAGGGGAAAAAAAATCTCTCTTAAGCAGGATTTTCTGGGATGATACTCAAATATATTATCGTAACAGCAGTTTTCCAACTGATAGTTTCTGCCAAAGGGGAAGCTTTTGCTAGTAAGTGTCTACATGCCACCAATCATGGGCACAGCTTCTGGCATTAGCTGGAGAGGCAGATATTTTAAGTAAAACATTAAACTTAGGTCTGACTGTCATACATTTTCTGCTAATAGAGCTTGCAACACCTACTATAAATGTAGATGAATTAGAGACTCCCAGTGACCTCTATCTACCTCCTGCTGTGCTTTTTCTAAAAGGGTAAAAGAGAGACTTTTAAATGTTTATAACATGGGCTAAAAAGGCTTTTTTATGCAATGGAATAGCAGTTACTGTTCACCTTCTTACAGCGGCTGATTGCATCATAAATAAAACAGTAGGGCTAGTCAACCCAGCTGTGGGATGGATGCATCCAGATAGCAGCCAAAAGGCATCAGTGAAAGAGAGGAAGTTTTCTTCCCAGAATCTGGGCTGGTCAAGATTGGAGGTGTCACTGCTGTTTGGAAAGGAAAGGAAAAAGAGGTGGAGGGAACCCAGAAGAAAGGAGAGATGATAGCTTCTACATGGCATATCCTTCCCTGGGAACTTAGTGACTGAGGTATTGTTTGAGAGAAGTTTCCTGACCCCCTCCCTACTCAGGAAGGCGAAGCAGCAGGGGAACGGAAGGATTCGCCACAGAGACCTCAAGATGCTGAGGCAGGTCTTGCTCCCCCCTTTCCTGGCCAGGCTGGCAGTGGCTTCCTTCGATGAGATTAAACAACCAAGTTAAGAGCAGGAGATGAAATTTGGGGGGGAAACAGGCACAGGCGGCACTGTTTTTATGAAGTGGCATTTCTGCTTCCAGATATGTTATCATTTTAAAAATTTGAGACAAACGAATCTCTGTATAGTTTATGACTAATAAGTGGGAATTTGTTCAGTGGACTCCTTGGACCACCTCTCTTTGTCTAACGGCTTAGAAAATGTTATGGAAACAATGCATTGCCTACTTTAAATTGAAGAGAAAAAGTGATGCTGAAATGCTTAATATAGCTAATCCTTTTTAAGAGTGATTAATGTATGGAATGCCCATTAAAGTATGCATTCTCCAAAATGTCCATTGGTTTCCCAAGCTATTAACCCCTCATACTCAGTCCTATTTTAGACTTGTTAGTAACATGCTGAGCTGCTGTATGATTATTTTATACTATGTAAGTTTTCTTCACATCTAGGAACTAAGGCTTGGGATATAGACTTGAACCTGAGAAGGAATAGATGTGAGGTAAATTTTTAAAATGTATTTTCTGTAGGTCCATAAAACACCAAAAGACGTAAGTCATGAACATAAACACTATAGCTAGTCACCAATTACTATGTGATAGAAAAATGACTTTATATTAACAGAAAGCAGTTTTGCTACGTATTTCAATAAATGCATGTATTCTTATGGTTGCCTCAAAAGTGTATAAAACAGATTTAATTATTTGTCTCGGGAGTTTCAAAATTCTTTACATTGAAAATGTACATCATTAATGCACTAAATATTTGTTATTGACTTCCACATCACTGAAGAAAATGTGTTATCATGTTCACACAAAGGTAAGCAACAGTGATAACAAAATTTAAAAGAAAAACCCTGGGGATTTTCTTTGCTTTAGGTAGTAGAAACAACTTAGAAACTCCCAGACTGCCTTCCCTTCTCTCTGTCCCTCCCTCCCTCTCTCCCTTTCCTTCCTTCCTTCCTCTCTCTCTCTCTCCCTTCTTTCCTCCCTCCCTCCCTCCCTCTCTTCCTCTCTCCCTTTCCTTCCTTCCTTCCTCCCTCCCTCCCTCCCTTGGTTAACTAGACAGTAGTAGTGGCCAAGGAAGGTTAGAGATACAGGAATATACATTAACACCTTCAATTTTTGATAACCACAAAATAATTATTTCCTTAGAAATGTGTCATATTTCTAAAATGCTACATAGCTGCAAGTGTATGTTAATATTTCCATATGATAAGGTGATAGGCAAAATCATAGTCAATAAGTAACAGGATATAAATTAACTGTAAAACTAGGATAGGAAAATTCACCCTTGGAAAATGCTAATGCTCTGAGGAATGCTTTCAATAANCGGAGAGAAGAGTGAGACTATAGGGATGCAAAAAAAAAAACAGAAGAAAGAAGATTAAACTCAGCCAGTTATGTGGAAAGTGAAATGTTAGGGACTTTGGAGCTCTTCTCACAGTGTAAGCATATTCATTTAAAAAATATTTAAACTATTTTCTTTAGCATGAAGGAGAGGTACAAACACTTTGCATGTTTTAAATTGCAGTAAATAAAACCAAGAACCAGAATCCTAACAGAAAAATGAATTCTGACATTTCAAACACTATGCTCTGTTCAACGATATCTAGGGCAGCATTAAATCTAAGCTCATACCTGATATATGCTGCACTGTCTAGGAAGTAGCAGCAACCAGGAAATCCAGAGTTCCCATAAAGACTGCAGGAGGTAAGCACTGATTGAAGTCATTCCAAATGGCTTGTAGTTTCTTAAAAATTCATTAAAAAATATAAACTAATTAATATACCCCACCATTTTTTTTCCTGGGGAAAAACTATTTAATCACTTTAATATCTGCATTCCTGGAGTAAAAGATTAAATTGTGATCTAAAGGTGAACCCTGAGGAGTAAGTTCCCTTGCACGCATTGAGGCAAAAACGAAAGCCTGGCTTTGCAAGACACAGATCTGCCATTTCACGTGATGCTATAGCAAAGAATCTGTCATCAATTAAGCCATTATTCATAGGTTTTGCTAAAATTTCAGCTAGTGCTCACACTGACTTTTTGATAGTGGCATTTCTTTGCTTAAATAGTTTTGGCACTTAATTGTCTCCATGGACTTTTACTTGTAAATCCATCACACTGACTCCCACCAGTTTAACAGCTGTACCTGTAGTTTACCAGTATGTGGCAGTTCTGTGATGATCACAACCATGTCTTCATCCTAGTTTCCTTCCCATACCTTATCTTCCACTGTGTCAGTGTTCTTCTTCCCAGTCTTTTTCTCCTTCTCCCTCCCTCCAATCCTCCCTTTCTCTCCCTCTCTCTCTCTCTCTCTCTCTCTCTCTCTCTCTCTCTCTCCCACTCTCCAAATTCTATAGGAAAGAGTCCAGGTTACTCTGTTCTTTGAGCTACAGAAGTGTTGCGTTTTCATTTGATTGATACTCGCCTCATTGCCTTTTTCCATGTTTTCAGGCTGTCTGATCGTCTCACTCTGGAAATGACTATCTCTTTTACTTTTTACATGAGGAGTTATTTCTCCCATTACTAGCCTTCACCTTCAGAGATATAAAAACCTAATTGTGCACTGTGGTACAAATGAAATCTGAAATTATCAAGTGCAAAATTAGCATTAAAAAATCATAAGACAACAAACAATAGGGCTTTTATGTGATTTTTGTAATTGCATGAAACTAGTTACTCTGGCAATAATTGTTTGTGCTTCATTAACATGCAAAATGGTTTTATAGACTAACCCACACACAAAAGAAACCATTTTTGATGAGAACTGTGCTTTGTTTAATGTTAGACACCATTGTATTTGCTTTCCTAATATAACGGTTCTAATTAGTACCTAGCACTCATCCTGAGTTTTTCAGCTCGAACACTCTGAAGGTGACAATCGAGTCACAATTCCATGGCACTCTTTGTCAGTACCTGTCAAAATATAGCTAAGCCTTTAGGAGTTGTGATCTAAATACTGAGAAAAAAAAGTTAATAGTCCAGAAACAATATGTCTCTAGGTAATTTTAAAAATAAAATTGCACATTAGCCCTTGCTTAAAAACATAATACCATTAATGCTACCCAATTAAATGCAGCCCTGACAAAACTAGATTTGTCCTAATAACTTCTCAGCATTGTTTTTACTATCTGACTTTTATACAAATGCATAAAGCCTGATTCATTTGATTTTACCTTCCTAGTGAGGTGGTGCAAATAGATGAATATTAAAATTTTAAACCAATTAATTAATGGACACTTTTCAGAGGTGATTAGCTGTTCATCTTAAAAGAATGGAAAATATATATATAATTAATTATATATTCTTATATAATATAATAATATAAATTATATATATTACATATAAAATAATATATAAAAATTATACACACACACACACACACACACAGAGTGACTCCATTAGACAAAGACTTTGTGAATCTTAGCATCAGAAAAAGTCCTAATTTGTTCTACCTTGGGAAGCATGCAGGTCTCCATTGGGGCCCTGTCTCTAGTTCAGAGAAAAGGCAGGTGCTAAGTCACAGAGAGGATTTCCCAAGTGTTGCTGAATCCCATGTCCTTCTCCTCATAGAACTAACTCTAAGAGACCACAGGGCCGTGGAAGGCTACGATTATTATGGGATGCAGCCATTAATGGGTGCTGACCACCCAAAACATATCAAACATAAGACCTTCTACTTTTGGGAAAATGACACAAAAGCGAGACTGATTTAAACCTTTATCCCTTATAGGGATTTCTTATGAGGGTTCATAAGGAATGTGTGATCACATTTTTTGGAAGGGTAGCAGATTGATGTTATTTTTTCCCCAAATTTCTGGAACAGTTTATAAAGACTTTCCATGTACATTAGACTTTATGTAAAAAGTTGATGAATTTGCTAATTCTGCAAAACGGATTCATTAAATTAGTGATCTCCCTAACTTACCTGAGATTTACCAGTTAGCCAGAGGACTTTGGATTTAGGAAAGTATTTTTCAGTTGTTTCAGTTTGCTTCTCATTAAAACCCAACACAAATGGCTTATGTTAATACCATGTAACATTTAAATAATGGAAAACAAAATAATTTTAAAGTGACTATATTATTATCCACATGATTCTGAGTCATTTGGATCCTTGGATTCTGGATCATGTATATTTTAAATATTTGAAATATTTGAAATGATGAAATATTTTAATGTGTGAGTCTTTTTTGAATCTTTATTTATTTTAGTGAGCGAGAAAGAGAGTGAGCATGAGCAGGAGGGGCAAAGGGAGAGGGAGAGAGAATCTTAAGCAGACTCTGAATTCAGTGCAGAGTCCAAGAACAGGGCTTGATCCTAAGACACTGACATCACAACCTGATCCCAAGACACTGACATCACAACCACAGGTTGGCCTCTTAACCAACTGTGCCACCCAGGTGCCCATACATGTGTGAATCTTAAAGGCACATCCACTTATCTATATCCTGGAAGAATTTGAATATAAGGAGACTTGAGTAAGGTTACCACACAAAAAAATTGCCTTTCCCCCAAAATCACTCTTCCCCCCAAAAAGTCTTCAGGGACATTATCTTCCAATTTAGTTTATATAGGTAAATGTCAAATCCCAATCCTTTCATGTTAATGCCTCATACTACAACTCTACTCATTTTTTTCTACCACCTTGAAGTCATCTCTAATTTCCTAATTTTCATAATTCAAGTGTTACAAGGTGCCTCGTTAGCGCAGTAGGTAGTGCATCAGCCTCATAATTCAAGTGTTACACATGATGAAAACAGAATTCCTCACCTCTTCCTTTAATATTTTGGACACATATAACTATCAAAAGTTTTCCAAGAGCTTATAATTTTTATTACAGAGTACTTAAAATCAACACATAAATGAATTATTTTGAATCACCTACTTCAGAGTCGAGGTTAATGAACAAAAGTTTGGATAGACAAGATAATTGACATGAATATAGAGCCCATAGATCAGAGATTTAGAAGGGCCTTTTTATTTTGAAAAGAGTTTATTTATTTATTTTGGAGAGAACGAGCCCATGCAAGCGAGGGGAGAGGGGTGGGAGAGGGACAAGCAGATTCTGCACTGAGCATGGAGCTCCTGGGGGCGGGGGCTCCATCTCAAGACCCTGAGATTATGACCTGAGCCAAAATCTGATATTAAATTAACTGACCCACTCAGGCACCTCAGAAAGTTAGAAGGATCTTGAAAGTCTTCCATCCACCTCCCAAATGAGATATTTACAGACTCTAGCTTTTTGGATAGATGGTTATTAAGGTTCTGTTTGAAAGCGAACTCATTATTTTACTCTGTAGCATCCTTGTAGTTTTTACTGTAAGATATGGTCTCAAGACCCCTTTCTGTCCTTTTTTTTTCTTTTAAGATTTTTATTTATTTATTTGATAGAGAGAGACACGGCAAGACAGGGAACACAAGCAAGGGGAATGAGAGAGGGAGAAGCAGTCTTCCCGCCAAGGAGGGAGCCCAATGTGAGGCTCTATCCCAGGACCCCGGGATCATGACCTAAGTCGAAGGCAGCTGCTTAACGACTGAGCCACCCAGGTGCCCCTCGGTCCTTTTCTTCTGCATGTTCTCTAGCTTTTCAACTATTCTTTTAAAAAATGGCTTTCAAAACCTTCCTCTCTCTCTCTCTCTCACCCTCCATCTACCACGTCTACCATATCTATCTATCTATCATCATCTATCTGTCAGTCTTATTTTAATAAGTATACCGTGTTCAGAGCAAAGAGCTGGATTTGGAGTGATTCATCAGGACCTAATATTGATCCTAAAGTAACTTGTAAGTCACTAATGGAAAAACACAAGTAAAGAACTATGTTGTTTCATTATAATTGTGAGCAACAGTTCATAGGATGAATAAAAAAGAAAAAAAACAGAAACTTGATTTAACGGGTGTAGAAAAGAAGTTAGGGGAACTTTTCCTTAAGAAAAAAATAAGATGATTTTTTTGAACTGAATTATGTAAGAACTGCATCAAAATTTAGTATGTAGAAGACCGCATTGAGGTTTTTATATTTTTATTACTATATTATAAAAGAAAGGCTGGTTTTGGCCCACTAGCTATTGTATATATTAGACAATCACTACTGAGCACATATCTCCTGATTACATTTTTGTAGTGACTAAATTTTTGAGTCATGACAGAGTAGACCTAGATCCACTCCACAGAAATCCCAGGTAATTCACTGTTATTTTGAGCAAGTATCATGTGTTTTGAAAAGCTAATTAAGTATAATTGTAGAATTCTGCATTTACTCTGAGAGATTCATCTTAAACTTAGTCTGAGAGAATTGTTTGGAATTTAGATCTTCGTTCTCCCTTACTCACTATTTTACTTTTTCTTCAATCTAACTTGTCCTGCATTGGATCCTCTAGATTTTCCAGAACGCTTAAATGCAAAGCATAACTACAGTGTTATCAGAAAACATTCTAAAACAGATGAAAACATGTGGCTGCTTCTTTTGGAATCGATTATTTTTCAGTCACTAATAATATTCTCTTCTCTAATTTCTCTTCTTCTCTAATCCACCACATGGTAATATATTCGGAGTGGTTTTTTGATGACAAGGAGGAGGAATCATTGCTAACTTAGTCCTCCTGAATAGCCCACCGACAAATATAATGACATTCAAACACCCTTCTATTCTTCATTCCAGCAATATTCAGACCTCATCATCAGCTAAATCCAAGCAACGTGTGTGTTTGGGGAGGGAAGGTGGTTTGCAACTGGGCAAATAATCAAAGCAGAGAAATGAATACAACCATCTGTATGGAAATTGGTAAACTGCAAATTGGTCCCCTAACTGGGATTAGGGAGCATACATGTTTTCCCCAGTTCTGCTTCTTTCCAAGAATTTCACATACATCAATAACAATGGCTTTTACTTCCTTCAGCTGAAGATGGAGAGAGAGATGCTTTAAAGTTGTCACTGTCAGGAAGGGTTTGTCCTGCATAGTTATAAGCCCATTATTAAAAAAAAAAATGAAGGCTTGCTTCCTACAGTGAATTTAATACTTTTCTTGCTCTGTATTATAGTGACAGTGCTGAAAAGTAGAATCAGAAGAAAATGAAAAAGGGGAAAAACAGGAATGGATCTTTAAAACTCAAAATCACATTGTAACCCTTTCTTACATGCTGGGATATTTACCTACCAATGTAAAATTTAAAAGTGCAACTAGAACCAAAGAATATTTGAGTCTTTCCTTTTATTTTCCTGTTCATTACTATTTTTACAGAAAACCTCTTTGGGGTCTCCTAGGAACCTAGTATAATACAATTGGGTATAATATGAACACTGACATTAGGATCCCTAAAATGCAATTGTTAAAAATGTATAAACTATAAATAAACCAAAGAGAAGCAAATAAAAGTAGATGATCTAGCCTGAATGATTAATTCTAAAGTTTATTTATTGAAATAAGCCTGAAATACTGTTCATTTAGAGTTCTAAAAATCTCAACAACCTTTGATAAACTATATACAATTGGGCAATAGCACAGAACAAAATGTGTAAGGTTCTATATGAGTAAGATATTTTTGTCTATTTAAAAATATCTCATGTATGTAAGCATGTTTTTAGTTATTTCTTATTATAAAATTTGGACTCTTTCAATTTAAAAAAAACACTGGAAGCCAGGAAGAAAAAAATTCTTGAAAAAAATTTTAAATTCTACTCTTTTTGCCCATCTCTTAAGTATGGACATATGAACAACCTGATTGGTAACAGGATTATGTTAGTATCAGATTTTGGGACAATATATTAGTGCTAATTGTCTTGGGTTGAGTGGTGACTTCATAAAAAAGATATGCTCAAGTCCTAACACCTGGTATCTATGAATGTGGCCTTATTTGGAAAAAAAATCTTTGCAGATGTAATTAAGTTAAGGATTTCAAAATGAGATTATTCTGGACCAACTGAGTGGCCCCTAAATGAAATGGCGAATGTCCATGAAAGAAGAGGAGAAAATTGGAGACAGAATAGAAGGCCATGTGAAGCTGAGGGCAGAGACTGAATCAAGGCATCTGCATACCAAGGAATGCCAAAGATTGCTAACAGTTACCAGAAGATAGGAGGGAGGGAAGGAACAAATTTTCCTTCAACACTTCCAGAAGAAACCAACCCTGCTGACACCTTGGTTTCTGACTTCTGGCCACCAGAAATGTGAGAAAATAAATTTCTGTTGTTTTAAGTTATCAAGTTAGTGTTAATTTGTTGTGGCAGCCCTAGAAAATGAATACACTAATTTTCATAATCCTAGCATTCAGGTACCACACACATCTTTCCATGTGCAAATTAGAAACAGTCTTTTTTCATCACTGTGTCACAGAAAGCAACAGACCAAATTCATAAGTGAAAACAAAACTAACAAAGGAAATAATAACTCCAACCTTACAATAAGTTGTTTAGCACAAAGAAATGGAAAGCAACTGGACTTCAAAAAATCTCCTCTGGGGCGCCTAACTTCTGATTCCCCTTTTTCTCTTTCAAGTTGACATTTTAAGAGCCATTGTAGATTCACAAGAAAATAGAACAGAAGGAAAAAAGAGCTCCCTTATATGTCCAACGCTCTGCCTCTCCTCCATACACAGCCTGTCTATTAACATCTGCACCAGAGAGGTAGATTTCTTATAATACCACATCAACCTACATTATTGCTATCCAAAATCCACAGTTTACATTAGGATGCACTCTTGATGTTGTACATTTTATTGGTTTCGACAAATATTTAATGACATGTAGCCACCATTAAGGTATTATGTGTATATATATATATATATAGTTTCCTTAAAAACTTTCTGTGCTCCACCTATTTATCTCTCTCCCCACCCTCCTCAATCCTCAATCCCTGGCAACCACTGATCTTTTTATTGTTTCCATAGTTTTGCCTTTTCCATAATATCATATAATTGAGATCACACAGTATGCAGCCTTTTCAGATTGGTTTCTTTCATTTAGTAATATTAATTTAAGTTTCCTCTGTGTTCCTTCATGGCTTAATAGCTTACTTCTTTTTAGCACTTGATAATATTCCATCATCTGGATGTACCATAGTTTATTTACCCATTCATTTACTGAAGGACATCTTGATTGCTTCCAAGTTTTAGTAATTATGAATAAAGCTGCTATAAAATCTGTGTTCAGGTCTGTGTGCAGACATAAGCTTTTACTTCATTTGGGTAAATACCAAGGAGGCAAAATTGCTAGATATTATGGTGAAAGTATCTTTAGTTTTGTAAGAAATTGTGAAACTATCTCCCAAAGTGACTACCATTCTGTAATCCCACGAGCAGTGAATCAAATTTCCTGTTTTTCCATGTCCCCTAGGAACATGGGGAAAAAAACCCCTCAGTGTTTTGTATTTTGGTCATTCTGATAGGTATGTAGTGAATTCTCATTTTGTTTTAATTTGCAATTCCCTAAGGATATATGATGCTGAACATATTTTCATATGTTTATTTGATATCTGCATATCATCTTTAGTGAGGTGTCTGTTTAGGTCTTTTGACTATTTTTAATAAGGTTTTTTTATTGTTGAGTTTTAAGAGTGCTTTATATCTTGTGAATAATAATCCTTTATAACGTATGTCTTTCCTTAAAATTTATGCTCTTGGGGTGCCTGGGTGGCTCAGTGGGTTAAAGCCTCTGCCTTTGGCTCAGGACATGACCTCAGGGTCCTGGGATCGAGCCCCACATCGGGCTCTCTGCTCGGCAGGGAGCCTGCTTCCTCCTCTCTCTCTGCCTGCCTCTCTGCCTGCTTGTGATCTCTCTCTCTGTCGAATAAATAAATAAAAAATCTTTAAAGAAATTTATGCTCTTTCTGTGCCTTGTTTTCTTATTCACATTGTCTTTCCAGAATAGAAGTTTTTCATTTTATTGTAGTCCATCTTATCAATTATTATTGCTTTTATGGTTCATGGCTATGGTACTCTATCTTAAAAAGTCATTACCAGATCTAAGATCATCTTGGTTTTCTCCTATGTTATCTTCTGGGAGTTTCACAGTTTTTCATGTAAAATTTAGGTCTATGGTCCATTCTGCATTAATTTTTGTGAAGGGTGTAATGTCTGTGTCAGATCTGTTTTTGTTGTTGTTGTTTGTTTTTTATGTAGATGTCCAGTTATCTCAGCACTCTTTGTTGAAAACCCTTTCTTTGCTCCACTTTATTGGCTTTGCTCTGTGTCCAGGATCAGCTGACTATATTTATGTGGGTCTATTACTGGACTGTATTTTCTGTTCCATTGATCCATTTGTCTTTTCTTTTGCCAATATCATTATCTTGATTGCTGTAGCTTTAGAGTAAGTCTCCAATTTGGGTAGTCTTCCAACTTTATTCTTCTCATTCAATATTGTGTTGGCTATTCTGGGTCTCTTGACTTTGCATACAAACTGTAGCATCAGTTTGTTGACATCCCCAAGAAATAACATGTTGAGATTTTAACTGAGATTGCATTGAATCTATAGATCAAGTCGGGAAGAACTGATACCTTGAAAATATTGAATGTTCTTATCCATGAACATGAAATATCTCTCCCGTTATTTCATTCTTTTAAATTTTCATTTATCAAAATTTTGTAGCTTTCTTCATGTAAGCATTTTTCATATTTTGTTAGAGTTATACCTAAATGTTTCTCTTTTGGGGGGGTGGGAGTGCTAATGTAAATGATATTGTGTTTTTACTTTCAAATTCTGTGTGTTCATTTGCTTATTGTTGGTATATAAGAAAGTGATTGATGTTTGTATATTAACCTTGTGTCCTTTAACTTTGTTATAACTACTTATAAGTTTCAGGTGTTTTTGTTTGTTCCTGATTCTTTCAAATTTTCTATGTAGATGATAATGTCATCTGTGAACAAATACAGTTGTTTCTTCCTTCCCAATCTGTATACCTTTTACTTTTTCTTCACTTATTTCATTAGTTTGGAATTCCGTCATGATGTTGAAAAGGTATGGTGAGTGTAGATATCCTTGCCTTGTTACCAATCATAATGTGAAAGCTCTCACTTTCTCACCATTAATGTAATGTTAGCTGCAAGTTTTTGGTAAATGATATTTCTTAAGTTAATGAAGTTCCACTCTATTTTTAGTTTTGAGATTTTGTATCATAAATGGGTGTTAGATTTTTTCGAATACTTTTTTCTATTGATGTAATCACATGCGTTAGTTTCGTTAGTACGTTGATGTGATGGCTTACATTAATCGAGTTTCAGATGTTGAACCAGCCTTGCATATCAGAGATAAATTCCCTTGATTGTGGTGATGATTAATTTTTTACATTGTTGTATTATATCTACTAAGAATTTGTTGAAGATTTTTATGTTTTATGATCATGAGAAATATTGGTCTGTAGTTTTTTTTATGAAGTCTTTGTCTGGTATTGGTATTAGGTAATGTTAGTCCTAGAATGAGTTAGGAAGTATTTGCTCCATTTCAACCTCTGAAAGAGGTTGTACATATTAGTATAGTTTCTTAAATATTAGTAGATACTCTATTTTTAATCAATAAAATGGAATTAAAAATAAAGGTAACATACAGAAACACTATAGAAGTTTAAAAAATTCTTTTCAGTAACATTTTTTATACCAAATACCAGGATTTATATTGCGGGACTTAACAATGTGATTAATGGAAAATGTGTATTCCAGCTCTAGATAACAAACATTAATTACAAAGAATAAGTAAAATGGAGATATATAATGTATTATACATTCTGTGAAAAAGGTAAATTCTTTATAATTTGGAGCAATATTAAAAGAAAGTACTAATTTAAGTCCATTTTGAAAATTCCTTTTGGATATCTTTTAAAAAAATCTCTGGAAATACTTACCTATGTAAAATAGGCTAATTTTTTTATAACTAAAAATAGCCAGCAGTTTGGAACTCTCCATTATGGAAGATGATAAATTTTAAAAATTAGACACCATTCTATGCTTACTGAGACTTTTGTTAACCCTAGTTTTTGAGGCTAGAGCTAGGTGTGATTTTCTAATGCCTTCCCGAATCATTCCAAATTTGTTATCAGTAATAGGTTTATTATCTAGTTATTTATTTATCCAAAGCAACAGTTCAGGAATACTAAAATGGTCTACAAGATATGCTCTTTTTTTTCCGTTGAATAAATATACCTAGTTTCATGGTGAGGGAAATTCCTAGGTCATACAGACCAACTGACTTATCAATAGCAAGTGTCAGCAAGAAGAGTGATCATTACCTAGGCACAGAACTTTAATATTTGTGAAATTATTTGAAAATTAACAGCATGGAGATAGTCCTCTAGTAGCTATTTCTGAAATTAAATAGAAGGTTCAGCAGGTCCCTATTTATTTCTTCTCCTTATGTCATGCTAAGCCTTTCTATAACTAAATTCAGTTTTTTTTAGAATATTGCATTAAGTTGTCATTTTAAATATACCACAAATTAACTAATTATACATATATAGATGCATAATACACTCCAGATATAGTGTAATGGGTTGTAATTCAATACTTGTGCATATAGAATTTGCATTTCATAGAGAGAGGAAAAAAAAGCTTTAAAAAATATGTAATTTCAGGTAAGGATTATTTCCATGGATAAATAAAGTTTGTTAAGGATGGAAATGCTTTAGTAAAAGTGTTGGTGGGGGGAACACTTTTCTCCAACTTGTCAACAACAAGTTGTTTTTCTTGTTTTGTTTTGTTTTTGTTTTTTCTCCAAAAAAGTCAACAGAGAGAAATTTTTACTTACTTGTTGTGATGGAGCCAACTGTCAGAGGAGTAGGGTTGGATATGAAATCAAAAATTAAGCTTTAGAGATACTAAATTTGAAATGTTGAATTGGTTGTTTGGCATTCATGCATGAAGTTTGGTTGAAAGGTCCAGACCAGACATATACATTTGAGAGTCACCAGTGTCCAGATGGAGTCTAAAACTTGGAGTCTGACTAAGCTTACCCAGTAAGCAATTGACAGAAAACAGAAGTTGGAGGACTAAGCAGTGGAGATCTTATATGTGTATAGCTTTTTGACCAGGATGAAGTCAGGTTTTATGGAGCCTGAAACTTCACATTCACTTGGCCATTTTTTAAGAAAAATCAGAGGCAATTACAAATACAAAATCAAGTATGAAATTTTGAAAAGTGTTTATTAAGATCAGAAAGACTAAGGCTTAACTTTATTAACTTCATGGTAAATCTGCTCTGTTTGGAGAGATGAAGATAATCAGTGATGTAGACTAAATAGGGGCCAACATGTAGGAAGAAACTAAGAGAAGGTAGTACCCCTGAATCCAAGGGGTGAAAGTGTTTCAAGGAAAAACAAATCCACTGGTTTAAATTCTGATGACTTTGCAAATAAGGTAAATACAAAAAGTGGACCACTGGATTGGACAACATAGGGACATTGTTGAATTTGACAAAGAATACTATGAGTTAGTGGGCAGGGGAAAAATCTTGATGGGGTAGATTTAGATAGATATGAGGAGAACAAATACAGAACAGTGAGTTTTTCCTTATGTAAAGGAAGGAGATATATGAGACAGAGCAAAAGAGAGATATGAGATCAAGAGAGAGTTTTAAAAATTGTTCATATACATGTAGTTTGATTGTCCAAATTGTGCTTACATTACCTGAAAACAACCTATAATTGCATGAATATAAGATTAAAGACCTAAAAGACCTCACCCCCCCCTTTTTTTGAAAAGAGTATAGCTCTAACTACAAGGACTAAAATGTCAGTTTTGGGTGATAGGGATTTTATCTGTTGTCTTTCTTTATCTTTACTGTATTTTCAACATCCAGACACTTTCCTGGCACATAATAGTTGTTAAATAATGAGTGAATGCTAAGGCTTAAACTAGAAGACTTTAACAATTATAACTAATGGAGTTCACAGTAAATCATAAATAAAGACAATTGGGAAAACTGCACTTTAAATAAGTTTAATTCTCTTATTTATTGGGGAGACAGAAGCAGAAACAAGTAACATGCTGGGAGACATTAAAATCTCATAATGGTGAATCTGTGACTTGACTTTCTGTTTGCAAGTCATTTCACAACAAGCCATTGCAGACATTAAGATCTATGGTTGGATAATTTTAACTTCTAAATAGGGGACACCAGGCTACGTGAATTCATGAAATATCGGGTATAATATCCCCTATATAATTTTGCTAGGGCTGCCATTACAAAGTACCACACACTGAATTTTATACCATCCCATACCATCCCATAGTTGTGGAGGCTTGAAGTCCAAGAATAAGGTGTCAACAGGGCCATGATCCCTCTGAAGACATTAAGGAAAGATTTGTTCCATGCCCCTATCCTCACTTCTGATTGTTTACTGACAATGCTTGGTGTTTGTTGGCTTGTAGATTCATTACCATGATCTGTGGACTTCATATTTATGTGATATTCTCCCTGTGTTAATTTGTATCTCCAAACTTACCCTTTTAATAAGGACACCAGTCGTATTAGATTAGAGATCCACCCTCTACCAATGTGACCTCATCTTAACTAATTACATCTGCCACCATCTTATTTCCAAATACAGTCACATTTCGAGGTGCTTGGAGTTAAGATCTGAATACATGAATTTTGAGGAGATACAATTTAACTCATAATATCATCATTTAATTCAATCTTCGAGCTGGGTGGAGGGGACTACAGTATATATTAGATGAAACTCAGCAATGAAAACTCTATTACTTCAGTATTTCACCATGACTGGTATGGTTTGAGGGTATAACTTTTGTATTAATATGTGTAATAACAAGAGATTATAATTACTTTTACTTAGGCAGATTCTTTTTTTTTTTTTAAAGATTTTATTTATTTATTTGACACAGAGAGAGAGATTACAAGTAGGCAGAGAGGCAGGCAGAGAGACAGGGAGAGGAGGAAGCAGGCTCCCTGCTGAGCAGAGAGCCCGATGCGGGCCTCGATTCCAGGACGCTGAGATCATGACCTGAGCCGAAAGCAGAGGCTTTAACCCACTGAGCCACCCAGGCGCCCTACTTAGGCAGATTCTTGAATAGCTCTTATTGTTTGGTGGAAAACAACCCACATATCAAAAGAGACTATATTCAGATTTTTTAAAAAAATAATCCACCACTCAAAAATCCAGATGTTTCAATAATGATACATTTGTGACAAGCAAAGCTTATTTAATTTTAATATTTTTCTGTTATTGTTATAAGTTTAAAATAACTTTCATCTCATCTTACTATTGAAGTTTACTTTTTTTAACAAATTGTTCCTCCCTATGTTTCCTACATTTCCTATCAAAAATTTTTACTTTAATAAATTCTGATCAAGATTGATAAAGATATATTGGTTCCATAAAATTCTAGAAATGTCACTTTTTGCATTAATTTAAATGAAATTTATGTGTTTCTATTCTTAAAATAAATTTAGTCAACAAATAGTACATCATTAGTTTCAGATGTAGTGTTCAGTGATTCATCAGTTGCATATAACACCCAGTACTCATCAGATCACATGCTCTTCTTAATGCTTATCACCCAAATAAAATTTATTTTTTTATTTTACCTTTTTTTTTTTTAGATTTTATTTATTTATTTGACCATGAGAGAGAGAGAGAGAGGGCACAAGCAGGGGGAGCTTCAGAGAGTAGAGGAAGAAGCAGACTCTCTGCTGAGCATGGAGCCTGATGCAGGACTTGATCCCAGAACTCTGGGATGGGATCATGACCTGAGCTGAAGGCAGATGCTTAACTGACAGCCACCCAGGTGTCCCTCCCAAATAAAATTTAAATGGAAGTTAGAAACAAAGTAGAAAGGCCAATCAAGTTTAAAATAGAAATAATAATTTTTCCCAGATAATTAAAAACTAATAAATAATAAATGTATGTAAAAGAATATAGAGGAGATAAAATACTATAATGTAATATTAATTGGCATTTTTGTAAGAGTTTCAGAGTATTTTAATATATTGATTATTTCCAATCAAAATTTTAATGTATATTAATCACATTCTTTAAAGCCAAAAATGTAAGTATGAAAACTGAATTATAAATTAACTCACGGAGAAGAAGCTAAGTATTTTCACTGTAATATTATTTTTAAAACAATTTTCTTTTTTACTCAGATAAGCCGTACCTCACAACAGAAATAATACCTTAATTAACAAGGATTTTGACAGCTGATAGGAAGATAAATATTTAGTTTGATGTAGCCTATAGAATTTCAGAATTTTGTTAAACAATGCTTATTCAAAGGAGAATATAACTTGTTGCAACGAGACCCCCCAAAAGCAACAAACCATCTTACAACCTTTATTTCAGAAATTACAGTGTTCCTGAGCATGATTTCTTTTGACCTGGGATTAGCTGAGGGATTGATGCAAGAATCATCATAAATAGAAAAAGTGACAGGAACAGATCTTTTGGGGGTCAACAGAATTTTGATGAAGAAGCCTGTGATGCTGCCCAAAAGGGCAGCATCCAGACTAAAGGTCTCCCAGTTTGGTCCTCTCTTTGATCTTTTGATCTCTATTCAGCATTTCAATGTCATTACCTAAGAGTAAGAAGGAAAGGTCATTTTTTTTTCTTAAAATTTAAAATCTTAAACTTCAGTCTGTCTTCATTTCTCTCTTTTCTTTGTGGTATCAATTTATCTCACCTGGTCCATGCTAGTCCGGAATTCTCAAATTGACAATAATGTGTAGACAAAGAATTCCGGGAGAACCAACTCAAACTGTGTCTCATAGTTGTTGAAACATTCATGGACTCTGCAGCCCAGTAAAACTTGCTTCTACTCACAAATCAGTTTCTATGTAACTAGGTCACTGGACCAATTGCTTAACTTTTCTTCGGTTTTAACACATGTAACATAGAATAGCAATATCCTCTATTTATTTTACATTCATTCTGTATATTAATACTCATCTCTCACAGATGTGTGCTTTGGTTTAACAAAAGAGAAGCTTGTGATTTTGGTAAGGAAAAAGATGAAAATGTTTATGCTTTCTTACATATGACATATACTTAGGTAATTTTTATAGCAGTCACATAACTCTAGTCTCATGATCAGTTTGCAAATAAACGCTACAGTATGAAGATCTTCTGGAATTGAAAATTTGCAAGTTACTCTAATGATCTAACCATAAAGTATGACTTGAACTCCCATGATGTCCTCAGAGAGGGCCTCATTTGTTGTCTACTCTGGAGTACTGGAATAGGTTAGAGGAAAAGGCAGATAGGAAACAGTAAGTGAAACTCTACGGAGGCAAAAGGGCTTGGAGATAGCTCTGAATCATAATTATCTCATGAAAAGAAAAGCCAAATGTAGTTTGTCTCATACAGAGAAGTAGGTTTTTTCCTTTCAGCACTTTTAAAATGTCTCATGCCACTCTCTTCTGGCCTGCAAAATTTATGCTTAAAAATCAGCCGATAGCCTCACGGGGTTTCCCTTATACAAAACTGCTTTCTTTTGTCTTGCCACTTTTGAAATCTTCTCTTTATCATTACATTTTGCCATTTTCAAAATTGTGTGTCTTTGTGCAGTCCTCCCTGGATTGATTTTTGTCAGGCGGTCTCTGTGCCTCCTGGATCTGGATCTCTATTTCTTTCCCCAGATTAGGGAAGATTTCAGGTGGTTTTTTTTTCCAAATAAAATTTCTGTCACCTTTTCTCTCTCTTTTTCTGGGATCCCTGAAATGCAAGTGTTATTATGCTTGATGGCGTTACTGAGTTCCCTAAATCTATTCTCATTTTGCATAATTGTTTTTTTTCTCCCACCTGCTCAGCTTGATTACTTTCCATTACTCTGCCCTCCACGTCACTGATTTGTTCTTCCGCTTCCTCTAGCCTGCTCTTTATTCCATTAAGTATATTTTTAAATTCCATTTTATGATGTTCTTCACCTCTGATTGGTTCTTTTTTGTCTCTTTGTTAAAGGTCTTACTGATGTCCTCCACTCTTTTCTCAAGTTCCGAATCTTTATGACGATTACTTTAAATTCTCTATCAGGCATATTACTTCTCTCCCTTTCACTTAGGTCTCTTGCTGTGATTTAGTTTTGTTTTTCCATTTGGGACATATTTTTCTGTCTCCTTATTTTGTTCTCTGTGTCTATCGCTGTGTGTTAGGAAAGTCAGCTGTGTCTCCTCCTTTTGAAAGTAATGACCTTGGGCGCCTGGGTGGCTCAGTGGGTTAAAGCCTCTGCCTTCGGCTCAGGTCATGATCCCAGGGTCCTGGGATCGAGGCCCGCGTCCGGCTCTCTGCTCAGTGGGGAGCCTGCTTCCTCCTCTCTCCTCTCTCTCTGCCTGCCTCTCTGCCTACTTGTAATCTCTCTCTCTGTGTCAAATAAATAAATAAAATCTTAAAAAGAAAAAAAAAAGAAAAAAAGAAAGTAATGACCTTATGAAGAAGAGATCCTATGGTGCCCTGAAGCGCAGAGTTCCCTGTTCACCGGAACTGGGTGTGTCAGGACTGTCTAATGTATGTGTTGCGTACGCTTTGTTTTTGAGCCACTTTTTCCTTTAGTCCAGTCACCTGCAGTGATTCTCTTTGCCTGTTACGGGCAGTGTTTTTTCCCTGTGGTGTTAGTGGGCCAGTCTGGAGTCACCCTGGACGTGAGTTGAGTCAGATCAGGCATGTGTCAGAGATGCAGTAGCTCCAACTGCAGGGCCCTTTCCCTGTGTTGTCCCCTGAGAAGCTTTTGTGGGTGGACGGGACCTGCAATCAGATGATTTGTCTCCCTGCAGCTTTCCTGGGGCTGCCGTTGGACTGGTGTGTGCAGTTATCTTTCCCTCTCTCTGTGAGAGGAGTTATTTTGGGGTGGTGCTATCTACCTTTGGGGCTCCTTGTACACTGCCAAGCCTATGGCACCACCATGGGTGGGCTCCAGCTAAGAGTGTATTGGAGGGGGGCAGAGCTACAATATGTGTGAGGGAGGGTATGTTACCGAGTTAGGTACTGAGTATTGGCACCTTGCTGGTTCCTGCAGGTGGCCCTGTGTTTAGGCTGGGTGACAGGGGAGGAAAATGGCACCAGCCAGCTCCTTTGTTCCCTGGCCCTCCCAGAGCTGAGCCCACGGTTTTTTTACAGTTCTAGGTTTTAAGTCCTGCTGGTTGTAAGAACTCACAAAATTTGGCTGCTTTGGTTTCCAAAGTCAATGTTAGAGGGATTCATCTTCCCCACATGGGCTCCCTGATTGTGATAGTTTATTTCTCTGTCCTCTCTATGGCCTCGGGGTCTCTCCCTCCTTCTGACAGTCCTGTGGTCTGTTTAGTTCCCCTTTGAGCCTGTGCCCTTCCTACCCTCTTCAATGTGCCCTCATCTACATTTAGTTGCAGAGTTTGCTCTGTCCGTTTGGGGGTCATTTTCTGGGTTATTTGCACTAGTATGAGTGTTATCTCCTTGTATCTGTGAGATGAAGTGAACTTAGGGTCCTCCTACTCCACCATCTTCAAACTTGCTTGTGTTTTATATCCCAAAAGTTTTGAATTACTTTCTGATTCCCAGAAAACTCCTTATTATCTGAGTTTCGTTGTCTTGCCTTCCTCTCTGAAATATTTCTGCTTAACCCTAGTATCTCAGCTTAAAGACTATTCTCTGCAGAAGCCTCTCCTGACTTCACTGGGCTGATTGAATCTCCCATCCCCTTGCACTCACTCAGTATTATAGACATCTCTGGGAATCTTCAACTTTACTATATAATAATTATTTGCATGTTTATTTCCAGTAGAATTTAAGCCTCTGTGGGCAGACTCATTTGCTCCATAGCTCCTCTCTTCTTTTCAGTTGATAGACAGGCACAGCACCTGACATAGTTTTGTCAAATGATAAAGAAACCAGGGAGATGGCTGCCAGTGCAGGACTGGAGGCAATTTTTGGGACACGATAAACATTCAATTTTATATGGGATAATTCTGGGCACATAGTAAGTAAGTGATAGGAGTGACTTGAGTCTTCTACCCTGCAACCTATATCTAAAAATGTTTGAGATCTTCTGGTAGCCCTATATATCTATCTAAATGTAACTCAATATGAAAATCAAAATACAATGTAGTACTTTGCACAAAAGTATTCAATAAGTGTCTTTTGACTGATCCATGGCGTGAATACATAGCAAGATTGAATTAATGAATGAATTCATTGTCTCATAGGCAAAAACAAATGACTTTTATATTCCTTTTCCATTCTGATTTGAAATTGTGACCCCTGGAGTTACATAACTACTGAAAGTAGTTTTAAATATACAATCCTGCTAATTTAGGATGCTTTATTATTTTTTTAAAAGATGATTTTTATAAATATCCTTGATTTGATGATGAGGAAAATAACATTTTCTGTGTGATGGTCTTTTCATGAATTTCTATAGAAGCTCCTACCTGAAATCTCTATCTTAAGCTCTTTTTCTCTTTCTCTCTGGGGAGCCATTCTTCTAAAAGACCGACTTCTTCTAGAGAAACAATTACATCTAACAAAGGACAAGGACTAATGCCATTACCATGTATATCCTTGTGCATTGACAACTAGAAAATCATAGTAGATTTATAAACAGTATTGTTGTTTTGCACTGTGGGAAACTTGCAATTTAGTCAAGATCCACATTTAACTCCTGTCCTTATATTCAGATCTCAGTTGTATTTTCTCCTTGGCATCTTTAAAAGCTATTTTATACAAAAGGATTCTATTAATAATGAATCAGTCTGCCTTTATACCTCACTATAACCCCAAAATTGCTTTAGATAGGTAAAGAGATAGGTAGCACCATAGATAAATAAAAGAAATAATAGCATTGTATCATATGATTTGTTACTGCATTGAAGATTGTATCTTATAACTTATGACAAGGAAGCTTTAAATGAGTTTCCAAGGTCATAACCTTATGGTGATGAAAAATATATACATAAGATACAGTGTTCTCACTTTATTTTTGTAATAAAATATTCCTTTTTGTGGCAATAAAATAATAACTTATATCTCCTGTATTTTTAAAAAGTCTGCTCTGATGATTGTATATGTATGTTGTGGAGCATGCTTGCATCAATAATATATATTACTTTTTCAAAACTGGGTTTTGTTTTCAAACATTTTGATAAATGATTAAACTTTTGAACATATGCATTTTTCTTTTTTAAGAAGTTTGATAACACCACAATGATATTTTATAAAAATACAATTTTTTAGTGACATATAGCTGTCTGTCTTTATAAATATATACATACATAGGACATAAAAAAATATCTACCCTAGTTCCACAGAGTACTTGAGAGGTACCATTGTGAGAAGTACAAAAATACTGTAATAACAAGTCTAAATTTAATTTATTCACTTAAAATTATAAATAAATGTACCTTCTTTGTGATAGGCATCAATTCTGGAGATGACTATATGAGAGAATTAAAGATTTTTCCTGGAAATTTCTTGATATTTTAAAATGTGTTCTATCCTCAAAGTCAAGACTCCATTATGTTCCAAAATAAAGATTTAAAACTATTATCTCCTTCAATCTGGTAAAAAAAAAAATGGGGCAAAGGAACTGTGTCCAGATCTGGGTATTTGCTTAAAATGAAATGTATAGGAACTCTGAATGATTCTTTTCAAGAATATTCAAAGTGGTGTTTAAGAATTGATCACTCCAAGTTTTTCTTTGTCCAAAGCTAATAGGGCTAAATGGTGGTTATTATTTGATGTTCAAATTTTAGGAGAAAGAATGTATTTAACATTTTTCATTTAACATTTATCTGTTAATTATTCGTGTTTTCCTCCCCTTTTTTTCCCTCCTCCCCTTTTGCACTCTCCTCTCCTTTTCCTTCTTTAGTGATTACATTAAACTCATAGGGAGTTGGAGGAAATGTAGAATTCCTGAGATGGCTAACAGGTGGAAAATTCAACCCAGCAAGAAGTACATGTGTGCTTTTTACGATGTGAAGACTTAAGGCTAATGACCTAAAAGAATTGGCTCTCCATGCTATGGCAGGATAAGTTCACACTGATAGAAACCTCACCCTTGAACATCTCATTCCAATTCAGTCTTGATTATCAGTTAGTCTGAAACTTCTAAAAATAAGCCCCAAAGTGACGACCAAAAAGTTGCATGCGACATGTCTTATGAAGCCAGTAGAAACCTGTTTGCACTGTGAGTGTCTCAAGGCTCGTAATATGTGGGGGGAGTTACTGGTTAATCCCTGGATGGTCCCTGGGACGTTTCCTGATTAACCAAATTTGCTGGTGCAAGGGGCATACTTCAGCTTTTTAACTGTGACAGCAGCTGGCAGCATGCTACAAAGAGCGAATGCAGTAATCACCAGCTCACTCTGTGAAGGCCAAAAGGAACACCTCTTCAGATGAAGCCCCGAAGGGTTTCATGCCTCAGAACTGCTAAGATTTTGCAATTGGAATGATTTTAGGGAGATTTACCAGGAAAACTTCATTATGAATCTCTCATACACGATATCCCCCGAGAAGCTTATCACTGTTTGTCAACTGCAACAGAAGGCATAATGCTTTTTTATTAATAGGGTTCTCTTTTTTTCCAAAGGGATTGTTGTAAAATACCATGATTAATTGAAGATTTCTTTTTACTTCTGATTTGTCTGATTGACACAAGTAACCCTTATTAATTTCCCCAGATGCCTAAAGCAGCAGTGGCAAAGGAACACACGACGATGCATTATTTATTCTGATATTCGGTGGTCATTTTCATCCTCATCACAAGTATTAATTTAATGAGGTCACATTATCATGCTGCCCACCAACTCTCACATGCAGAGTGTCGTTGATAAAACTGATTAAACTCTCTAGACTAAGCACACTTACACAAATTTGTGTTCAGATACTTAAAACTTTTGCCATGCATTATACCATGCATAATGTGTCTCCTATTACCAGTCACATTAAAAAGTGATAAAACAAAATGATTTACGTCAAAAAGTTAAAAACTCTCACCAAATGCATCTTATCTCTAACTGCTTGCTACCTAAAACAGCTTGACAGTGGCAGCTTTAAAATTTAATGGACATGATAAATTTTTGCTTCACTCATTTGTTTAGAGAGCATAATATTTTTATCGATATTTCTTATAGATTTTAGCCTTGCGAGACTCAGATACAAGAAAACTGTGTGTCACTGTGGGAGTTGTATTTTGTTGGATGCTGTAGGTCCTATTAAAATATGTTACTAGTCTTTAATAAGGGATGAATTATATCTCTACCCATGGAATAAATTCTAGACTTCTTCCACCACTTCCATGGGCCCTCATCTTTAGTTAATTCAGTATATGTACATTAGAAATACAATACTTTTTAAAAAACAAACTAAATATTTCGTTAAAGAGAGATTATAGTTAATTTCTGAAGACAAAAAGTCATGTGAGTAATACTTTTTCTTTTCTTCAAGTGGAAACTCCAAAACATGTGTTTCAAAATTTTTGAAGTTTTAGCAATAAGTCAGATATTCAAGGGTTGTGCCAATTATCAGGAAAGTTTGAACCTTGTATTTTTTGGAACTTGGAAATATGGCGTCTAATATTTTTTACTGTGTCTATCCTCCACAGAACTCCTAGAATTACCTGTCTAAAATATAGATCTAATCACATCACTTTGCTCTTATAAAATATTACTTGAATGTTTTTTGTTCACAAAGAAAAAGTAATTTTCCCAAGGTAGGATTTTTTCTTAATCCCATGATACTTCTATACAATTACCATTGACTTCTGTAGCAAAAAGCTGTTGTTTACTTTTTCTCAATCACTCTAAACAGGCCAGTTCATACATAACCTCCTCTGTGACTCCTTATGGGATCTTTCATGACCTTGTTTGTCTTTCTGACATCATTGCTCAAAAGAACCTTGAAATAGATTTTGTATGATATTACTGCATTGTGTTTCTTTGTTGGTGAGCTAGCATTGACTCTGAATTTCTCCAGAGACAATAGAACTTTGGATCTTCGGGGATCAGGACTATGCCTGGGAAGGGTATATGGATAACTGAATAAATAAATGAATTATTTCAGGCCATTGAGCATCCCTAAAAGTGTATTACTTCTGAAGGTGGGGCATAAGACATTTGTTGAAATTTATCACAGGATCACATACAGTACATAGAATGAAGAGACTTACCACCAATATGGCAATTAATATTTGGCTGGCTGCTGCGTCATCTTCTGGAAGACTATAGTCTCCCCCTTACAGGATAAATGGCTCCAAGCTTCCTTGTGTAGTCCAGATAAAAGAAAATGTAGGTTATCAATCAGTGAGGAACGACAAGTCAGGAGGGATAGTGGGGTTAGGGATCTGGAACTATGACCTACACTAGAAAATCCACTGAGACCCCTGAGCTCAAAGGCAGGGAAAAGGGCATGGCTTCTTCATTCTCCCAGTAGTGAGCCTAAGCTCCCTCTTAAGGACCTGGATGAAATGGAACAGGATCATCATCTGTACAAGTTGGCTGTTTCACCAGACTTCATGCACCGTAAAGACTAGAACTACGTTTCTTTCCTGTCACTATTTCTCTCTCTCCAAGCTGATTTTTTTTAATGTCTAGAGGAGCACACGTGCTTGTTGAAAAAACCATGTTGAATGTTTGCTAAGTGCCAGGCCCTGTTAAGACTCTGTCTTATGTAATCCTCACAAGCACTGTTTGAAGTGGGTACTGTTTTTTCCTTACTTTTCATATGAAAACACTGAACATACATACATTATCCATGTAAAGCTATATTAGGTGATCTTTTTATTTCACGTCTACGTTTGACTATCTTATGAAGATTTGAGTCATGCTACCCAATGTACTAACAAGTTTTTAGCTTCCAACCAATGTACCCCAGTTATTTGTGGGCATCTCTAAGGAAGAGTTGCCATTACTCCTACACCAGTCTGTATGCTGTGTTCCTCAGACGGTATGTGCTTTTCTTCCTTTCCTGCTTGTTACTTGTACACGTGCCCCATTGCTGCTACTGCACCTCATGAGGACTGTTATCTCCGGGATGCTTTCAAAACTTTGAATTCCTGGGCCAGCAGAAAGAGCCCCGGGTTTGGAGTGGGAAGAAGGTAGAGGCTTACAATGGGGTTGGGGGGGGCTTGTCTTTCTACCCCCTTTACTTTCACTTGCTAGCTGTAATCATGGACGCTTTTGGGATTGAAACTGAAAAATGGGTGGTAAATAAGCAGGTACAGATTTACACAGTATTCATTCACTTAGTAAACACATCTTAAGCACTTACTTAGTTCAAGGCATTATTCTGAGCCCTTGGAACACACTCCTGAACAAAATAGACAGCAATCTCTACTTTTATGAATTTATACACTATATCAGCATCTTGATTTAGGGTTCATGGGGTTCTCAGAGCTGGCTTTTTACTGACTGTCCAGACTTAGTTTCTGGCTCTCCCACACATGTACCACTACTCCAGTCTTACCAATTTCTCTGTGCCTTTGTGTCAGCAGAAAGATCTTTTTCTTTCTCTCCCTTGTCTAATTCCTCCATTTTAGAAATTCAGTGTCATCTTTTTTAGATGGTCTCAACCTCAGTTCATACTTCTAGGACTCCCATAATTCCCTATCTAGTTAACTCGACAAGAATGAAAGAAAGGTTTTGGAGGTGAGGTGACTCTTTCTGCATGGACTTAGAAGGGAGAAGTCATGCTGATCCCAATAGGGTCTTTTTATAAAATTATCGTAAAAAGATAATGAAGTTTCCTCTAAATTTAAAAAGAAATAAACATATCCAAGTTATCTATACTTATCTATACATTATCTATACCTATACAATAAATAAATTGTCTACTTTTTTCTATTTCATAAACTTTATATGAAGTTCTAAATGATTATAATTTATTTTCATTTATCTCTTCCCACATATGTGGGAACAATTCGAACAAAGTCTAAGAAGCTTCTTACTTCCTTACCTCAGTTCGCTCTGCAGTAACTAGCAACATAAAAATCTATTTAGAAAACTGTAACTTGTAAGTATATTTAATAATAGTCTATACTTCAAAAATATATATTTATATGTACTTTGACATATAATATGCAAATGTCATTTCTTTGTATATCTATCACTTAGGTTTAGTTTTAGTGTAAATATTATTAAGCAATCAATTAAGGGGTGGTCTACTGATAGTTTCCATTTGGGCAAATAATAAGTGTAGTCAACATGTGTTGAGTATTTGCTATGTGTTAGGCACTGTTCTAAGTGATTTACATTTTTTTTTAATCCATACACAATTGTTCTGCAAAGTAAGAACTATGGCTGTTCCCATCCTACAGAAATATAATAGAGAAACAGAAAGTTTAAATGACATGTCCAAAGTTACAAAGCAAGAAAATGACCTGACAAGGAGTTGAAGGAGTTAAAACTAAGCACCACTATTAATGTTACCTCCCTAGGAGGAGGTGCCTATAAGAACGTGTGTGTGTGTGTGTGTGTGTTGGTTTTGATGAGAATTTAACTTTTATTTATTGCAAACCTTCCAAAGTAATGTTTCCTTTAATACTAAAATCATCATTTTTGTGGAACGTTTTACTGTGTCCAATGTTAAAAGGGAATCTCATAACTCCAACTATTCAGCATAAGAGCGCACAAAAAATTTGACAACTCATGTACTATAATATATTTATATTTGCTTTTCTATGTCATGCCTCAAGTGGATTGCATCATTATTGATTTAATATAAGGTTATAGAATATATAAGGTTGACTCAATTTTATCAACCACATACATAACTCTATCTAAATCTTAGAGAACAAAAGAATATATACATTCCTATTTTTAAGCAAGCAGTGCATTGAATGGCCTTGAATTAATACTTGAAAAAACTCTTTCTTTATCTTTGAAGAAGAGTTGGGATTCCAAGCTTCAGAGAACCTAGACTTCAGATAGGACTGAAAAAGTACTAAAGCCGGCACACCAGTGACATATCATTGAATTTCAATGATTTATTATCATACATTTGTAAGTAAAAGTTATCTCAACAGCTGAGTTGGTCCAAGATCTGGGACATATTGGAAGCTAATAATTTGACACTCTTAAAACTGACATTCTTTAGGTACAGAAAGGAGAGGCTGACCACAGCTTGGGGGGATGTTGAGGAATGTGTATCTACTCTCCCTGCAGACCCTACTCAGGAAGCTAAAGATTTTTAGTTAACTGATCCATTCTCATCAGAATGTAATTTAGCTGCTATCTTTTGTTTCTCAAAGACCCCTAAGAGTGCTTCACCTTCCACCTAAGAAGCAAAAGAAAATTGCCCTTTTATCTATATACAAATATATATTTACATATGCACATATCCAAATATGGATATCTATATCATCTATCTGTATTATCTATCCATCCATCCATCAGCTTAAAATTTCAAGAGATGTTTTCTATAGATCTTAACTTAGCTGATCTACTGCCTAATCATTCTAGCCTTTTGTGATGCATAAAACCCCATAAATGGCGTCCCATTGTTCTTAAAATGAAATTCATACTCTTCACTGCAGCCTGCAAAGTTCTGCATGGTCAGACCTCTGCTCCATCAGACCTCTGCTTGCCCCTCAGGCCTCTACTGATATGTCTTTCTTTGGTTGCCAGACTCCAGATACTTAAGCCTTTTTCCTTTTTGTCTAGATATTTCGAGCATTTTCTCATCTTCTAGGCCTTAAATATGTCCTTACACTTTGTGAAAACTTACCATTGTTTGATATATCAAGCCTTTTTCATTTCTTAGGTAGGAATTCAAATACGACATCCTCAGCAAGATCTTTTTGCCCCGTCACACAACTAGTTACTATCACATTACCTGTGTATTTTTAAAATAGAATTAATACTATTTGAAATCAATGTGTTCACTTCTTCCCTTGTTGGTTTAGTTTGTTGGCAATTGCCTGTGATGGCTAATTTTATGTGTCAACTTGACTAGGTCCTGAGGTGTTCGTGTATTTGGTTAAGTCTTATTTCTGGGTATGTCTGTGAGAATATCTCTGAATGAGATTAACATTTGTATTAGTAAACTGAGTAAAGCAGTTTACCTTCTTCCTCAGTGTGGGTGGGCCTCATCAATTTCCTGAGCAGAACAAAAGATGGAGTAAGAAAGAATTACTTCTCCCTGCCTGACTGTCTTTGAGCTGGGATATAGGTTTTCTCCTGCCCATGAACTAAGGAACTTATACCATCAGCTCTTCTGGCCCTTTAGTTCATTGAATGCAAATCTTGGACTTAGCCTCCATATCACATAAGCCAAATTCTTATAGTATTTCCTTCATTGCCTCTCTCTGTCTACCGACATCTATCTATCTGCATAGATATATGTAGGATATAGGATATTATATATTTGATAGATATCCAATATATACGATATATATTTTTTCAAAGATGTTCAAAAAATTCCACATTCTTCCGATTAGTTTTCCTGTGCCTAATTACTAGAAACATGAAACTATTTTAAAAAACCATTATCTAACCTGGTTTATTTTATTTACATTTTTGTGTGTGTGTCTGAACACACCAAAGTCAATTAGTAAGTTTTGATGTAATATTTTAAAACTTTACTAGGATTGATTTTCTTTCCCCTGAAGTCTGTATAAATAGCTTGGCAGAAAGTACTATGCTCAAATTTTACATGAAATATTTTACTACTTCTTTCCTTTGAAAATTCTATAATTTCACTGGGTGATTAAGTCTACCAAAGAACATATTGCATGTAAAAATGTATTACAGTCTCAATGCCAGTAAAGGAAATCCTGCTTCCCTTTTTGCCTGCTACAGTGAGTTCAGTGCTGGTATAAACATTTGACTCCCTGATGTCTATTTAACTGTAAATAGGAGCCATATGTTTTGCAGTTTAACAAAGGAGCTTCTTGTTCCTTGGTCTTTAATTAAAAGATAATTTCAACTGCAAAAAAAAGTCCTTTGGTTCTGTTTCTCTGGACAACTCAGACTCTTACACTACCTTAGGTAAAATCTAAACTTCGTGAGAAAAAGACCTTCTATGCCTTAATTACCCCTGGTTCCTCAGCACCTGGAAGAATGTCTACCACATAGTAGCTGTTCAATAAATACTTGCTGACTGAATTCATGTTGTTCATGATTACTGCAATTTTCAGAAATATCATGGTTTCGAGAGACAAGAGGGCCTTACCATGTAACTTACAACTCTTAATGAGTTGTTCATAATGGTCATTTAGTCTTTTAAATCATCCATTTCTTTGTCTGTAAAAGAGAAGAATAATGCCATGCTATTTATTTTAGTTCATTCAATATAAGATTTGAGGTGGTTTTTAAAATTGATGGTATTATTTGTTATGTTATAAATATAAAAATTTAAAAATAGATGAAGTACGCAATCCAGGAGGAGGTAAAAGGAAGGTAAAAGTGGAAGATCCTGTTTAATAGCTACTTAGAAAACAGTTTTGGGGTGCCTGAGGGGCTCAGTTGGTTTAAGTGGCTACCTTCAGCACAGGCCATGACCCCAGGGTTCTGGGACCGAGTCCCTCACCAGGCTTCCTGTTCAGCGGGGAGTCTGCTTCTTATCCCTCTCAGCCTGCTCACGTGCTTGAGTGCTCTCTCTCTCTCTCTCTCAAAAATAAAGAAATAAAATATAAAAAAAGTTTTCTATGCAATTTCACTTTATTTTGATCTTTACAGTAACTCATAAATGTTGTAAGCTAAATAATAATAATACCTGTCCCATGATACTCAGAGTTTTGGTGGGGGCAGTGAATGAACAATATTGAATAATTTATGAGAATGGGCTTTACTAAAGAGTAAACATACATTTACTATTATTACCATTACATACTTTTTTCGAATAGCCTTCTCCATAAATTTTATTTCCTTATTCTCCATAAATTTATATTACTTACATAACTACATAATTTTATTTTACTCTTATTCTCCTTTTCATATACAACTGTGCTATCTACCTAAGGAGATCATAGGAGAAATAGGAGTTTCCTACAATAATTCTTCCCTTCCTGGGACAACCCTCACACTAAGCATGTGATAGAATCTGAGAACTGGCTATCAAACACATTTAGAACTCAAGAGGGTTAAAATTTACAGAAGGGACTTTGTATGTGTTTAAAATACCAAAGGCAGAATTATGGCATTGAGAGAATGCTCCATTTTTCAGAGTTGATGTTTTCTTCTAGTTTGATAAAATATATCAATTTATTCCTCCAGTTTCAGGAGTTATTTAGGTATCACTCATAATGAACCCATGACCTTGCCCCCAGGAGCACCCTACTACTATGGATGGTTTTTGCAGTCTTCTCCTGCAAAATTGGCAAGTTACTTCATGACTCAGAGGAGACTATCAACAATATGAGAACAAAAAATTGAAACACATGTTTATAATGTGTTTTACATATAAAGTGCTGCATACTTGAACTTATCTGGAAACAAAGGAGAAACTATCATGAAATTTCCCAACATAAATGGCTTTATCATATCCATAAATCATGTAGCTAAGAATAAGGGCCAAATAATTAGTTTTGAAATACACTTTTTCTTAGTTTATAAGTAAATTAATTCTCAGTTTTTATTGGCAAGGGAAAAGTTCAATCCATACTAAAAACAAACAAATTCGTGAAAATAGTAAGAAAGCTAGTTCTGATGTGTTAATTGTGACTAGAAACTTGTATTCAGGATGCAAAATCATGTTTTTTGCTTTTTTAATTTATTTTTTTCCAATCTTTAATGTACAAATTAAAATATCTCTAATATTGAAATTTCCTACAATATTCCCCAGAAGGAAACATTTTTCTCTATGGATATATTATAGAGCAGTTAACGAAATCTCTATTAAAATGCTTAACAGAGTATGCCTAGTAAAAAAAAAAAACCCGAAGTTTAAAAAAATGAGCTATTTAATGGATTATAACAACATAAACAGAACCTTAAAACACCAACATGAATTATCTATTTGTATAAATGTTAAAAATGATAAAAATTATCCCAGCCTATTTGGAGCGATTTGGGGAATACATGTTTAAAACTAACAACATTAAAATCAACTAGTAACCCATATAAAATTTAGAGCCGCATTTAACATAAAAGATTTTTTAGTCTTCCAAAACTGTCTGTTCCTTTACTGAATTACTTTTGGATGTACCTGTTAGAAAAAAAAAAAAAGTTAAAATTAGACTTTGTATTGGAGACAGAGTTCCAACTCCTTTCAAGTGTTTTTGTCATGGGTAAAAGGGCACTCTGGTGCACTTTGAAAGGACACTCTAGAAACTGCTGTTAGGAAAGAAGGATCACTGCAAACAAGACTAATTTAGGCTGAGCTTCCCCTGAGAAAAATCCCACCATTTTTTTTTCCCCCTTGGAAATAATGAGAATGACTTTGTGGTTGTGTGAAGCTGTAATTCTTCCATGAGAAGTCAGAGGTAAACATCTGATGGCAAATTTCATAAACTAATCACTTTTGGTCTATTTCCTTTGGCTTCACACTCTGTTTATATAGTGGTGTGAGGGTTTCAGTTACTGCTCTGTCTGTGAAGTTTAGCCCTGTTTATGTAGAGTAGCTTTGGAAAATAATGGAGTGAGTATCCAGTGTCACATGACGAACACACAATAGACAATTCTATATGTAACTACTATAGGCCAAAAGATATAAATATCCATCCCCATCAGCACCTTCCTCCTGTAAGATCACATTATCTGACCACTGAGGGACCATGCCACTTAATGTCCAAACTGGAACACTTTTGAGTGAAAGTGGTTGGGACAAGAGGCATGAATCAGAATAATCAGGCCAACTGGAACAACTTAGGGAGCACTTGTAGACCATTCTGCTCCCCTCTTTCTCTCTTTTTTTCCCTGTCATTTTTCGACACTTCTGTCTTAGACGGTTTTCATGGCTTATCTTCCTATCCTGCTGTCAATATCACACTATCATTTGCATTACAGCTGCAGAATTCAAAGCTAAAAATGTCCACAAATTTATTTTTGCAGGTATGTTCACATAAAGTTCATTTATACTTGGCAGTTATACTGACCATGAGGCACTCTGATCGTGCACAGAGTAATTATCATCCTAAAATTGCCACTTGTACCGAAAGGGTCACAAGAAGCTTTATGGTGGTATCGTGTAAGATCTGAAACCTCTGATCCTTTTATCTCTGGAGAACGTAATGTATTTTTTTTTACTGTAACTACTGAAATTATAGTCCATTAAAAATTAATCATTTAACATAATCATTAGCAGCCATTTGTAAAGGATATAAGTGCCTAGCTATATTTCAAGACTATTTGAGATGTGAATTGTGTAAGATACTAACTACATGCCAAAAGCAGACACGTTTAGTTTGAGAACTATAACAAAAACTAACGAAAATGATATTTATTAGTCAGCAGAAGGGACACATTAGCTAACAATTTCATCAATAAATATTTATTTTTGGATTAGATTCCTCAGGCTTCATGCAGTTTTCTCTCTTTTTGCTTGTTGGTTTGTTTCCCACTTTAAGGAGATACAATGGACATGTAACATTGTGTAAGTTTAAGGTGAGCAATGTGATGATTTGATGCATATATATATGGCAAAATGATTACCATAGTACGGTTAGTTAACATCTCCTTCACCTCAAACAATTACCATTTGTGTGTGTGTGTGTGTGTGCGTGCACACGCGCACATGTGTGTGTGGTGAGAATATTTCAGATTGACTCTTAGCAACTTTCAATTACATATTACAATATTGTTAATTATGAGTCACCATGCTGTACATTAGATCTCTAAAACTTATTCATTTTATTATTGAAAACTTGTGCACTTTGATGAAGAAATCTCCATTTCCTCTAATGAAAGGGATTTAGTAATGTGCAATATTAATAATGCTAATAATAATAAAATATTACTTAATTTAATTTAATGTGTAACAAGTTGGCTTCACACACACACACACACACACACACACACACACACTTTATTTGGTTTTTCAGGTTTACAGAAAATGGAGTAGGAAATATAGTTTCCAGATGTAGCCTTCTCTCTATTTCTCCTATTACTAACATTTTGCATTAGTGGGGTAAATTTCTTAGAATTGATAAGCCAGTACTGATATAACAATAGTAACCAAAGTCCGTAGGTTACACTAGGGTTTGCTGTGTGTGTTGTACATTCAATGGGTTTGACAAATGTATGGTGACATATATCCACAATTACACTGTCATACAAAATAGTTTCACTGTCCTCCTCCTGTTTGCCCAAAATGTTCATAGTACTATTACCAATAATATTCACAATACTCAATCCAATTGCCCTTCCCTTACTTGATCTTCCACACCATGACAATGAATCCTCGACACACTTTCTTTACTTGGCCTTTAAGACCATATATTCTCTTTTTTTTCTCTCTTCCTATTCACTATTTTTCAGCCTTTGCTGGCTTCTCCTCGTCTGCGTAATCTCTTAATAGTGGTTTGTCCTAGGCTCCCTCTTTATCTACACGCATTATCCTGGTGATCTCATCCAGTCTCATGATTTTTAAGGGCATGTATATGTTAATAATTTACTAATATATGGCTCTAGTCCAGACTTCTCTCTCATAATCTAGACTCATACTCCTTTGATGTCTCAACTTGGATGTGTAATAGACATTTTAAATTAAAATAAGTAATGATGTTCATTCTTTAATCTGTTTTCCTAGAGTTTTACCAATTCAGTTTGATGGCAAATCCATTCTACCAATTTCTCAGTCCAAGAAGCTTGGAGTCACCCTTGGCTCCTCCATTTTTATCATATCCTATGCCCAATTCATCAGGAAACCTTATCAGTTCTAACTTTAAAATGCATCCAGAATCCAGTCAATTTCTACTTCTTTCACTCCTAACACCCTGGTTTGTGCCAGGAGGCTATATAGACTAAATCATTGCAGTAAACTCTTAACTCCCACCCCCTAAGTTTCCAAGGTTGTTGCCCAGCTTTTATTACAGAAATACTAAGAAGTATTCTTTTAAAACATGAATCAGAAGGCCACCTGGGTGGCTCAGTAGGTTAAGTGTCTGCCTTTGGCTCAGGTCATGATCCTGGGGTCCTGGGATTGAGCCCCACATTAGGATCTCTGCTTAGCCGGAAGCCTGCTTCTCCTTCTCCCTTAGCCTGACACCCCGCCTACTTGTGTTCTCTCTCTGTGTGTCAAATAAATAAATAAAATCTTTTAAAAATCCAAAAAACCTCCCAAAACAAAAACATGAAACAGAGCATGCCGCTCTTTGTTTAAACCCATGTGTTGCCTCATTTTACTCTGTGTAAGAGTAGGGGTCCCTACAATGACTGCCAGCTCACCATAATTGTTCACCACCACCACTTCTTACTCTTCTAAACCCCTCCCCCTTGTTTCACCCAAGCCACACCCATTTCTTGCATTGGCACACCCATGCACACAACCACCTTCAAGGCTTTTAAACCGATGGCACTCTCTTCCTGGAATACCCTCAGCTCCTTTACCTTTCCCACCTTAAGTCTTTGTTCAAATTTCACTTTTTCATTCATGCCTTCTCTTCCTTTGATCGACTTTTGGTTGTATTATGTAGTAGCATTAATTGCTGCTAGCATATTATTATATAATTTACTTACCTTGCTTATTGTTTACTGTCTAGAAGGTAAGCTCTTTAAAAACATGAACCTTTGCTTTGTGTTGTCCATTAATATATCCTCAGCATCCAGAACAGTGCTTTGCACATAGTGGATACTCAGTACCTATGTTTTAAATGTCTCTTATTGTATTTTAATTTTCCTCATGATTTTGACACTATTAATATTGGAAAAGACCAATAAATGTCATACGTGCAGTTCAAGCATGTCATTAGTAAAGGGCAGAAAAGATCGTTATCATACGATATCATTGTGATGTTTTAACATGTATATATATCACAATGAGGCAAGTGAGGCTGATGTTTTATAAGGTGGACTATTTTTTAAAAGATTTTATTTATTTATTTTAGAGAGAGAGAGAGAGAGAGAGAGAGTACACGAGCAAGGGGAGGGCCAGAGGGAGAGGGAGAATTTCAAGTAGACGCCACACTTGAGTACACAGAGCCTGACGTGGGGCTAGATCCCATGACCCTGAGATCACTACTGAAGCCGAAAACAACAGTTTGTCTCAACTGACTGAGCCACGTAGGCCCCCCATATAATGTGAACTATGAAAATTAATGTGGGTATTCAGAGATAAGTGTAAGGAAGTGGAAATAAACTGGGTTTCTAGATTTTTGAGGTACATATGAATTATAATCAGTCTCCATTACAATGTAACATCTCTTATAATATCCTCTATTCCTTTCTACTTTCTCTCTCTCCTCTCTCTCTTCCCTAATTGTTTCTGTCTGTATATTTTCTATTGTTTCTTTAGGATTTACAAATGGAAAATATCTACTGGTTATTGGTATATTGGCATTTGTAGTTAAGAAAAGCACTTTAAAAAAATGGAAATGCTTACCATTTTCCTAAGAATAAATGCATAGACTTTGTCTTTATTTTTACTTTTAGTTATAATATGAATCATTAGATATTTGAAAAAACATGTAGGACTTTCTCTTTTAAAACTTGTTGTGTGGCTCAGTCAGTTTAGCATCTGCCTTTGGCTCGGATCATGGTCTCGGGGTCCTGGGATTGAGTGCCCTGCTCACTGGCCTCCCAGCTCTCTGCAGACTCTGCTTCTCCCTCTCCTTCTGCAACCCCCCCCTTGTGCTGTTTCTTTCTCTCTCAAATAAACAAATAAAATCTTTAAAAAAAAAAAGAAATCATTTTCAGGAGTTAAAAGTGCTTCCCATTAATCAAAATCAGATTCTAGGTACTAGAATGCTTGACTTTTCAGTCAACTAAGAGAGTTAGAGAAAAAAGGTTTTATCTCAGTCTGTCTGGGGAGCCAGTCATTTTCTTCTTTAAATTAGGTTAGATAGGCATGTCTCTTCTTATGTTATATGCAAAACTTCGATGTGCATGTCAGTGACAGAGCACTGATCCTATGCAATATATAGAATATTTCTATAACTACTAATCTGAGAATTTCTAATTAAAGTTATAAAAATTAAAAATTCTCTTAGGTTTTTATTAGATAAAAAATGAAATTAATGACATTTTTTATAATTCCAAATTTTAATTCAATTTCAATATTAATTATAAATTTGGATTAATACACAATATACAAAAATGTGATGAATAGATGATTTTAGAAATTAAAAGATTACAATGAAAGGGGAGAAGAAATAGAATATATTTTGCACCATGAAAATATTTTAAGTAGGTGATTCAGGACAGAAGAGGAGCAACCAAGATCAAAATCATAAGGTCTTTCTACCCTAATCTTAGAAATGGCATACCATCATTTCTGCTATATTCTATTGGTCACACAAACCAACCTTGGTACAAATGGGAGGGCTCTACAAAAAGCTGTAAGTACCAGAAGCAGGGGATCATGGGAGGACATTTTTGGGGTTTGGCTACCAGAACCCAGAGGGACAAAATTAAAGACAATGAAGAATGGATTCCACCCATTGGGAGCTGCTATGGACTGAATCATGTCTCCCCAGAATTTATATGTTGAAGCTCTAATCCTTAATGTGACACTATTTGGAAATAAGGCCTGTGAGGAGGTGATAAGGGCTATCCCCCTATGAGGTCGTAAGGGTGGGTCTGTAATCCAATAGGGGTGGTGCTCTTATAAGAAGAGGAAGAAACAAGTGAGGACACAGTGAGAAGGTGGACATCTGCATCTCGCTGAGAGAGTCCTCACAGGTACTGGCTGACTCTGCACCGTGATCTTGGATTTCCATTCCCCAGAACTGTGACACATAGGTTTCTCTCATTTAGGCCACCCTGCCTGTGGTATTTGTTATGGCAGCTCAAGCAGACAAATAGAGAAGGAAACCAAAGAGAGGGATATCACAGAAGCCAAATGAAGAATACATTTTGAGAAGGAAAATGTAACCAAAAGTATTAACTGAAAATTATGTGTTATTTTTAGGAGATTTATTAAGAAGAATAGGTGAGTTCTTTAGAGAAAATTAAGATTTTAGATCACAATTACATTCTCTGCTTATACAAAGATATATGATTTCTCAAGTGGTAGATCCAAGTTTGAAATCTTTTCTTAAAAAAGATTTTATTTATTTATTTGACAGAGAGAGAGAAGTCACAAGTAGGCAGAGAGGCAGACAGAGGGAGAGGAGGAAGCAGGCTCCCCGCTGAGCAGGGAGCCCGATGCAGGGCTCGATCTCAGGACCCTGAGATCATGACCTGAGCCGAAGGCAGTCGCTTAACCAACTGAGCCACCCAGGTGCCCCCCAAGTTTGAAATCTTAACAAAAATTTGAAATTCTGGGGCGGCTGTATGCCTCAGTCGGTTAAGTGTCTTTCATATGACTCAGGTCATGATCTCGGAATCCTGGGATTGAACCCCATGTGAGGTTCCCTGCTCAGTGGGGAGTCTGCTTTTGCCTCTGCATCTGTCCCTCCCCCTGTTCCTTCTCTCTCGCTCACCCACTCTCAAATAAATAAATAAAATCTTTAAAAAAAAATAAATTCAAAAAAGTATGAAATTCTTTTAAATTCTTTTTCCCCAGCTATTTAGCTTTTTAAACTTATTGCATTGTGATTCTATGATGTATTAAATTTTAGGATGTTATGTGTTTACTTGTATATATACATTTTTTTCTCTGAAACTCTATAGTGTCATTAAATTTGCTAATTCCTGTCTCATTTATTCTGGGAGGAAAAAGGTCTAAACCATGTATCAGTTTAATGAAACATTCTCTTCAGGTCTTAAATTCAAGTGAATATATTAGTCAGATCTTAATTATAAATGACAGGATACCTTTTGAAAATGAGATATTGTTAATCCTATATAGCATTCTTGCAACATTTGATTACCTATTTTTAAAATGATTTTTAAAATTAGCCAATTTTGTACATTATAAAGTCTTCAAACAGACTGGTTGAATATTTTAAATGCTTTGATTTTCATTAGATATTGTGCTTCTTCAGCTTACTGAAAAGGGGTGAAAAGCTTCAAACCATGCCACTCTACTAAACACCAGGTGTCAGCTCTAACTGCTTCTGAAAATATTTAATGTATTCAGTTAATCGAATTCTTTAGAGAATGTTACAATCCTGTTCATTTGTTTTATGCAGTCCTTGTGGTAGATTTTCATTCTTACTTACTACACCCCATTATATTCTGTGACAAAATTGTATCTGAGATTTTTCTGGTTTCCCAGTAAAATCAATTTTAGCCTTCTTTGGCCTTTCAATCACAATAAACTGAGTGTCCCACTAGTCCATTTCCTGACTTCTAAAATCACAGATCTTCATTGTGAGCATTCTGAGATGAGTTTGACAATTTTGGAAACCTCACTTATCTCAAATTAACACACAATATGTCAAATATGTTAGAGCTCTGTAGATGGGTGTACATCAAAACATGAGCATGATTGTGTTTTTCTCATGAGTTTATGAAGCAGATTAAATCAAATTGAAGAAACGGTTAAAGGCTATAAAATTTTTTCTGTGACAGCTTACATCTGAACAGTAGAAGCAAGTGACCATCTTTTGTATATTTGCAAGTCCAATTAGGTAGATACATCTTGAGGTCATTTATTTGAGGACTGTTTGCCCTTAGTGTCATCTTATGCCAGACTCTTGGATTTTTAAAGAAATCCTATTGTTCAAGAGTCATAAAATGTGCATCAGTTCTTCTCTAGAAGGCAGCCAAGTCTTTGAGGACAAAGTTGAAACAGCACCATCTACATGTGTGGTGCTTGGCTCCATGCTCAATTTGCAGACCTGTAGCATGATTTTTGATTTAAAGTGGTGCCTTCACTTTGTAAAAAATAAATGATAATTTTTAAAAAAGATTATTTTTATTTACTTATTTGCCAGAGAGAGAGACAGTGAGAGAAAGAACACAAGCAGGGGGAATGGGAGAGGGAGAAGCAGGCTTCCCGCAGAGCAGGGAGCCCGATGCGGGGCTCAGTCCCAGGATCCTGGGATCATGACCTGAGCTGAAGGCAGATGCTTAATGACTGAGCCACCCAGGCACTCCCAAAAAATAAATGGATAATTTTTATGTTAGAATAAAGTGAGGGATACTGAGGAAATAAACATTCTGTTATAACTTTATTTCAAATGGACACCTAACTATGCCAAACATAGAGTATTATTCTGTTTATTTTAAATGTTCATGTCTATTTCTTTTTTTTTTTTTTTTAAAGATTTTATTTATTCATTTGACACAGAGAGAGAGAGAGATTACAAGAAGGCAGAGAGGCAGGCAGAGAGAGAGGAGAGAGGAGGAAGCAGGCTCCCCGCTGAGCAGAGAGCCAGATGTGGGCCTCGATCCCAGGACCCTGGGATCATGACCTGAGCCGAAGGCAGTGGCTTTAACCCACTGAGCCACCCAGGTTCCCTTCATGTCTATTTCTGGTACACTGAGGGTATATGTGTCTGTTTGTATTCAATTTATAGGTAAACACATTTCTCGTTTTGATAGACTAATGACCTGAGGACAAATTCATGGGGAATGTTAGTGGATTGAAAAGAGTTGAAACTGAATAATCAGGAAGTTTTCAGGTAGATTAAGTAAACTCTCACATAAGAAGCACCAATGTTTCTTAAAGCAATGAGCCTCACCTGGTGAGGAGTTTAGAAATCCTGTCTGTCCTTTCCCCTTCCCGCAGAAAGTTAAATATAATACCCTCTAAGAAAAGGGAGTATAATCTCAAAACTCCAGTAATGAGTCTAAGGAAAGCACATCCTCCTCCACCCAACCACTAACTCATTTTAGAATGATCCTCCTAAATGGTGAAGCTTAGGGCCAGGAAGGCAGGTTACCTTCCCTAAGCACTTCTATTGTCTATTATCCACACTTAAAATTTCACCATTGTTAATTTATTCAGATGGGATTCGGACGCTTTTAGAATTCATGTTCACCATAGAGACTTTCCCTCTGGCATGCTAAAATGACTAAAAGTTACTTTCAAAGGTCGTCTAAGTTAAGTTTTAGATATGAGATAATACTGTTCTATCTATAATGCTTCTGAAAGACAAATCTTGTACTCAATATCAATAGGATTAGTGTTAACTTAGCACATCAACTGGAATGAGTTTTAGTGACAGACCTTGTTCTGTCTCCCCTCCTCCTTACCATGGTGCATAGTAAACTTAGACAAAATCCTATTTCTGGATGGCAGGGAGTTCAATAACTTTTAACAGGCACATGGAAACGAGAGTGTGAGGGAAGTAGAATTTCCGTGCAGTACTCTTACCACTACTTTAGAATCATTTTAACATGCCACCATTGCTCCAACTTCTATTTCCCACGTCCTCTCCCCTCTAAAATGGCAGAACTCTTATACATGCTTATTTCAGTGTTCTTGTACACAGATTCATTTCCTATAAGAAAGTATCAATTTTAGTTGTGTGATATATTTACTTTAGTCAAGAAAAAGCAAAGGCCCATATATGTAAATGTAAAAGAGTGTGTTGGTGCATGAACAACGAAACTTGTAAAAAACAGTGATTTAAAAATAAAGTCGAGGGGCGCCTGGGTGGCTCAGTCGGTTAAGCTGCGGCCTTCGGCTCAGGTCATGATCACGGGGTCCTGGGATTGAGCCCTGTATCGGGCTCCAGCTGGGCTGGGAGCCTGCTTCTCCCTCTCCCTCTGCTTGCTGCTCTGTCTACTTGTGCTCTCTCTGTATCTCTCTGTCAAGTAAATAAGTAAATAAAATCTTTAAAAAAATAAAATAAAAATAAAGTCGACTTTGCCTCTTTTTCTTTTCACTGAGCATTAAAAAGACCCTTAGTATACAAATTTTAAATGACGTTTCCATTTCATTGATGAATATTATATTTGAATTGGCAGGAAGTTTTTTTAATCAATTCCGTCAATATTCTGATTGATTTGGGTAAATGTGACTGTGATGTCTTTACTGTAGGCAAATATGTATTTTGAATTATTGTAGTAAGGAACATTTAGGTGCCAAGTGCTAAAGCTTGTGTGTTCAAAGAAATATCATACATACTAAATATTATTTTATTTCTAAAGATTAAAAAAATTGTCGAGTTTTTCATAATTCACTTCTATCCCCCACAGTATATACCTTACTGGAAAATGGGTGTTATTCAAAAACTTAATCTTCTGTGAAAAGATTTTTGATGTTTTTACTATATTTTTACTTGGATATAACATATTCCATTTTATCCTGCAGGAATTTCATATTTAAATACAACGATCAATGAATATCACATAAACATAATAATAATAGTAAATAATAATAGTAAATAATACTAAAATAGTAGTAAAAGCATATGGAACAGCACTTTGAATATTTTCATAAGCATATTTTATATCTCTCATTTTGCTCCCATTCCTATTTCCAGCATGCTAGATTATCATCTCTTTGATGAACGACTTAAAAGTTTAATTGTCCTCTCTTTTTCTCTCTAATTTTTCTGTTTTGTTTTGTTTTGTTTTTGTTTCTGCACTTCTCTGGCAACTTCTCTGTATCTCAGGAAATGTCATTGTTTGCCTGAAATCTATAAAATAAAACCCATGCTCTTTAATCTGTCAATAACATTTCCATCAATTTGTTTTAATTTACTTTTTAAACTAAAATATTATATCTTATACATGTTCTGTTTTGATGAAGAATGTATGTGCGTACCATGTGTGAGCCTATGTGGATGTGTGAGTTTTCCTGGACAATATTTTCCCATTTTCCAGCCCCACACAGTTCTTTATATTATTCCAAATGTCTACAGTGTCTTCCCATTCTCTTTACCTAATTAAATTCTTCCTCCCCCTGTGTTAGAGTAACTCCTGCAACGTGCTCCCACAGATAAACACAGAATCTCAGTGGCTTAATACAGTTAAGACTTCTCTCTCCCCTCAGATAAGGTGCAGTGGCTCAGGGGGCTCAGGTAGGTCTCCTCCATCCTGTAGCCATGCCATATGGAGGAACAGATTACTTCCAGGCTATGAGGCAGAAAAAGAGAAGAGTGGGAGATGCTGACCGACACCTAACTGCCCTCACCTAGAAACTACACAGGTCACTTCCTCTCTTATCCCTCTGGCATGGTTCCATGGTTCCAAATTAACGGAACTGGATGCTTGGAAAAGTAGGGAAACACATGGAATCTTTGGGACACACTATCTCCATCAGTTCTATTAATACAGACACGATCTTCTTCTAATGTAAAAGCTTAACCCACCACCTCAACTTAAAGCAATCTTTTTCTTTTCTGAAATTCTATATTTCCTATAAAATTTCCTACATTTTCTAATTTCCTATAAAATTGTCCATCTGATCTTGCCACATCTTTTCCAACATCTTTTTTTTTTTAAAAAAAGATGTATTTATTTATTTGAGGGTGGTGGAAGAGGGAGAGAGAATCCCGAAGCAGGCTCCCCGCTGGACATGGGACGGGGCTCCATCCCAGGACCCTGAGATCATCACCTGAGCTGAAATCAAGAGTCAGCTGCCTAAGTGCCCTCTATCATCTTTTTCATTAAAACAACTTTTCCCAAGTTTATTTTCTTTCCCGAATTAAATTGTAAGTTCTTTGAGGGTAGGATCTATGTCTATAATAACAATGTCCTGAGAGTGCTTAACAAGACACCTTACCTGTGGTGGAAAGCTTAATCAGGAGTTTTTGCCAATTTCACATTCTAAACAGGATCAGTGAATGGAGAAGCTTCTAATCAAATAAGACTTCTGTTGGACTGTAGGCTTCTCATGTATGACATACATTATAAAGACTATCATTTTGCTGATGATGTTTCTTCAAGAAAACCTTGGTCCAAGGACAAATTCATCTGAAAAAGGCTTTTATAGGGTGGCTGGGTTATGGCCATTAGGGAGGGTATGTGCTACGGTGAGTACTGTGAAATGTGTAAGCCTGATGATTCACAGACCTGTACCCCTGGGGCAAATAATACATTATATGTTAATAAAAAAAGGGGGGAGGTTGGTCACACAATATATAACTGCTCTTCTGATCGCTCCATAGTCTCAAGATAGCTTTGGATCCTCTAAAGTTGCTAATAATGCCGTGACTGATGACAACAGTAACAGTTTTCAGTGATAAACTATGGTTTTCAAAAAATTAGCTACTTTGATTCTCAAAACAAACCTGAAGAAAGATGTTATCATAAAGCACAATGCTTGATTGAGGAAACTGAGGTTCAAAGTAATTATAGAACTTAGAATCATACAACGTCAGCACTGACAAAGACCTTAAAAATGTTCTAGTCCAGTGGTTTCATTTACAGTTGAGAAAATCACAGCCCAGATAGGTTAAGTGACTTGTGCAAAGTCCTGTAAAGAATGAGTGGATACAGCAAAATGAGAGCTCCTTGAGTCCAGTGATATTTAGATTGCACTATTCTGTCTTTTATTTAATTAAGTCCAACCCAAAATATGCATTGTTTAAAAAAGCTATTTAAAACACCACCTCCCTGAAATGGAGTAAATGTCAAAAGGACTCTGTAAGTCATAAGTTTTTAATATCTTTTACTTCTTCCTCATTAAAAGAGAGAAATCTTTGGGGAAGAAAAAGAGAGCACGCTCTCTTAGGTGAAAATGTTCAGTGTAAATCCTAAACCTTAACTATATTTGATTTTAAATTGGGTATGCAGCAAGTATGTGAAGTTAACTACAGGCTTAAATTCTACTCAACATGCTACATATCTAAGAAATACAGCAAAGAGAAAGAGAACAGAAGATATTTAGAACTCTTCTTAATATAGAATTGATAACAACCTCATTTGGTTTCCAAAATATTTGGTAGCATTCATTTTAAACTAGTAACTGCAATCCTACTATAAATTATTTCCACCATTATTTTAAAGCTAGAACACTGTTGGTAGTATTTAATATGAACACTCTCTATGTCCCAGATTCTGTAAGAAACAAATAAAATATGCAGTTCTGTTTCCAGGACAGTTTCATTTGCATTTCATTACACTTTTAACCCTCAATTTTTATTCTTTTAGAGGCCATTAAAGGGGCTGGTAATCATACCTTATATATTATAAACAACACTTGGGTCATCAAAGAGACCATGTGGTCCATTCCTCTGATTCTGAGCATGACAACCTTAGATCATTCGAAACTACAGTTGCTTCTCTAATTTTTCAAGATATCAGGTGTGAAGATCAAATCAATAAAATAAAAAGCGTATTTCCTTGGAAGCTGATCTGTAAAAGAAGTTGAGCTATATCTTACAAGGAATCAAGTAATTAGCATTTGGTCTCAAGCTCACAATCAAAAGGTAAACTAAAAACACGATAAAAGATGCAAAATAACATTTTATTAAAGCAATAGTGAAGTCATCAAGTGGTACTCGATTTATTCTCAAATGATTGATTCAGGCAATACATGCTGTTAGAGTGCAGAGAACGGGGAAATATATCCTGACATTCAATAGAAATTCTCTCTTACTGTAACTAAAGGCAATTCTATTTGACTTATAGTCTTTTGTGATCTCTAGAACTGACAAGTTGCAAGTATCTTTTTTTAAAATTCTCCCTATGTTAGATGTTACCCCTGACTTTTGAGACTTCTTTTGTATATTTTCTTTTACGTTTCAGTTGAGTATCTATCAAATAATCTATCTCGATTGATAATTATGCATTAGGTAAATTTCCATGATACAGCTAACTTTAATGGGGAAGCTCATTCCTGTCTCATATGTGCATACAGCATAGTTAAATCCAGGCTGTAACCTTTCATGATTTCCAAATTAGTTTTAGCCTTATTTGAGTCTAGGTAGGCCTTTCTCACCTCGAATAGACACAGTTCTTTCTTGAAATAATATGTGCTCTGACCCCATAGCTCTATCTTTTTTTGAAAGCAACTTGATTCAATTCTGCTCAAATATATTAATATTGTCATTTCAAATAACTCACTTGGCAGGGACAAAAAAGTTCACATGTCAATGTGATTAGAAAAGAGGTAAGGCACTGGAATAAGTGAGAGAGGCATTTTGGAATTAATCAAGATAAGAGTACCTGCACACCATATTTTACCTACAAAAAAGCACAAGGTATATGAAATGTACGCTTTCCATTGGCCTTATTAGTTCACATTGCCTCGTAATTGATAAATCATTCCATTAATTAATCAATCCTATTTCTAGACTACAAAATATTAGGTTGAATGTTCCTGTCAATGAGTTTCTTCTTGTATCCTAAATTTCTGAAAGTACAGAACATTGAAGCAGGAATAGAAAGCGTGTATGTTGTGTAGAAGGAAAATATTAAAGACTACAGCATAAAAGTAAAAACAAACAAACAAACCTCTTTTGGTTATAAAGTCTTTTCAACGTAATATGAATCTGAAAGAAAGACACTTGAAATAATTTGAGGGATTTTCTTTTCCACTGATTAAACGTCTGTGGGCTCAGTGACGTCTGCCACTGTGTTTATTGCATAGGTTGAAATGCCTGTTCTTTATCTACTTCTCCAAGTCCCTGTTACCATGTAGAATCAGCAGTATACAAGACACAGCCAAATCTGCTCTAGCTATTCTTCCTAGCTAAGTATATTGTTGGAGATATTCTGTCAAGGCATGAACGCATGAGGGTGAAAGAGTGAACAATGCCTTCCTCCACCCAAAGTTTCCATCATGTCTGTCACACCCTACAAAGAGGGAGGAGACTTGATATGGAGAAAATACACAGAATCAAGCCCCATACAGCTGTGGGTCTCTTGTGTTTCGCCCTCACAGGTGCTGGTATGCTTTCTCCCCAGAGGAAATAGTATCTCTCCTGGACACTATGAAGAATATAAACCAACCATTTACACAAGGGATAATATAAACAAGCAAATATGGCATCAATCTTTAGATAAGATTCTATTTCCACTAAATTATCCTGAATGGTTTTAATAACACTCAAGATGGGCAAAAGTACAGAGAAACCGGAACAAATTTAAACTTAGACTACAGTGGATCTTACCTAATATTAAATACCCTGGTGCTAGGGCTCAATCAAAGGACTCCATAGCAATAATTACGTCTTTTGCCCGAGTTGTTCAAATTATATCATTGAATAAGTTTCCTAGAAATCAAGCTGGGTATAACAGATCTGCTCCCAGGAGCTTAATCTGTGGTTGTTGCTGGGAAACAACAGAACAGTTGTTGAAGGGAAAATTAGAACCTGACTCACCCACCTTCACCTGTACTGATACTTAACTATATTCATATCTTCTATGTATTTTCGTGTGTTACAGAGCCACCTATAATAATAGGCCATCCATTCATTCAGCCAATACTTAAATAGCATTCTTTTAATGCCAATCACTATGGCAAATGATAAGCTTTCAACGAAAACTGCAATCCACTGAAAATGCCAATCCCTTTCTTTGCACTTGCATAAAAACTGACTGAGGGGCAGACCCATTAGATCTACATGCAAGTTATGACTGGGTGGCCACCGCAGGAAGAAATTGCAGTAAAATAGGGAAGAAATGCTATATTTATCACACAAGCTTTTCGTTGTTTAAATAAATGCTACTTTGAAAATGTAAAATCATTGTTCCATATTCCTACTAAATGATTGCAATGAAGATTCCTTGAAATCAGGCGGGGAAAAAGAGGAACACAGAAAAACCTATGACCTCCTGGAGTTAAACAATTGATGATGGTAATTGGACCAAAGACTTTTGAAATATCACCTATCTTCTTCATAAATCACATCACCATCTCTTTGCAACATAACTGAGCATTGAGTGTATGTGCTGTTTGTATATGTGTGTGTATATATTATATATACAAAAGCTATAGAAATATATTTTAATATGTATATGTATGTGTATACACATGCATTTAGAAAATATGTTACACACATAATTATTAGGAAAATGGGAATAGGAAAGCAAAATATCTGCTTTACAAAGTGTAAAACTCTTATAATGAACTCACATATCAGAAAATTCCACATTTAGAGGATATATTTTGAAAGCATATTGTCAAGACTTACCATCATTATTCTTAGAGCAACGAACTTATGAGTCATTTCATTGGGTTGATTTTAAGAAGCGTTCAATTCTTAGAAAGAATATATGACAGTTGAGATATGAAAGTTTTTGTCACCATGACCACATTCTTGGAAGAAAAACTAAAGAAAGTTTAGCAAGACTTCTTAGTCTAGAGATAGACTTCAGTGCAGCTTTTACCTTTTCCAGACCCACAGAAAGTGGCCCTCGGTTACCTGTATAATTGTGATTGATTCTAAGAAATATTTATTGGACAAGAAAAATAAGAAGCTGATTTGTTAATCATATCTTTGATATTAATTTGATTCTTTGGGAGTTATTTCTTTTGCTACTTTTATGTGAACCCTTTTTATAATGTGACTGTTATAGTGAATGTCATAATTTGACACCGAGTTCATCTTTATTCTAACTGGATTTTCTTATAAGGAAATGTTTGGAATCAGAGCTATAGGCTTAGTTAAGAATCATCATCCTTCTCTCTGTCTCTCTGTCTGTCTCTCTTGCACACACACACACACACACACACACACACACACACACACACACACCATACTAACCTAGTTTTCCATATGCTTCTTTGAGTGATTGTTCCCAACCACATACACTGAATGACTGTGCTGATTAAATTCTGTGATCTTTTCTCCACATTTAATTCATCTTGTCAGGTATGGAAGACCAATGGCTTCATTTCAAAAAAAAGAAAAAAAAAAGCAGAGGGCTTTGTTCCTTGACCTTTAGTTCTGAGAAAAATCGTAAAACACTGAAACACACACATCTAAGTGGCAAACATTTTTAGCTAATTTCTATTTTGTGAAGGCGAGAGAGAGAGATTTCTAAGCTTTAAAATGAGTCTTAGAGTCAATGCAGTTTTTCCCTCTGCCTTCGACAACTGCTGGAGAAGTGGCCTTCCACGTCTCTGTCAGATTCTCACATGCGGCCTGTGAAGTTTCCCCGAGTCCAGGCTGGTTATCTCACAAATCTGTGCAAAGCTCCAGTGAATAATGTATACCAGGCATGAGGTGACAAGTTAAACACGCCCATTTTGTCTAAAATACTATGAAGGCATCAAGATGGAGCCAAGCTGCGGGGCAAGGGGAGCTCGGCTGATGGGCCCCCAAGTACGTCTAGAAGAGAGGGCGCCGCTGTAAAGAAAATGAAATGTAATGAGATACTTTTTCATGCATAATTCATAGGTGAAAACATGACTGCATAAAAAAGCCACGGATTTTAACAAGGCGAGCCTGCAATCATGCACATTATCTTCCCAGAGGAACTTTATATAATATTGGTCAAAAGGAGAGGATTCTGAATACTGGTACAAAATAAAGCCGACAGGTTTTCAAATGCAGCAGAATTTACTTTAATGCACGATGCCTGGAAAAGAAACAATTTCTATTTACACCTGAAAATACTGCTGAGCCAAAATTTACTTTAAAACATTTGCTATCTCTTCTTTAAATGGCAATATATATACATACATATATATATATATGGAGGAGAATAGCAGATTCATATTGATAAACATAACTAAAATAAATGCAAAAGCTTTATTTACTGAATGTTGTGGGTTAGCTTACACCAGACTTGGCAAGCATTCTCACTTTTCTGGCAACAAAAGTTTAGATAGAAATGTTGTCAATGAAGAGGCTTTAAAAATGATAACATGCTAGCTATTGTCAACATAAAATTTAATTTGGTTGTGTTGTAAGAGCCAATATTGTTATTCAGCTCTCAAGAACAGGTTAGAGGCTAACGCATGCCTGATTTGAAATGGTATTTAATATGTGGGACTCTTAGTTGAAGGATTATAGAGGAATGTTGATTAAGGCTTGGGATATCTTAAATTTATCACACCAAACCCTGAAGATGTCTTAGCTTGAAAGAACTGGTGAGGTGGAGGGTGGGACTGGGAGGCGGTCCTTTGATTGTCCGCACTTCGAGAACACATAGAATTACAGAGAGTACAAGAGAGGGGGTCAGAGAGGTCTGCAAAACAGAGAGGCTGGAGAGCTGTCTGGGCTTGTTTGCTTGGCTTATGCTACCTAATACGAATATTTGAAAGAAAAACAAAGTAGCTACGTTGCGTTCAGTTACAGTTCTGCAGCACTGATATTTGGCTGAAGAAAGCATTAAATGTTGAAAAAGGTTGACAAATCAGCTTCAAAGGGATCATCTCCCACAAGATTTTTGTTTAAGGTCCATGGTTTAAGGAACAGAGAGATATGCTATAAAGAACAGTGGATTGAAAGGGCTTAGATGCCAGATAATCTGTTCCATTTTAGCAAAATTGTGTTATTAACCTCTGTTTGATGTAACTCAGTTACGCTACGGGTTTTGACAACATTTGAAAAATGTGGGCTTTAGGAGTTAGGTGATGATTTAATTTCTAAATATGGAATCTGAGCTTTTGTGACTCATTGGCAGAACAAAGCATAACCAGGCCTGGAGGTGGTCACAAAAGAGAGTTCTTTCCCTATCAGGACTTCCAGCCAGGTTCTAGGGATACATGTATAGCCTGAGTTTGGCCACTTGCATGATGTTTAACTATTCACTTTAATACTACTCTGGTAGATTCCTGGAACTGTTTGCTGTTAGAAGGGATTTACAACTCATCGTGCCTTATATGGCCTCAGTGACATGAGGTTATCTTTCCAGGATATCAAGAACTAACCAACTTGTTACCTGTGTTTAATCTTAGCCACAGAATTTAATACCCAGAGCTTGCTTTTCTTGTCTTTTCTCCCTTCCTTCCTTCCTTCTTTCCTTCCCTCCTTCCTTAACAACACATACACACACACACACACACACACACACACACACACACACACACACACACACGCACGCATGCACGCATGCACACACGCACACACACAGTGACTTATCTCTGCTATTAAGAAATCCAAATTTGTAGTGTGGCTGGGAAAAGGCAGTGCAGGGTGACACTATCGATTCCTGACTGTGCTGGGAGGGGACAAGAAGTGATCGCCATCTGTTCCCTCTACCTGACAGATGTGTCCTCTTCTCCCTCTTCTTGCCAGTTCAGCATGCTGCTGAGAAGTTTGCTACATCGAAGGATCAATTTTCAAGCACAGAAAGAATTTATTTGCTTGTACACCTGTGCTATAAAGGAAGTTTCCCTATTGCTTATGCCAGTTGGATGACTTACTGAATTCTTTAGCATATATAAAAATGCAAAGTGCCTGAAATGGGAATCAAATGATAACATTATTAGAATTCTCTCTTGGGGTCAGATGAGACGGACAGCTGCATCCAGAGGATGTGTCTGGGTACAGCTTCTCTCGTCTAAATTTGTTTCCTATTTGTTTCCTTTTCTGTGAAAGCAATGCACACATTAAGTATCATATAGAATACAAGGCACATTTGAAATAAAGAGGGGACTGAATGAGACAAGAATTTTAAAGCTCCCATTGACTGAATTTCATGCAAAAGGATGGTAAAGGCCGGTGTAGGTCTTCTGGATTCTATCTTTCTCCTGCAAACTTCTCCAGTCCCGCAATCTTGTAAAACCAAGTCATGGGAAAAGGAAGACGCAATCCTGAGTCAAGAAAATTTGTTTCTCTTAGTCAATCAGATAAAATTAGATTATACCATCACTTGCTTTAATTCTTTAAAAAGTTCTTTTATGACGCTTAAAGCATTGGTCCCTTTTGGGATTTAGTATCTGTTTGTCTCTCCAACTTCATTTCTCACCACTCTCCTCTCTCATTCTGCTTTAGCCACTCTGGCTTCCATGATAATAAGAAAGATGACAGGGTCTAGAAGCAAGGGTGGAGAAGTTGGTCTGATAAGGACTGTACTTCACCCATTGTCATGAGGAAAAGACATAGGACATGAAAGATAGTAGGAAAATGAGGAAATTCTTCTTTATGAGTGTCTCCTCTGTAAGTGACACAAGATGAGGAAAACTTTTAGGAAGGATTTCAGAATTCAGATTTTCTCGTAAAATTACCTAGAGAGATTAGAGTCATTCCATGCATCTAGAAAAAGAAATGATGGTAACTAGAAACCAGCATGGGTTCACTAAGAATAACAATTTTGGGCAAATTTCATTTCTTTCTCGACAGTGTTATTAGATGAAAAGATTAGAGTATAGTAATAACATTTGGCAAGGTCTCTTGTGATGAAAAACCTTGACTCCATGCTTATAAATTTGATAGATTAGATGCAGCAAAATGACTTTGCCCAAAGCTGCTGACCATTAACAATCCAGAAAGAGGAATCCAATTGTGAGTCACAGGGCTCTATCCTCTTCCCTTCTGTTCACAACATATGAATAATTTGGATGGAAAACTGCAAGGCATGTTTATCAAATTTGTAGGTAACTTGAAACTGGGAAGGATGGATAGCTGCATGTAGAATGAGTATTTAAAACTATGACAAACAAAAGCATGTGTTTGATTCTTGAAGTCTTTAATACTCCTGCTTTTCCTTTTCTTTAAAAAGCTTTAAAATTAAAATGGTTTGTCCAGGATTTTGATAAAGCCAGGTTTAGAATGTGCCTGGGTAAGAGTTCTAAAGGAGTGAAAGTATGTAGGGTGATGGACTCTACCTACTCCTAAAAGTGTTTAGAAGTGTGAAGTGATCAATGTAACATTAGTTCCTTCTACATGGGCGAGGAGGTTTGTTGTCTGTTTGTTTGCTTGTTTATTTATTTATTTATTTATATTCATTTATTTTTAATTTGAATATAGCTGACACACAATGTTACATGAGTTTCAGGTGTACAACTTAGTGATTTGACAAGTTTAAACACTGTGCATATGCTCACCACACCTATAGCTACCATTTGTTACATTACATCATTATCACGATGTCATTGACTATTCCTTATGCTCTGTGTTTTATTCCCATGACTTATTCATTCTAAAAGTGGAGGCCTGTATCTCCCACACCCCTTGACCCATTTTGCCCAACCCCTCACCCACCTACCCTCTGGTAACTATCAGTTTGTTCTCTGTATAGATTTTTTGTTTATTCATTTTTTAGATCACATTTATGAGTGGAATAATATAGTATTTGCTTTCTCAGTCTGATTTATTTCACTTAGCATAACTCCTCTAGGTCCATCCATGTTGTCACCAATAGCATGACCTTATCCTTTTTTATGGCTGAATAATATTCCATTGTGTATATATACTATATTTTCCTAATCTATATCTACTGATGGATACATGTTACTTATATGTTGAGAACTTTTAATTGTCTCTGCTCCTTTTCACATCCACATTTTCAACTACTTCCTGATTCTCTTCTTTGATTTAAGTCTATCCCTGTACTGAGGAATATTCAATATATGAACCACACTGACTCTACTTTCTAAATTACATTCCCCAGTAGGATTTGACTACTCTCCAAGAAGGAATTCTCCATGTTTGGTCTAACCATGAAAAAGCTGGGCTTAATTTGCCACAAATAGATTCCTGTAATAAAATGATGTAGAAATATGTGTTTTTAACAATTTTTTCAATTCAAAAGGCAAGTTTCAACAAATGTATTTTGTGCTGAGAAGTTTGCAAGTCAGGTTCACTGCAAGAGATGATAGAAAAAAGTTTTAAATCTTCCGAATTTTTTTGTAACTATGCCTTTGACCATTGCCAATTTATGGAATACTTGAATTAAGATGAACCAGAGACTGGGCATTTGGTTTATTTTAATATGTCATATGACTAGTTCTTGGAAACCAACTGATATTTACTTAGCTGCTTCCTCAGATCAAGGGCTTTATACTTTGTTACTCATGTAGCAGAATGCTGAAACATGCTGAATTGTAATCTGTGAGGAAAAAACAAGGGCACTATAGATTGGTCAAGGAAAAGTAGAAATCCAATTATAAAATGCACTGAGTTCCTGGGAATGTGAGACCAAACTCATTTACCATTGCTGAATGGTCCTGAGTTAAATGGAACCCCTCATCTTCAAAAACTGCAGATTTGTTTGTTAGAAATAAAGTAAGAATTTAAGATGAAATTTTTGAGAATTTGTTGAATATAAATACATCATCCTTTTCTCTTTCTCTTCTAAGTTATGTTAATGTAACAATAAAAAAAACCCTCAGGATGTTTTTCAAAATTTACTTGGTAAGATTGTTGTGGAAATAACACGCATTTCCCATAATGTATGGCTTTGACCATGTTTCTATATAGTGTACTACATTTTAGGAAAGCCACTAAGTGTATATATTCCTGAGCCAGAAATATCCATCAACAGGTGAATGGACAAATAAATTATGATGTGTCTCTGTCATGGAATACTACTTGTCAATGAAAAGGGATAAACTACATAAATTCAATAACATGGATGAGTCTCAATGAGAGTATGCTGAGTGAGAAGTCAGACATAGAAGAGTATATCCTGTATGATTTCATTCAGGTAAGTTTCTAAAATGTGGAAGAACTAAACAACAAACTCAGAAAGCAGATCTGTGTTTGCCTCACCAGGGATGAGGGATACATAGTGAAAAAAGAAAAATTTTCTGGGTGATGTAAATGTTCTGATCTTGATTATATTGGTACTTACACAGGTGTGTAAATGTGTCAAAACACATGGGACTGTATTTGCAAAATTGATGTGGTTTAGTTAGTATAAATTATACCTCAACAAAATTGATTTAAACAAAACAAAACAGTTTACCTGTGTAGATTTCTGATCATGTGGCCCACCAGAGAAGTATCTGGACACTTCTTTAAGCCACTAAAATGAGCCTTACGGACTTGTTGAAGTACCGAAGTACTGAAGTGCTTGTAGCCTGCAATTCAACCTGAGCTTAAAGTGGAGGTTACCTTGGAGGAAAGTGAAGGTCCTTGGAGAAAAGTGAAAGGGCATCTATCCAGCACCTTCTCAGATCTGTAGAAGATGCTTTCAATACATGTATGTGTGTGTGTGTGTGTGTGTGTGTGTGTGTGTATAGTAGTGCTTGAGAATTTCTGTTACAGAAGAGATTTCCTATTGTTAGGAAATTTCAAGATAAGCCATGTGGTGGGAATATCATATATTCAAGAGGCCTGAGTGTGGTAAAATGATTCCACTGAAGACAAGGGCAGGAGCTTGCGGGTTCCATAGGAAGGAATTTGGAAACTTAGATGCAGTAGGCCAAGCAGTTGGACTCAGTTGATGGGGAAAGTTTATGGGATTTGTGATGGGACCCGATGACATAACCTTCTAAGTCTACAATAAAATCTGTAAAGGTTTATAACAGAGTTGGTGGTTTGTTTCAGGGTGATCCAGAGTGGACAAGAAGATAGCAAAGGCACAGGAGTCAGACCATCAGGCCCACTCACTGGGAATTTCAACAGCCTTCTTGCAAGGCTCCAGGGTTTGCCTATGATAAATGCCAGGGTCTTCCTACATAAATCCGAAGTGCTTGTTAGACTTTCTGGTTTATATGATATTATTTTCCCAACGTATGTGTAACAAATTTTTAAAAATTATCTCAATATAACAAATGAGAAACATAAGGCATCTTAGGGTCAGAGCTGAGAAGGAAGGCAGCATAAAGGCTGGCTTTCAGTCTGTTGAAATTCATACACTCAAAGTGTGATTTTACTTTGGTTATTGTGGATTGTAGGTAAATTCCAAAACATCAAATGTTTTGCAAATATGTATTCTGAAGTCAAATTTGTGTGAAACTGTGTTTTGGAATAATTTATTATGTGGCATTTCTACTTGAGGTGGTTGAAATTTTAAGGATAAATTTAAGCAAAAATTTCAAGTGTTACTGTTAAAAGTTTATTATGTAAATATTAGATCGCTGAAGTTTTTAAACTAACACCATTTTGAATTTTTATTATAATTCTCTTAAGAGTTCTCTACGGTTATATTCTTAAATGCTTCCTTTCTGTATTTAGGGGACAATTGAGACAAATACTTGGGGCCAGGAGTGATCAAAAAGAAAACCATCTTTCCTCATAAGTATGGAAATCTTTCTACTACCTCATTAAACCTAAGCATTGCTTTCCTTGCAAACATAAAATTACTGTGTTGTCAGGCAAAGAAAAGATTAATTCTGCTTTTCTTCTTCTTTTTTTCCCCCTCTCAATTTAGTGTTTGTGAAAACATTGAAGAACTACACTAACTTTTTCCCTTGAAAGGATAAATAACTTTAATTAGCCTGTAGAAATTGGCCTAGTTGTTTTTGGTTTTGGTGTATAGACTAGGCTGTGCCAATTATGGAATGATTTTTAGAACAAGTTTAATAATCTTCAGGTTGAAACCCATTGGTGGGTCATAAAATAGTTTAGTAGATTGTGGTCTGCATGTTTTAAAAATGAAACGATGGAAAATATCAAGAGTTCATCACTCATAGCATTGTTTTGGGAAACAGTTTTTAGCTATACATGCGCATACTTCTATGTGTGTGTGTGTGAGAGAGAGAGAGAGAGAGAGAGAGAATGTATGAGTGTGAGTATTGGGTTGTAGGATAAAAAATATTTTTCACTGTGGGTTACAGCAACAATATTTCTAAATAGTTCATACAGATATTTTAGAAGTTCACCTAGAAGTTTGTAGTGACTGAGGTAATTGGGCATCTTTCCTATGAAGAAATAAGTAGAAAATTATTGTTGAATTGAGCACTCGTATTCATAAATTTCCTTACAATGCTGTTGAATAAGAATATGAGGTTCACAGATGGCTCTCTTACATCTTTTTCTGAAGTCATTGCCTACTTTTTTTATTCTTTGCTTACACAACATTTCTTAAAAACACTATATCGGTATTTTTCAGGACATTTCAAAAATCAAAACATTATTGAACTTCTGTGCTTCAAATTTTGATGAAATATAAATACTCCATGATTTCTTTCCTATTTTTTATTCCTTTTGCCTGCAACACTCTGTTTCCAGTTGGTCATACAGACAAATACTTTGTATAATTCAGCTATTATTTCCAATATGTCCCCTGGGGAAGGGGTTCCTAAACCACCAAATCTAAAAGATATCCCCTCAGTGTGCCACAAAAATATTTTTTTCTTTTTAGTAACACTATTGCTTCTCTAAGTTATCTTCTCTAATAACATATTGGTTTTCTTTATTTTTCTGACTATTCCATCTGAAATCCACCCATGATTCTCCCCAGAATGTAAGCACCCAAAAAGCAGGGTTCTTGCCTATCTACTGCTTGCCTTAAAAAAGTGTCTGACACAGTTATTCCTCAGCAAATAGCTGTTGACCATGTGACTGATGTAATTTCAGAAATTACGATAAAAATTTGCTTATTGCTTTATAAAAACTTTCTAAAAATGAAAATGGGGATAGCTATAGTGATATAACACTTATAATGAAATCTTTTCGACCCAGCTTTGTCCTCATTAGGCCTTATCTATTTATTTTATGTTTACTCTGAGTAGGAGAGTTCAGATTCCAAACCTTGAATCACTTAGGAAATAATCAAGGGGGGAAGAAAAGCTCATTAACAACCCGAGCCAGCAAGGACATTTAAAACTGGAGTCAACTATAACTATGATGGAGGCAATTAAAATGCTTGGAGTTTGTAACTAAGGTGCATGCTTTACTATATCACTGTTGTTGTTGTCGGAGTCAATAGGAGCCCTCGGTGTATTAAAATCTATTAATATACAACTGAAAGATTTTTTGGGGGTAGGCAAATTAATAGAGGCAGATGAGTACTATCTCTACTATAGGGTGGGAAAACAATATATCTGCTTAAGTTCACTTATTTGTATAGAAAATAGGTAAATATAAAGTATGCTGAAAAGAAGTAGAACAAAACCCTTGAGCTAAGAAGAAGCTGGCCCTATGTTAAAGGTTAAATACTTCAAAAATAACATTATTTGGGAAAATTTTGCTTCTACGGTAATTAAATTTAGTCTTAAAAATTTAGAAATATGTAGCATTTAATAAACTATGTGCATTTTTAGTAAAATACTGATATTGATACACTTGGGCTATGATGTAGCTTTCTTAACTAAGATATTATTGTGATTTTTATTTGAAATAGGCTGCAGTTATTTGGCAGAAAGATCCTATAATAAATATGTTATATCCATTTTAATACTAAGGAGCAATTAATAACTTTCAAGTTGAAATTCAGTTTATTTATATACATCCTTCTCCAGATTCTCATTAAGTGCTACCCATGTTTGTTATGTTTCAACAGATGTATGAAACACCAAAGGGGAAATATGTCAAATCAAATTGTTTATTATTTGATCTTAAAAGATGATCAAGAGGAGCAAATGTCCAATGTTTAAATTCTAGGACCTAAAGTAAATATTTCAGAAAGACTCTCATCTTTTGTTGATTGCTAAAATACACCACAGAATGTCACTTCCTCACTACTTACTTCACTTAATTCACTACTAAGAAAAAATTTCTTGAAAAGAGCTGCTTTGTCTGACAAAGATGGAAATAGACAGTATTATAATATATATATTTATACACGTATACATGATATTTGTATATACCATATGCAACATCACTTTGGCAGCACATATATTGAAATTGGAATGGTACAGAGATGATCAGCATGACTCCTTACAAGGATGACACACGTTTGTGATGTGTTGCATATTTTTGGTATAAATGAAAGTTAAGAGAGTAAATCCTAAGAGTTCTTATCACAAGGAAAATACTGTTTTTTGTAACTCTATGAAATAGTGGAAGTTAACTAAACTTGTGGTAATTGTTTCATGATATATATAAATCAAATTATTATGCTGTACATCTTAAACATGTGCAGTGCTGTATATCAATTATGTCTCAATAAAACTGGAAATATAGATTGATTACATCACAAAAGCACAAACTGAAAGGTAAAGATGATAATAGCAACAAAATAATGTTAATCTATTTTATTGAACACTGAGTTAGTATGTGGTTCTGAACCAGCTACTTTCTTACAAAAAGTCGAGGAAGTACTTACACCAGTTATACCTCTTCCCAATTTACAGACATAGAAAGTGATAATGTTTTCTTAATTGAATCCCATAAACACTTATACTAGAAGTGCATAAATATCAGTGAAAGAACTTTATTTCCAAAACACGACCCATGGATACAATATTTTGGGGGGATAATATACTTTTTTATTACATATTATTTCTATTTCTATTATATTATTCTACACAGAAATACTACTTTTGTTAAAAAGAGATTGATTGATTGATTGATTGACGGACTAGTTATGACAACTCCATTTACCCTCACTTTCAAATCTATTATCGAGAATAGTCTAGGGGCCCCTGGGTGGCTCAGTCAGGTAAGTGGCCAACTTTTGATTTTGGCTCAGGTCATGCTCAGGGTCATAGGATTGTGTCCCATGTCAGGCTCCATGCTGGGTACGGAGCCTGCTTACACTTCTCTCTTTCTCTGCCCCTCCTCCTGTTCTGCTGCTATAGGTCTCAAAATGTTTGTAGGTAAGAAAGAATGCCCTTGGTAAATGCAGTGTTTTCCTGTGTCAAAATGTAATAACACTTTAATAAGTGACTATTGCTAAAGCACAATTAAACCTTTTTAAGGGCATGGCTTTTAACTCCATTATGTTGGTTTCAGTTTCCTTCAGATAGCAGGGAATGAGGTCTTCAAAGGGATCCTGGAAGGATCTGTGTCTGTGGTTAAATACATTTTCCAGAAATACTCAACAACTGATATTTGGTTTTTCTGCTAAGGATCCACACATTATAAATCTAAAGCTAATTGGTCATTGTCATATTCCTCTTGACTTCCATTCTTACAATGAACAAAATAGTGACTGGGGGGCAAATAGAAGATTTCTAGTTCAGGAATCACAGAGAAACTTGGTAGTACAAATTTGAGGTCTGTTAGTGAAGCCAACCACCCATAATTGTCATACTAATAACACTCAAATACATGTCTTTCAAAAAAAGCAACAACAAATATTATTAAATATTTTCAACCCTTGAAATGTATGCTATTGCTCTATGTAACTTTTACATGTTTACTAGTATATGTTCCTTCCCTGGTGGCAGTGATTGGTTTAAGGATGATCCACAGGAGAAAAATAGACACTTATTGGCTGTCAGAAACAGTCTCTTCCTGTATTAAAAAAAAAGGAAGCTATGTAACCCAGGTGCACCAAGCATTCCTGTCCACCACAAAGAAATCTGGCTTACAGGTGAAACTGCTACAGAGGAGGGTAGAAAAAAATTGCTGAAAAATTGGTTAGGATCACCGGTCAAGCCACATCTAGAGACTGATTAGTTTTAGACTTCTCAGTTGTAATCAGCTACCCTACTTAATTTCCACTGGATTTTTTTTTTATCGCTCTCCACTAAAAATGGTTCAGCTAGCAGTCACCATAACTACTAAAATGGTATTTACAGAATCTCCCTTAACTTTGATATGAAGATTATTACTCTAACGTACTTCTGGCACTCAACATATTATTTCTCTACATATTCTTTAGTGATCCTTGAGTAGAGAAAATGACCAGGGTTTCCTGCAAGAATCTATTTCGTTTAAAAAAATATCCCAAGGGAGTTTGTAGCCACTATAATTGAGGAAAGGGAGAGAAGTATTGCATATTGATTTAATGCGATCAGCTTTTCTTCAAAAAGAAAATGTTATTGAAAGTAGAAACATTTTTAGATTAGCCCACAAAAATAGCCTCAGCCCCAAAATACTTGGGTTGCCTTTCTATGCTCTTAGGGATATTTATATTGGAATTAAACCACACAGCAAGTTGACTAGCCTTTGAAAGTTACCTAAACTATTTATACAACATGCTCATAGAAAATTAAGTTCTGTGTTTTAAAAAGTTACTAAAAAAAGATCAGTAAATCTATCTAAAAATATTTTGTAGCTAAAACTAAAATTGATTAAAATGAATAAAGAAGTATTGAGAATGGACTGATATACATATTTTTTTAGGAGAGGGAGGGGAGCTGGGGAGAGGCAGAGGGAGAATCCCAAGCAGGCTCCACGCCCAGCACAGAGCCCAATGCAGGGCTTGATCCAAGGACCCTGAGATCATGACCTGAGTCAAAATCAAGAACCAGACACTTAACTGACTGAGCCACCCAGGCGCCCTATACATGATACTTATTTAATTCTATTTTCATAAATTGGTGTTTAGGGTGTCTGAGAAAGCTCTAAAATACAACACAAATTAATGTATATTTATACATGTATCTGTACATACACAAGTATTTACACCCAAATCTCTGAAGGTAAAGCCCATAGTATTTACCAGATTTTCAAAGAGATCTAGTATCTAAGAAACATTAAAGATCAAGGGCATAGAACTCGATTTTTATAAGTTCCCTTTTATCTTAGAAGTATTACCATCTGTTATGTCAGTCTCTAAATAGGAACAAATAATTGGTAGCTCACAAAATCAAACTTCATGTATAGTAAAGTAGTTAACAAAGAATGTTCTGGAGTCTGTCTCCTGAGGTTTGAATCTTAGGTCTGTCACAAGTGACAGCAGACAAATACTAACTTCTAATTCTCTCCTTTTATCTTTTTGTAAATCGGGAAATTTATAGTGCTTACCTTTAGGTTCATTATGAGGAATGTGGAGATCATGTAATACATTTAGAGTATTGCTTAGTAGGAAATAAATATTTATAAATGAGTTCTTACTATAATACTTGTCTTTTCGGGAGGGGGGAGTACTTGTGCAGTTATATATATGTATGTATTGTGTGTTTATTTTAAAATTGACCTGGATTGTATATTTGTCCAAGGTACTAAAACATATATAAACTTTGACACTTTTATTTCACTCTTAAATGATAAAAGCAGTATATGTTTTAAGAATATTTATATTTACCCCTTCAAATCACTATGTTTTTGTCCTTTGGATATATTTCTTGTAGTGCAATTGCTGGGTCATAGGGTAACTCTATTTTTAACTTTTTGAGGAACCTCCATACTGTTTTCCAGAATGGCTGCACCAGCTTGCATTCCCACTGACAATGTAAGAAAGTTCCCCTTTTTCTACATCCTCACCGACATCTTTGTTTCCTGAGTTGTTAATTTTAGCTGGTTAATTTTGACTGGTGTGAGGTGGTATCTCATTGTGGCTTTGATTTGTATTTCCCTGATGCTGAGTGATGTGGAGCATTTTTTCATGTGTATGTCATCCATTTGTATGTCTTCTTTGGAGAAATGTCTGTTCATGTCTTCTGCCCATTTCTTTCTTTTTTAAAATTTTTTTTCACATTTTATTCATTTGAGAGAGAGAGAGTGAGAGAGAGAGCATGAGAGAGAAGGTCAGAGGGAGAAACAGACTTCCTGTGGAGCTGGGAGCCCAATGTGGGACTTGATCCTGGGATTCTAGGATCATGACCTGAGCCGAAGGCTGTCACTCAACCAACTGAGCCACCCAGGCACCCTTCTTCTGCCCATTTCTTGACTGGATTTTTGGATAAAGGAGATGTGGTACATCTACAATGGAATATTACTCAGCCATCAAAAAGAATGAAAATTTGCCATTTGCAATGAAACTAGAGGGTATTATGCTAAACAAGGTAAGTCAGTCAGAAAAACAAATACCATATGATTTCACGCATATGTGGATTTCAAGAAACAAAACAGGGGGTCATAGGGGAAGGGAGGGAAAAATAAAATAAAATGAAATCAGAGAGGGAGAAAAACCATAAGAGACACTTAACTCTAGGAAACAAACGGAGGGATGCTGGAGGGGAGGTAGGTCAGGGGAAGGGATAAGTGGGTGATGGGCATTAAGGCGGGCACATGATGTGATGAGCAATGGGTGTTATATGCAACTGATGAATCACTAAACTCTACCTCTGAAACTAGTAATATACTATATGTTAACTAATTTGAATTTAAATTGTCTTAAAAAAAGAATATATATATTTACACATACATATCTGCAGTTAAAGTTAACAACCTAGTCTTTCTTTCTCCCCCATTGTAGGGGAAAATCTCAGTTCAGTCTTCTTGTGTGTTTCCTTTACTACTCACACAGAACACTTCATTTCTTGCACTTCTGCACCACCAAATGTGTGGGCTTTTTCCCCACAAGTGATTGTCTGAGACATCGGCTGGGTGTCCTATAATTTAAGTCAATTTTAACACCACCTGGAGATGGTATCAGATCCCATAAGTTAATGGCTCTCTCTCCCAAGACTGCCTACCTCCCCCAACTTCAGATGCCAGTCACAGGGAGTAGGTCTTCAGGTTACTCCCAACTTCTCTCTGATTTGACTACAAATCAGAGGTTCTCATGACCCCTTCCTCAGTTTCAACTGAGTTTTTAGAATGGCCCACAGACCAAGGGAAACTCTTATGTTTATCAGTTTAGTGAAGGATATGATAAAGGGTAGAGCTGAAGAGACACATAGGGTGAGGTCTGGAGGGTCCTGTAGAATTGGGGTAAGCCACTCTCTCGGTGTGGATGTGTTTGCCAGCCAAGAAGAAATTCGAACTCATTGGGATTTTATGGAGGCTTCTTCACATAGGCATGATCACTTTTTGTTCCATCGTCAGCTCCTCTCCCCTCTCTGGAGATTGGGGCATGGGGCTGAAAATTTGAAGCTTCCAATCCTGTCTTGATCTTTCTGGTGACCAGTCCCCATCCAGGAGCCAAAGGAGAGCCCACACAGAGTTGCCTTAATAGAAGATGAGATGCTTACAGTGCTCTTCTCATTTAGGAAATTTGAGGAGGTTTGAGGAGCTCTATACTAGGGACTAGAGGCAAAGACCAATAAATACATTTTCTATGATCTCACAGTAGTAAGAATGTAAAGCAAGTGCACTAATTTCAAAACTCTGGTTACTTTGAGCAAAAAAAGGTTGGAGAATATATAAAGAGGAAGGGAGAAAGAAGTGAGTAAATATAGTGAGATAGATACATAGGTAAATTATTGTACCACATTATTTTCTACATGTTTGAACTATATTAATAAAACATAAAATATGTACAAGTGTATATTCTAGAAATTTTAATGAATCAGGGCAACATTGATAACTTTTTGTTTATTACTGGTTCAGAACTACAAGCCATGAGATTATTCCAGAGACCTTTTTATTAAATACTATCCCAAGTACTTTTAAAGATATACTGAATGTATTGTTCACAATATATAATAACTATATTGGATAATTATAAAATAAGATAAATTCTTTCTTTTAGTAAAATAAAATATTTGACATTGACAAAAATACAACTATGTGTTATCAGTAGTTACACCTTCACTCTTTATTTTCTAGTCTGATATATAAAGAGGTAGATTACACTCCACTAAATTGCTAATTATTTAATTTAAATAAGTCTTTATAATCCCTTGGGATATTTAATTGCTTATAAGGACTGCTTTTTTGACTGGGTTTTAGTTGTAGTTAGAATTTTAAAAAATTTGGGAATATAGGGGCACCTGGGTGATTCAGCCGTTTAAACCTCTGCCTTCAGCTCCGGTCACGATCCCGGAGTCCTGGGATGGAGTCTTGTGTCCGGCTCCCTACTCAGTGAGGAGCCTGCTTCCCCCTTTCCTCCCTGCTCCTGTTCTCTCTTGCTAGCTCTTCCTCTCTCTCTCAAATAAATAATTAAAAATCTTAAAAAAACAAACAAACTGGGGATATATATGTTATATATGATGCAGACAGATACATAATGCTGCTTGGTAATTCCCATGATGGGTAAGATATTTAGATGATTATTTAATACCTACCATGTGCCAAGAGCTGGGATGGACTCTGAAAAGATAACATTATAAATTGATTACCTTGAAGATGATTTGTAATCCAATAGCTACAAAATTGTGAATTATAAATTGTCAACATGTCTGTGTAAAAGTGTTACAAAAGCCAAGAAAGAGGTGTGAAAACTCAGAGACTGTGACTTATGTAAATTTCTTTCTCAAAAGCAAGACTTTTAATTCCACCTTGGATACCTCTCATGCTGTTGTCTATGCAGGGGCAGGCTTGTGTAGGGGGAGGTGAAATGGCTGTTATTCACACACAACAACTAATGAAAGGGATTCTCTTGGAATTGTGCCAAATGATGGCTCTTTGCAGAGATAGTAGTAATTTGTCTAAATGGAGATAGTTGCCTTGATTAATGAGGTAAAAAATATAGAAATTTGTGAGATTACATTCTCTGTTAGAAAAGCAACATTTCACAGAATAAGCATGCTTTTGAAATAAAGAAAAACACATTTTATTTTGTAGCTGACACTCTGACTCCGATTTGCTGTCAATAAAATAGAGCAAAACTGGTTGTACATGTATCCTTTCTTTCTCAGTCCCAAATTTCCTAGCCACACCCCTCTCCACATATGGAAATGATCACACACGACAGGATATGCGACTGAAAATGAAGGACCCCACACAGCGCAATGGGGCTATGGTAATTCATAGGAAATGATGAGTAAAAGCTAAGCTAGTGACATATTCCTTGGGAAAAATTTCTTCATTAAATAACAAGATATAACATCTTGTTATATCTTATAACATATAAACATCTGGTTTCTTAAAGATTCAGATTATATACTCCAACATTGAATAATTTAAGTACAGATATAAACCATGGGTACGAAGGAATTAATAATAGAAAACAAGAAATAATTAATGCAAAAATATAAGTGAGATTATGAGTCTAGTGTACATTACCTAGTACCTTTGCTACTGTTACATGGTAAAGTGTTTTGAATTGATTAATTAGTTTGGGATTGGAGTGCTAAGAGGGTACTTTAGCCAGGATTTGAAAGATTGTTACAATTTTGTTAAGTGGAGAAAACACGGGGGGCTATTTTATTCATTCACTCAGTAATCCATCCACTTAGTCAATTAGTATGTAAAAAAAATTTTTTTAAGCATCTAAGAGGGCCATCTAAGTAGCAAAAATCAGCTTGTCACTATAGACAGGTGTAAAGCAATTAGAAATGATCTCTGACTACATGGAACCACAAGTTTCATGATAAATATTATGAAATAAGTTTGCTATAATGTTAAAACAGATAACTTTTAATTTAGAATTCAGATAGGTCACACAGACAGCTTGTTTGTGAAACAAATACTGAAGACTAGAAGAATGAATGGAGTGCTGGGACAAATATGTTCTCCCAAAATCAACCTTAGGAGCCCTTTCTGGGTTGCCTGACTTCCTTCCAGTGGCCAAATTCAATGTTCCTCAGAAAAGTCCTGCTCGTAGGTATGGATGAACTTCTTCAGTTCTCATAGAACATTCTACAGCTTGGTCACCTGGAAAGCAGAGAAAAGGGGCAGGGGTTCTTGTCTGTTGAGAAAAGCCTTCAGTCTTTTGGGGCCCAGAATATCACTGCCTTTGCTGAGCGGCATCCTCACAGGTAATTTTGTACATTCAAACTCCTCTTTTCATTTAATACAAATAGACCTTCATGCTGCAATGAGAAGTGGATACCACTTGCTTATCTTCCCCTCTCAAACGTTCCAGGTACATTTTCAACAAAAATAAATAAATAAATAAATAAATAAATAAATAAATAAATAAATAAATAAATATATTTTTTGAAAAGATAAATTAATCGATACACTTGAAAGAGAGGAAAAAAATCTCATCCTATCTCTTTTAGAAGCCACCATAAACCATATAACTGCTCTTACAAATATTTCCTTCAAATAGGAAAATGTGATAAATAAGCATGTAAATCACATCAGAAATTTGCAATAATAATTTGACAAAATCTATTAGAGAAAATCCTTAAGGCATTCTAGATGACAAAAGCAGGTGCAATACTTGATATTCATTCAGTAGGAAACTCAGATATTGAGTATAAGAAACATTTCCAGATACCCTAGGCCTTTGTTCAGTCGAGTGTGATACATTTTCTAAGTAATCTAGGCAGGAATGATCTAACCTAAGAATTTTCTTTAATTATATTATTAGTATCAGCAACCATAAAATTACATTGTGTTCTTCGTTCTATCACATTTTTTTTTGAAATGCAATGGACTAACATTTACTTCCATGGATACAAAAATACAGAATTATGGACAGTGAATATAGGTGCTAAAGATATCATCAGCATGGTATAAATCCAGAGATAGGGAGTTTTCCTTAACGTTATTTTAGGTACCTCCAAAAAGTCTGATTTAATTTTAAAAAGTCTCAGAATATGTGTATAGACACATTTGTAGGATGGAAATGTGTGCCCTGGGATTCTTTTAATTGTAGATTCTGTGCAGAGGTGTTTGTGTTGATGAAATCTTGCTTTCATGCCTTTCTGTACAATGCTCTCAATTTCTTTAGATGGAAAGATTTCCATATCTGAAATATAAGGCATTATGCCCAATACAACCCAAAGAATGCTATTGTCACAAAACATTATATGGCATCTCCTCTTCAGTCATTTTAACTCCTCACGGAAAAGCAAACGTCCTAAAAATTGTGCCAGGCTCACAATAACTCCTGCCAGGCTACCTAACTCCTAGCTTCAGATTATGTTTTTGTTTTGCTAATCCAAAGGTTTTTCCCAATGTCCATATTTAATAATGTGACTATTATACATAAGTTAAAAAAAAACAACCTGGAAGCAAATATGAAAAATCAGGAGAATAACAGATGAAAAATACATCAGCTGATGCTTCTGTGGTATTAACAGCTGACATGTAATTGACCTAATTCTTAGCCTACGCATCATTATTATTATGTTTTGGCATCTGTGGACTTTTTATTACTTGACATGATGTGTGCCAATGTGTTATTCAAATACTTCTATTTTCAGTTTCATTGTTGTTATACTTACACTATCATCTTTTCTGTTAATAATTTAATGTAAAAGTAACCATGGAGAGCTTCTAACCTGTATGTCTCTGAATATAAATTTTAATGAAAATGGCTTCAGCTGTTTTGATTCTGTTTTCTGTTGTTTGGAACTGACTAAAAGTCATGACTGTTGAGTAAAACTGACCCTTTCAAAAGGAATCCAGCAGAGACCAAATTAGAGAAAACTTCTTATCTTACAGGTAATATTTACATTGAAAATCTATTCCTAAAAAAATAAAAAAAAATTATTGTGTAGTGTAGCCACCTTCATTAATTACCTTAGCTGGATCTTCTGGAGAACTTGCTGCTTCCCCTTGCACCCTGATGTTATGGAGACGATTTCTTTTCTTAAACTTCATGTACCAGTCTCTGCCAATTCCGCATTTTTCTTCTGCAACTTCCTCCGCTCTCTCAGCCTGCATAGAATTGAGGAGAGTCGGAACCCTGCTCTTGATTAGAATTTGGCCTAAGGGACTGCTGTGGCTGGTGTGATCTTCCATCCAGACCACTCAGACTTTGTCCATATCGGCAATAAGGCCCTTTCGCTTTCTTATCACTTGTGTGTTCACTGGAGGGATGGTTTTATTAATCTCCCTTAAGAGCTTTTCCCTGCATTCACAACTTGGCCAACTGTTTGGCCCAAGAGGCCTCGCTAGCTTTCAGCCTGTCTCAGCTTTGGACATGCTTTTCTACTTCAGTTCAGTCATTTCCAGCTTTTGATTTAAAGTGAAAGACTAGCGACTCTTCGATTCATTGAAACACTTAGAGGCCATTGTAGGATTATTAATTGGCCTAATTTTATTGTGTCTCATGGAATAGGGAGGCTCAAGGAGAGAGAGAGACGAGAGACTATCCAGTGGAGCAGTCACAACACACACTACACTTACTAAGTTCGCTGTCTTATGTGGGTGAAATCGGCGGTGCCCCAGAACAATGAACGATAGTAACATCAAAGACCACTGACCACAGACAAATGTAGTATTAATGAAAACCATAACAAATATAACAATAATGAAAACATTTGAAATTGATAAGAATTACCAAAATGTAAGAGACACGTGAAATGAGCAATGCTGTTGGGAAAAGGGCAGTGACAGACTTGTGCAACACAAGGTTCTTACAGACCTTCAATTTTGTTAAAAAAAAAAAATCCTGTGCCTGCAAAGTGCAATAAAACAAAACACAATAGGGCTCCTGGGTGGCTCCGTCGATTAAGCGTCTGCCTTTGGTTCAGGTCATGATCACAGGGTCCTGGGATCGAGTCCTACATCCAGCTCCCTGCTCAGGGGGGAGCCTGCTTCTCCCTCTGTCCCTCCCCCTGCTTGTGTGCTTGCACGTGCGCTCTCTCTCTCTCTCTCTCTCTCTCACACACACACACAAAAGTAAATAAATAATCTTTAAAAAANGCTCAGGGGGGAGCCTGCTTCTCCCTCTGTCCCTCCCCCTGCTTGTGTGCTTGCACGTGCGCTCTCTCTCTCTCTCTCTCTCTCTCACACACACAAAAGTAAATAAATAATCTTTAAAAAATCCCAAAACACAATAAAATGAGGTATGTTATATAAAAACTATATTGATACACAGATGACCCCAAGGTGTACAGTGGCAGGATCCGGGGCTCTGTGAGTGGCTTGGTTCATGGAATATGCAGACAGAGCAGAAGAGGATAGCAGAGCAGAGACAGAGCATAGCAACTGGCACGCTGACTGCAAAGAGATTTTGAGAACTCCCAGAAACGACTAAGTAAATACTTGTGGATAGAGACTTAGACACTATTTTGGGTAGATGTTTCTGAGAACATAGACTTATGGGCTACGTTCAAATTTTATTTTATTTTTATCCCGATGAACTTCTTTTAGGTGACCTGCGTCTCAGTTCGACCTTTCATTTATCTCAGAACGTAACTGGTAATCTGTCCTCATGGGACGAGAGACTCACTTCTTGGTATTGAGATTATCCTGATTTTGCTTCAAATGCACATTGGGGCATGTTATGCAAATAGACAACTGTTATAAATCTCAATAGCCAGGCTGACACTCTGCAAGTATGTGTGAAACTCAATTTAGCTGTTAGAAGTGATTTATTATTTATATTTCCAAATATGTGTTTGTCTCTGAAAGGTCTGTTTACTGCTCACTCAGTGAAATATACTTGTAAATGAGTGAATCGCTGATCCTCCTCACGGACCCACACAATTGTCTTAGATGTTCTGATCATTAACTGGACGAAATCTGGCCAGTAGCTGCTGATTTAGTCAAGCATTTTCCAACTTCACACAAAGTTATAGTACTAGATTCAGCCTCTTGTCTTAAAAATCCCTGCACAGGATGACAACTTGAAGCTTTTCCCTGTGATTTGTTGTCTGTTATATTTAGATACTCAAGTATCCAGCACAGATGATCTGCTTTATTCCATGTGCAAACTAAACTTTCATTTAGAGTTTCTATCCTGACTTGATTCACCAGTTATCTACACAACTTCTGATGCTTTTGTATTGCAATTTTTTTCACAATAAAGTTGATAAACAGCTCTTTAAACTCTAAGTGCTCGATTATTTTCAACAATTCCCATGAATAGAGTGTGTATTTATAATTTTATCTGATCTATGACACCTTTGAGAAAAAAAGAAGCCATTAACTAATGGGGCAGTAGAATAATCCCCATAAACTGGATCTATGGGCTCTTTACCTGTGATGCACAGGAAGGTATTATGCAGATTAGTGAAAACCTCAAGAGCCTCATGTGCTCTTTGTACATATGCTTATATCTAATATCAATATTTATATCTCTATCCACATCATGTATATTTCTATATCCTGCACTTTGCAGATTATGCAAGACAATCAAGGACAGTGCCTTACACGGCTGCCTCTCGCCACTGTGGAGTGATGTGACAGTCAGTGGCAAATAGTAGTATACTTTCTGGGCTTACCATCTCCCTTGGTGGTATATACCAGCTATTGCCTTCTTTTGAAAATTTCTGCTGTGACCACTGCTTCTCTTTCATGACTTTACGAGACTTTTTTTTTTTGACTGATAATGATCCAGAAAACTTTAATTAAAAAAAAAATTTAAACAGGACCACACACGGATCTCTCCCGTGCCCATTTCTAACTATAGTTTTCACTAGTTACTAAGTGAGAAGGAGCTGGAGGTTAAAATTTTATATTACCTAGTGCTGGTTACACTTTATTATGTTTGATGTATTTACTTATTTTTTTGAAGATTTTATTTACTTATTTGAGAGAGAGAGAGCCTGAGGGGGCGGAGGGGTACAGGGAGAGGGAGAAGCGGGCACCCTGCTCAGCAGGGAGCCAGATGCGGGGATTGATCCCCGGACCCCGGGATCATGACCCGAGCTAACGGGAGACGCTTAACGACTGAGTCACCCAGGTGCCCCATTGCATTTGATTTAACCAAGAAGAAAGTTTTTTAGTGAAGCTATTTAGAGAGTATTTTCAATAAATCTTTGTTGTTGCTGTTGTTTTTGAAAACAATCTGGACTTAAATAACCCTTGAGATATTGCTAAAGAAAAATATTTAAATCATCTGGGGCTCAAAAGACATTGGCTATGTAAATTCTGATGCTTGCATATTACGGGGAAGAATAGTCTGCCACAAGATGGAAATGCGACAAATTATTCTCTCTTTCTTACGATTGCTTTTCAATGTATTACTTGCCATGGTTCTCCACAAAACTTTTTATACTGAGAACCTGGAATATTCTGTTTGAGTAAGTACTATTCATTTGAGATAATCTTCCATGAATTATACTACCTCTCATAGATAGTAGTAACAGGGCATAGACTTTCCTAGAATTTAGTACACACGATGACAGGTGTTCAGAAGAACAATTGGATATCTAGGCAACGTGATGGGAAAAGTTTGGAATTTGGACTTGGGTTCGCTTAAATTTTTTACACTCAGTATGATCATCTGCAAAATAATGATAGTAATATTGACCTTTTCTTCAGAGAAAAAAAAGATACTGTTTAAGAAAAACCCTTCAGACATCAGAATGCTCCACAAATACCAGTTCTCCTTAATGATGACTGTCACAGATCACTTTGCCAGCTTGTATGAAATGTGCTTTTCTCTGCAGCATTGATACGAGGGAGGGTATCGTGGGGACCATTGCTGTGTCCAGTCGGGGACCTCCATCTGCCCTCAGCAGCCATGCCTCGCTAGAGAGATGTGCTGAGCTACCCGCAGAGTGATACGGTAAGGGGAGGAGGGGGAAGAGTTTATTCTGCCCTTGTGACTCCGGAGTCTTTGATTCCCTTTCCCTTTGTGCATGGTTGGGACAAAGGCTAGAAGCTAGAAAGCTGTGAAGACTACCCTCTTGCAATGGCACATCCTCAGTAATGTCACGGACCACACTTAGATCTCATATTTTATTCTCGAAAGTGAAGTTAGTTTATTCGAACTGGTTGTTTATTTCTCTTTGCAGAAAGGATGGACAGACTTTCTAGGACGTGTCATTTCCCTGTATCTATCTCTTTCTTTCTCTGTTTCCATGACTCTCTGTTTGAGAGCAGAACTATGATAAATCTATTTTCTGAAAAAAAAATCACAAATTGTGAGAAATCACTTTCATTAGCTTTTTCTCACTGCTTTCTTTGCTTCAAGAGTTAGAATAGTCTGAAAGCAAGCTTTTTGCAACAGCACAAGATTTAACAATTATTTCCAAGACTCTCTGTTCAAGTGCAGCATTACCCCATAACAAGTTCAACTAAAAGTGTTATAAATTAAGTAGATGTTCAAATTAGTGATTGAGATTCCCACAAGGTAACTTTTAAAATAATAAGAGCCCCAAAAATCCAGCCGAGAAACCAGAAAAGGACATTGGAGAAGTTGTCACAATGATGGGATTTTGTCCTGACTGTGCAACATTTTAGTTCTTTTAGCTGAAGGTTTTGGAAAAAGGGGCACATTAAAATCTTCAAGTCAGGTCATGGAGCCTGACAGACTCTGTCACCCACCACATCAGTGATGCTAATGTGTGAAAAATATTTGGACTTTGACCTTCTTTATGGCAACTTCCTTTAACTTGCCTCCTCGCCTCCTTTTTTGTTTCCTTCTAATTGCTTCACTTGACTCTCATGCAAACTCACTTGGACAAAAAGAGGTAAAAACAAAAAACAAAAAAGAATGTCACAGATGTTAATTGAATACGTTGAAGAGATATTTAAATAAGTGTTGCCATAGATGCTTCATTATAATTGCTTATTAGAAAAAAAGTAATTTTTCTAAGCCTGTTTACATTTTTGTGAATCGGAATCTAGATCGTACCATGGGAGGAAATGTACTGGCCACGATCAGAAGTCTGGTCAGCTTAACTTGAAGACAAGACATGTGTCAACATATATCACCCCTATGATGTGGAGCAAGGGATTTAATGTATACATGGGGTGCATATTATTCTTGTCACAGTCTCAAAAATATGAACTTCTTACTTTCTATGTAGCTCATCTGGTATAATAGAATGCTGTTAATTGACACTAACTTGAAATAATGATGTCTTACTTTGGGATAAAGTTAATATTTTAAAACTCATTCCACAATTGGTTAGACAACGAGACCGATGGTTTATTTCAGAACATACTCTTCAGGCACAGAGAACTTGGTTTCGGAGTGGGGATCATGAAGCCCACCTCAGTGCTATGAATGAGCAAGATGGCCTTCCGAGTTCCCCTCCTGATAGGAAATCCGGAAACCCAGTACAATGTAAATACGTGAACCTGACCTGCCACACAAATGTGATGAAGCTCAAAGAAGATGATATTGGTGCTAGCGAATATGACAGTCCATTCTGATAGGGAGGTTAGCTCCGTGTCACCTGAGTTTCCTGCCAGGCCTCGTCCTCTGATGGCTCTTTTCATCCCTGCTCTTTCCTGGCCAATTGTCATACATCTAGACCATTCTGTGCTCTCTGCACTGGTCAGGGCTCCAGGCCTTGTGCATGTATGCTGCAATATTTGTTAGACATTTTTTGTGTGTGCGTGTTAAGAGATGATTAATACAGTTGGCTATCCTCAGGTGAAAGCGCTTAGCCAATTTACTAAAAACGAGATAAAAAGTTCTTAACGTTTATGCAGCTTTATGCTCCTGGTATTTTAAAGTCTATACCTGAGATCTTTTAAATAAATTTTCTTTCCAAAACCACAGAATTAAATAATATTTTGGTAAATACTCTTTAGCATATATGCAGCAAATGTTTTTACTATGAAATGCCTTAAAGTTTCAGCTAATGATAATCAATCAAGGAAATATAAATAAAGCTAAAGCTGTGTGTGTAATCCTCAATTTCTAGTTGAACAGATTGAATGCACGCTTCTCTCTGGCACCCTAGAAAAAATGTTCAGTTTTTTAACTTTGATTTTAAATGGACAGCACCTGTTCCCCCTAGGGAAATATTCTCAGCAGAAAATCCGGGAGTCCTACAGTCAATAATACAAGAAAAAAAAATATGAGAAATGGGGAAAATATCTTCTGAATAAATACATAGGTCAAGAAAAGAATGATATACTTAGAAGCATTTTTATAGTATCTGTACATCCTCTTTTCAGGGCTGGATTTATCAGCGAAAAGTCCGGCAATGCGTGACTTGGTGTGACACTCTGGCATTCAGAAGGATACAAATTTTTGAGCAAGGTTGTAAATGATATAAAATATCTCCTTTTAAATCTGAGCTGATACAGTTATATCAACCCTATAGTTGTGGCACATGTTAAAGTAACTATAAACAATAATGTTTTCAACTAATAATATCTGGAATAGTTTTTTTTTATCATGTAATAGGTAAGTTCAGATCACCCCATAACCAGAGTGTAATGAAATTGTCAACATTTTCTTCATTTCTTCTTTTCCTGACAAATGGTGTGAACATATCACCTTTTTCTCTTGATGGAAAACCTAACTGGAATACGTCCAAATGCTATTAGGTTTTTCATTTTCTTCTACAACGCAATGCTCGGGAGTGCACGCAGCCTTCATCTGGGCACCACTGTGGAATATTCCTTGTCCCTGACAAAATGCCTGCAAAAGAAAATCAAGCAGAATTGTTCTCTGGTTTGTGTTGCTGTTCCTTTGTTACAGTCTTTCTGAGAAAGTGTGCAGAGGGATTATCTGTGCTGCAGGAATACACAGGGGTTATGTTAACCAAAATGTGTTTAAGATTTTACTCAAGTAATTTTAATGTGCAAACATGTTTAATGAAAGAGTCTTCATGTCCAACACTACCTATGCATATGCTGTATTTTGGAATAACAGAAAGAGCAGTAACATGGACTGCTTGCCATAAGTTTCAAAAGACACTTATTGCAATATTATGTAGGAAGAGGGGAAAATAAAATCAAGTGCTCTTACCCCATGGGAAATATCTGTAGTCTATTCATTGTTTAATTTATTTTGTCTTGAACTAAACCAATAATGGAATATAAAATAAATCCAAGCGAGCATGTATGAGGCGTAGAAGTCAGTATAGGATACGGACATTCTTGCCATCTATAAAATTTTACCTATGGATTACAATTATTAAAAAAGAAAGTAACGTTTTGCTCCAATGGCAATTTAACAAGAAAAAAACCCTTAGTAATATTTTTGTTGACCTCGTAAGCAATTTGATTACCTGCAATAAAATAAAAGCAAGAATACTTAAGATGGAGCGTGTGTGTGTGTGTGTGTGTGTGTGTGTGTGTGTGTGTGCGCGTGTCTATATAGGTATGCATAGATATTTCCTCTAGGACCTCGGTTTCTGAAAAAGTAGTTATGTGGCAGAAACACAGAAACACAGATTTTTGAGTCATCAACACAAATCCCAATGTCGTTTTTAGAGAGGTGGTCCAGTGTGACATAAGTAATCTGATCATTTAAGAAATCATATAACTTAACGGAAAAATAATTTAAAGCTATTTTGAACTCCCCTAGAATTCAGCACAATAAAAATTACTTTGTGCCTCCTTGTATCAGTCAGTTCTAAATACTTTAAAATGTTAATAAATTAAGAGACAATTGGATCTTTTCTCCAGGTCTGTTATTCTCGACAATGCTTTAGTGATTCTTCTAGCAATGTCTGAACCGTAGTATCTTGATTTGCTCTGAATGACAGGTCCAGAGAAAGCATTTCTCCTAATGTTTGGGAAGAGCAATAAATATTTTCTTGGAGCTCTTGTTATGATTTATATTTAAAATCCTAACTAGAGTTATGGGAAGATTTCATAGTGAAACATTTTCATTTTATTTTCACCTCGGCAAAAATGTACCAGCTGTGTAGTGAAACTCATTTGAAGTACAGAAATCACGCCACAGTATTCGATAACTGAACTTCCTAGAACAAATGGCTATTAAGGATACACAGTACAGTCCTTTCAATCCCCAAATAATTTACTACTAAATGTGGGATGGACATTCTGAGGCCAGAACACGCATATATATGCTTATGCCCTTTCCCTTTTCTGTGTCTAAATAATTTCAAGGCCAAAACCAAATATTTATGCCTCACATTTTCCTTAGGAGGATAATTTTATACGGAAATTTATCTTCAAGTTGAAAATGAGAATTAATATTGTACAAATTGTCTATGTCCATTAGGGTGATTTGAGGGCTACTCAGCTACTGTCTTCAAATTTGGTTGATTTAAGGCACAGTAGTCACTATAGAGAAATTCGCACTCTTTATTCAGGCTCATCAGTGTGCTAAAGCTACTGTCTCAGATAGATATATTTTCAAATCAGGAAAAAATAAAATAAAATGCACCTAGAAATCAAATGTCGAGGTCATTAGCTACCACCATTTGGTCTGGCCGTAATGACATCCCAATTGCATGCATGGCAATTTACATACCATTACCCATTATGCTCTGTTCTGCAATTTGGCTTTTGGAGGTCACTGTACCTTGATTTACTTTGTTAAAAGAGAGCATTTTCTAAGCATCAAAGTCATGCTGTTTCAGGGCCCACTATGTCTCTGCTGGCAGCTCCTGCGAAAACAAGGTGCAATGACAAATTGAACTGGAAATCCTGAAATTTTAACCATTAAAAAAAAATCTGGAGAAAAAAAAAACTCACACTATTCTATTTTAAGCAAATCAAAGGACAAGAAAGCTAAATCAGAAACCGGTGTCCGTATGTTTCACTCTTTGGTGCATTTTGCAGCTCTGACATAGATTTCTCTGGCTTCCTTATTTGTGTGGCATTTATTTGTTTTGTTTTTAATTATAGGTGTGAAGTAGCTGCCTCACTGATTCATTTACTTCAGCATTAGCTGCTCATGGTAGATGCTCAATCCACTAGATATGTGTCACAATTTTGGATTGGATACCCATTATCGAGATTGATAGCAGTTATCAAACCTCAAAATACGTGTGTGTTCTCTTTTAAATATTAGCTGTCAGCGTGTGATAAGTTGTGTTGGGTTGTATGGAGCAGGGTTGAGCATATGACACAGTGAGGCTTAGTTTTAAAGACGAACACACTTTATGGCTGAAAATCCATGACAAAAGAGAAAGGCAGGCAGAGTGCCAACGTGTGTAGAAGACAAACACCAGGGTTCAGTAACCATTCCAGATAAAGGAAAACAATTTGACCTTCCTACTTTTGTCTTACAAAATGATTTGTTTTAACTTTTAGCTTTAAAAAGAATAAAAGAGAGAAAGAGCATGAAATGGCTCTGGTGCAGTGGGGATGGTGAGCTTTATTGTAAGTGCTCAGGGAGGTGGGTCTGCCAAAGAAGTATGAAATTCTTGAAATATGTATTCCGTGTAATGCCTGGTTTCATGAAAATATGAAAACTATTTCCATCTTCAAGACCTAATTGAAATTGGGATAGAGCACTTTGGGAACTCATTTTTAAAAAGGACCTTCATTTTTGAGTAGCGTCTTTTTTGTCATGGACTTAACGTGCTTGTGTTGAACACAACCTGTCAGCTTGGCAGAGGTCCACAGCGGTGTATCAAAGCTGCAGGTTATTTATTTTGTCTTAGCAACTTGGTTTGTCCCACTCCTGAATGGTTTTAAATATTTTGCTTACATATTTTTCTGCAGAAATTTGTACATTAATTCTGTCTAATTGGCTATTCTACAGACTTTATGGTATCCTGGCCGAAGAGATGTCTGCAATAAGGAATCCGTGGCACAGTGTTGCCTCTTTAATGGGTACTTTAAAAGTATATAATTGTCCCTTTGTCCATACAGTCGAACAAATATGCTCTTCTTCTGACAAAGGGTTCCTGCTAATTTTATTACTATTGTGTTTTATCGCTTCAAAATATCCTCGCGAAGAGTTCCCTCATAACTAAGTAAATGCAGTGTTTTAATTAAGCGGAAACTTGAAAAGGAAGGCTTCTGCAGAGAGGCTCAATTGCTTCCCACAACCTTTATGAAAAGGGCAGAGTGTTAAAACAAACCTCCCACTTTTATTTTCAAAGGAGAAAAAAAATCGGAGCTAAAGATAATCTCTCCATTAGTATTATTAATAGTGTTCAGCTTTCCTGACATGCTTTAGGAGCAGACAGACTGGTCGTGAGCATCACATTTGCAAGCACTGACGCAGCTCCCGAAGCCTCTGGTGAAAGCAGGGAAGTGTGTTAACCGTAACTGCAAACGGCCTTTGGGGAACAATAGGCTTACCTGAGACTGTGCCCGGCTTTTCAAAATACAAGTTGCTATGTTCTACTCCGTACTCACGTTAGTGAGCATTCCATACTTGACCCAGCATCATTTTGTGAAGGACCATTTCCAATTCTAAACTCCGCTCTCAGCCCCTTTGGATCATCTGATTTGCGCATGATAACATCCACCCACAGAGCAGGGTTGCCGTGCGTGGCCAGTGTTTCTTGCACCAGGACCCCTGGGTATCTGTTTTCCATGGTCTCCCCAATATTTGACTTTTTAGTTCTGTCTCATCTTCTAGCATTTAGGTGACAGAAGTAATTATCTAATAAAACTCACAGTATTAAGCTAATGGCTGTAGATGATCCCAAGATTTTCAGAACAATCGTGTCACGAAACTCTTCAGGCATAGCAGAAGCATTTATCGAGAACAATACAAAATTCTTACAGAGATGGCTGTAACTAGGATATAATTTCTGTTTCACTGTTCTGTTTTATAATTAATCGGCTCTATGTTGCCGGTGTCATTGAATAAAATACCTTGTAATGGCAGTTTCTCTATGCAGGCTGGCCAAGGGAATGGGCTACATTTACATGACTGTATTTTGTTTCAACAGAGCAGTGGCGGCAGCATAATCAGTTTGAATAAGTAATCAGCTTGGATATTGTTTCGAGATTTGTTTTTTCCTTAGGTCAAGTAAGTCCCTAACTGACATACTTTTATAGAATTAGGCAAGGACTAACTGAGTTTGGCATCTAATCTGTTTTAGCCAGTAGTTCATTTTATCTATTGTCCCCATCCATTGGGAGTCCATGCTGCCCATCATATAAACAATGCGTGCTCTCTTTCTTTCTAGAAATAGTGTAAATTTTTGTTTCCAAGATGGACTTTAAAATAAAATATCTCATAGAGCCACATGAAAAAATATACAACAGCTAAACCGCTAAGGAGAGAAGAGGTGTCCAGAAGCAAGACAGATACATGCATATACCACGCAAATACTAAATAGAGTGACACAAAGAAAAAAATCCATTCTAATTTTCGGGGGGGGTGGACAGCACATTTGAAACCTCTCTTTGTTATTTGCAGAGGTATTCTTAATATACATTATGGTGCTCATGAAGAACATATTTTGCCCTGTAAGATTTTTAAATCCTTATGATGGAAAGTCACTTTCTAATGGGATTTTTTACTGGATAGCTTTCTATTTAGATATCTTTCTGTTTAGAGACTCTTCCTAGGTAGGAATATCACAGACCCATATACAAGCCAAATGACCTGTGGATTCTCATAATAAATATGGCATTGGGGCATTGCCATCTTGAGACAGAGGACATTATAGGATGCAAAAAAAAAAATAAGGAATATTAACCCACTATTACATCTGTTAACATGCGATACACACTTAAGAAATAGAAGGTAACGGAGAAAAGGAGCACGAATTATTCTTCTTGATAAATTTGAGAGGATCAAGTAAAATTTCAAAATATTTTACAATTATTTTAATCCTGGAAGAAAATGTTCTCACGTGATTAGAGCCTGAATTGATAAAATCATATTGACACTGCTGTATCTGCTTACACAAATGTGCGTGTGTACGTGTTTTGGGTGTGGGAACATGTGTACATTGATTCACCCACTCACAGGCGAATCACTGTCATGACTTTCTTCTTTCATTAACTAAATTTCATACATAAAATACAAATAAGAAACGATGATGAACTCGTCCCTACTTATGATAGAAAGGAATATAAAATACATGTAACACTATCAGGGCATTAGAGACTACTGTGGCTTCTTAGCCTAAAAGGAATCCAGAGATATAATATGGTTTCATCTGTTGTTATTTTACTCCTTCCAAGCAGCTCCCTCCAACTCTTGGCTCTGAGGCTCAGGGAAAGTAAGCACAGCAGCTGAATTTCACCCCCTCACCCTCCACCTGACTCGTGGATAAAGATAACAGTTCTGTCCCTGTTGCTTTCAGGTCTTTCCTCGAGATGACTTAATTCATCACAAACGGAGTCAGCAATAAAAAATAAGGTTGAAGCTTGTGCTTTAGTATGAACATAAACTGTGCCTTATATATATTCAAATTCCTGTCTAGTTGGAGGAAATATTCATGACTAATATTAAACTAAGCCCAGAATTAGGCAAAATGCAACAGACATATATTGAAGTGAGCATTTTATTATGTGCTATGTCAGTCAGATTAAAGAAAAGAGTGCATGACACCAACAGGATATTACATGTATATCAAACAATCTATTTATATGTGACAGGGAGGGTTTGATTTCTGGAAAGAGTGACAACCCAATGAAATAACAGCTTGCCTTCAAAATTACTGTAGTATAAATGTACATCTTTTAAGATGGAATTTTAAATCTCAATTAACAAAATGTAGATAAATATGCTTAGGAATGAATAGTGACATGCAAAAGAAAAGGGGCTGGAGAAATCTATATAAATTCAAAGGCTTCTCAAGCCATCTGTGCCAGTGTCCAGGACAGAATACTGGAGGAAACTTCCCATGTCTCTTAACAATCTAAGAGCAGGACATCTCAAACAAGTTATTATTACTCTGCTACCCAAACAGAGAAGGGTGCAGGTGCAGGAGGTAATCACCAACTGGAACAAACTAGGACGTAAAATATAAACACTGTTCCGTTATTAGCAACAGATAATCGGGAAATGATTATATTCATAAAACTCAGGTCTACTTTATTCCTTATATTAACACTTTTTCAAATGAAATTTTAGATTTTGCTCTATAAGTAGCCTGCATTTGTTTCTTAATGTTTCCCTCATTTACTAAGGGATAAGGACAGAAAGAAGGCAGACTATTGGGCTAAAACAGTATAATTACTATTTGTCTTTCATGGAGGTGGCCTTTGGAAAGAAAGAAAGAGAGAGAGAGAGAGAGAGAGAGAGAGAGACAGAGAGAGAGACAGAGAGACTAAAGTTGAAACCACTAACTTCATTACCAGCAAAGATAAAGTGCAGTGAGACAGAAATTCTTTGAGTTCACAATCATTACACTTGGATGCTCTTACCAAGTTCTGGGATAAGAGGAAAGAACAATCAATGGTCAATTGACTTTATTTCCTTTTCTTAAATTATAATTTGTATGACTTTTACATGTTTCTAGGATTAGCTGAGCAAACCACACAGAGACCACCTGACAAGCATCCATAAAGTACATGCAATGAGAAAAACAGGTTGGATGTGATGCTTGTCAAGCGAGGTTCTCACAGCCGCAGCAGGGAGCGCTCTGACAGAAGCTCCTCTCTCTCATTTCCAGAGACTCAGGCAATATCCAAGTGGTGCATGTGGGGGAGCTACAGGACAGAGACAATCAGACCTGGCTTTGGACATCAATAATGGCAAACTGTATTTTCTCATAACCTTTCCTTCTTTGTTCAAAAGGGGACTTCCATTTTATACTGTAATCTGTGACTTTTGAAACGGACATTAAGGAATCTTGCCGACAGATACTTCTGGCTGATTTTCTTTCTCTGTCCCTCTGGCTGGTTTAAAAGAAAATCATCATGGCTGTCTTATGTGCAGGTGAAAAGTACCAGACCTTCAGGAGACAATTAAGCTTCCTTCCACCTTAAGATTTCTGATGGGATTAAGTTTTTAGGAAATGTTAATCAGTGTGGGACACTAATATGACAGTTCGGTGAATATTGCCTCTACATACTCGGATCAAGCCATTTCCACAATACTCGGGTTAAGATCTTGGTTTGAGTATTTTCCACTTCCAATTTCCATTTCCATTGTACTTCATTATCTGCAACTTCTGAATGCATTGCTAATGCCATCTTAATCATAAATGGACATTTGACAGTGTAACAACAACAACAAATGATGACTTAGGAACTATAAAACTCTAAGATACAGAGTATGGTAAAGGTGATTTGCTATACATAATTGATCATTGTAGCATGATCTTGACAATCCTAAGGTAAAAAATTTAATGATGCTTGATTGGGAATGACTCTCTCTCTCTCACTCTTTCTCTTTCTCTTTCTCAATTTCTCTCTCTCTCTTCCCCTTGAGAGTAAGAATTTTACAGAAAAATATCCTCTCCCAGGAGAGGTAGCACACTTGGCACCTATATGATAGATCAGTCATGATAAAAAAAAATGTATCTTGCTTGAATACCTCCTACTAGGCAGCCTCAAATAATCCTCAACCCCTTGGGAGAATATTGAGAATTTGAATCTTTAAAACACTTATGGGGGGCAAAGGAGAAGAGATAAATAACAGAATGCTTTAAAGTGTAGTTATAAATTGGGCTCCAATATTTTCTTTTGGGTAGGTTTACAATTTGCAAGGCCCTGTGCCATGGACAGAGTTTAAGCACATCTGGCATATGTACCCTCCAAAAAAAAAAAAAAAGGCAGGAGGTGGTTAAGTCATCTGGTGAAACGATTTTAGTATACTGCAACTCCAATTAATTGCACAGCAAACTTCTGAGTAAGACACAGAAGAGTGGCTGCTTTTTTTCTTTTTTTCTTTCTTTCTTTTTTTTTTTTTTTGTAGAATATTAGAAGTCACTGGCTATTTGGAGATGAGAGATCATTCTTATTGGCTCATAAAGCTAGATACATATCCAGAGATAATGATTGTGAAAAAGCATCATGGAAGTCTATGTTTTAATAACTCGGTTAATTTGAGTACCATGAAATCCAATTCTAACTATGTGTATTGTTTCATTTTTGATGATATTGGCACCAACTTCCTCATATGTCCGTTGTACATAAAGTTTTTCCTGAGCCCCACCCAGGCTTTTGTCTCCTCAATGTGTTGAAGTCTGTCTTCTGAAGAAGCTATTAGTGTTTGTGGTTCTGGTCTATGCTTCTCCAGATGTACGAAGCCTTTATTCAGATAATACCCTACATCTGATACATTCACTTCACTAGGTGTGGTGAGAGGTAAATGTTTGAATGTATTGCCTCAGAAGCAATACCAAAAACTCTCATTTAATCTAAATGCATTCTGTTGCTTAAATAGAGTAAACAGAGTCATTGGACAATAATGATATATAATAACTAATATGAAGAAAGACATTTTATTGACATGGCAGTTTAGGCCTAGACTAGTGATACCTAAACTAGCAAGAAATATGGAAAATACAGCTGTTTTTTTTTTTCCTCACCTGCCCTAATAATGTTTTATTTGGGATTTATTTTCTTCATTGATTGTATCGAAGTTATTTCATTTGCTACTGACTAAGCAGCGCTTGCAACTCCTTGGGAAGCCTTCAGACAGTAAATGACTAGACTAAAAAGAGAAATGGAACTTTTTTCCACGGGAAAGCCTTTACCAATTGTTTACTAAATGAATGAGTAAATGAATAACCACACAAACGGGTGAACACAGACATTTGGATGTGTAGTTGAAAAAGGGTAAAATAAAAAGCCAAAATTGAACTTGGAATCATGATAAAGATCGAATGGTATTTAAAATGATTACTATTTAAAAAAGGAAGTATTAGGTTGCCACTTTACATCCACAGTGTGCTAGGCTGTGTGTTATCAGGAATGTTCCCGAAGAGTTCCAGTCAGGCTCTGTCCAGTGCTGTTCTGCAGACACCCTGCGTTTGACTGTAGTAATGGTTTAAAACCACCTAGGGCCCTGCTTTTGAACATATAGTCCCCTCTATGCCTCGCTCCTTTTCCCAAGCTACATTATTCCTTCTTACTTTGTGACCCTCGATCCATCCACTGTCTCTTGGTTGGCATTTTTCTTGCCTTCTCAAGTCCATGACCACTGGTTCACATTACTCAGACAACCTCCCAAATCCCACAAGACTCAGGGCATATATTTCTGTTACAATATTTCAGGAAGATATCTGCACCTCTTGAATTAGCCCATGTTTTATTCATTTCTTTAACAAACTATTCAGCACTGTGCCTGATAGAAAAGGGCAATCAGTGCATTTGGTGACTAAATCTAGACTGGGACATATAGATAACAGATATAAAACCATCCTGACAACATGAGTATATGTTAAATTATCTGGGAGGGAAGAGAATAGATATTATGCTAGAAAGCAAACATTAAAAATACATTAAGGACAAGTAGCAACACTTAATGTTTGATAAGCACAGACCCATAAAAACAAAAGTGTAGAAATGACTCATAAGGATGTGACTTTCAGGTAGTTAGTAATGCATACATGCAATAATTACTTTCTCAATTTGAAGACTTTTGAGCTAGTCTCCCAAATGAGCTGCATATGTTAACCTACCAAGGGTACCCCTGCAATCTTTTTGTTTTGTTGTGCTGTATTTTGTTATGTTTGCAAAAAATGTAACCTTCCCATTTTTAACTTTTGAAATTAATTAATTTTTGCTATGGTCTAGCATATGACTGGTTTTGTAAAAGTTTATGATCACTTAGGTAGGAGGATTTGCAGATAAAATGTTTGATATATATGTGTTATACCTTAACAATTACATTATTCATTTCTGTCTTTAATTATATTTTGTCCATTTAGTCTACTGGAAAGTGAGTACATGATGTTAAAATTATCCCATAAAATTTTTACTTATATAATTTACTCCTAGTATTTGCCTATTTCATAATAGTGATGCAGTGGTATTTGGCACATATAAGTTCAATGTTATCAGATTCTATATAAATTATATGCATTAAGTGTTCATCAATAGAAAATAACCTTCTTGTTTCATTAATTCTTTTGCCTGAAATTTTACTATCCCTTACACCTTGCTTTAATTTTGTTCACCTTTGTTTGGCATATCTCTTACTGTTGTCATTTTTTAAGTCTTTTAATTTTTTTAGGTGCTTAAATCAGGATATATTTAGATTTTGACTGATTTCACTTATTATCATACATTTGGATTTGGTTGCATCAATTTTATCTTTTATATTTTTGTTTCAATTTCAAGTGCCTCTGACATTTTGTTTTCTGGATTTTATTTATTTTATTTTTGCTTTCTGTATTAAAGGTAAATCTATGCTTAGTGTTCAGCCTACTGGCAATTACTTTTCCTTATTATTTTTTAAAGATTTATTTATTTATTTATTTATTTATTTATTTATTTATTTATGAGAGAAAGCAAGTGTACAAGCCAGGGGAGGAGCAATGAAGGAGGGAGAGAATCTCAAGCAGACTTCCCACTCTATCCCACAATCTTGAGATCATGACCTGAGCTGAAATCAAGAGTTGGACACTTAACTAACTGAGCCACCCAGGCACCCCTGGCAATTACTTTTCTATGTATTCAAAATGACTTAAAATCTCACACATCTAAACTAAATGCCAAAACAAAACAAAAAGCAATGGACTGATTCCACACAAATGTAATATGGACTTTTAATCAAGAAGGATTATATCTTCTTGGAGTCTGCAAATTAAGATGTTCAAGTGTACACCGGTCATATGGGTGGTTTCACTCTCTTCTTTCCCCATTATTCTTCATCCTTTTACCTTGTTTTGTCCAAGCAACCAAAGGCACACACAGATTCCAGCCAGAAGGACTATGTGACTGTGCTCAGAAACACAGGGCTCTGGTTTATTTCATTCTTCAACTGTTATTCCCGTCACTGCTCTTTGCCCTCATGAGGTGTTGCTGATGAATACTAGAATGGTACTGTCTGCTAAGATCATGGCTATTTGTCCTATTTGTCTACAAGGTAGTAAAGATCTGCTCATCTGCAGAGTAGGGAGCACTTTTTGAAGGATGCCAAACCTACAGCACTTCCACGATCTCAGCTCAAATATTGTACCAGGGTCCCATTTGCATGGAAAAGCATGAGACCTTTTATACTGCAGATGTTCTCCAACAAAAGCATTTTTATTGTATGTTTGACTACTGTTTCTGATACTTTTTTCTTAATTTTGGGGGGGTTTCTTAGTATTTATAGTTGAGTTTCTGTTCTTTGTATAAGGTCCTTTCTTTGTGTTCTATTTTTAAATAGACTTTATATTTTATAACTGTTTTAAGATCACAGCAATATTGAACAGAAAATGAGATTTCTCATATATCCTCTGCCTCCACACATGCAAAGCTGTTCTCATTATTAACATCCCCCACCAGAGAAGTACAATGGTTAAAATTGTTAAACCTATATTGACGCATTATAATCATCCAAAGTTCATAGTTTATATTAGGGTTAATTCTTGGAGTGGTTCATCTTATGAGTTTTTACAAATGTATAATGTTGTTTCCATCATTATAATTTCATACAAAACAGTTTCACTCATTAAAAATTACCTGTGCTCTGTGTATACATCCCTTCTTCCCACTCAACACCTAATAAGACTATTGATCTTTTTACTTCTCTCTACATGAATTTTCCTTATCCAAAATGCCATATAGTTAGATTGATACAATATGTAGCCTTTTCAGATTAGCTTCCTTCATTTAGCAATATACATTTAAGTTTCTTCCATGTCTTTTCATGACTTTTTTTTAAAGATTTTATTTATTTATTACACACACACACACACACACACACACACACACACATTACAAGTAGGCAGAGAGACAGGCAGAGAGAGAGGAGGAAGCAGGCTCCCCGCCGAGCAGGCAGCCTGATGCGGGCCTTGATCCCAGGACCCCGAGATCATGACCTGAGGCGAAGGCAGAGGCTTTAACCCACTGAGCCACCCAGGCGCCCTCTTCATGACTTTTTATAGCACTGAATATTTCACTGTATGGATGTACCACTGTTTATTTATACATTCATCTAATGAAGGACATCTTGACTGATTCCACCTTTGGCAATTATGAATACAGCTGCGATAACATCTATGTCATGGTTTTTATGTGGACATAAGTTTCCAATCCCTTTGGGCAAATACTGAGGGGCAGGAATGCTCGATTGTATGATAAAAGTGTATTTAGTTTTGTAAGAAACTGGCAAATGATGCTCCAAAATGGCCATTCTATTTTTCATTTCTACCAGCATTGAAGGAGAGTTTTTGTTCCACTTCCTCACCAGGATATGGTATTATCAGTGTTCTGGATTTTTGCCATTCTAATGGTTGTGTAGTTCTATTTCATTGTTGTTTTAATTTGCATACCCCTGATGACATATGACATGGAGTATCTTTTCATAGGCTTATTGTCATCTACATATCTTTTGTGAGATGTTTGTTAAGATTTTGGCTCATTTTCTAATTGGGTTGTTTATTTTCTTATTGTTCAGTTTTAGGACTTCTTTATATATTCATTAATAGATATAGGCTTATTTAGGTTGTCTATTTCTTGTCCTGTGAGATTTGGCAGATTGCGCCTTTCAAGGAATCAGTCTCTTTCACTTAGGTTATGAATTTTGTGAACACAGAGTTGTTCACAGTATTTCTTTCTCATCCTTTTAATGTCCATGGGATCTGTAGTGATGTCCTCTCTGTCATTATTGATATTAATAATATACATTCTTGCTCTTTTTTTCTTGCCTCTTTCAAGGCTTATCAGTTTTATTCATCTTTTCGAAGAACCAGCTTTTGTTTGATTTTCTCTATTGATTTCCTGTTTTCAATTTCATTGATTTCTGCTGAAATTTTTATTAAATTTTTCTTCTCCTTACTTTTGATTTAATTTGCCTCCCCCTCCCCTTTTCTAGTTTCCTATGGTGGGATGTTAGGTTACAGATTTTAGACCTTTCTTTTTTTTTTCCAGAAATATGCATTAAATGCTATTAATTTTCCTCTAAGCACTGCTTTTGTATGTCCCATAAATTTTGATAAATTGTGTTTTCATTTTCACTTAGTTCAAAATATTTTTAAATTTTTCTTGAGATTTCCCTTTGATCCATGTGGTATTTAGAAGTTTGGTTTTTACTCTCCAAGTATTTGGGAATTTTCCAGCTATCTTTGTTATTTATTTCTGAGAGTAGACATTGTATGATTTATGTTCTTCTAATATTGTTTGTTAAGAATATAATCTATCTTGGTGAATATTTCATGTTAGCTTAGGAAGAATATGTATTCTGCTGTTGTTGGATAAAGTAGTCTATAGATATCCATTAGGTCAAGTTGATTGATGGTATTGTTGAGTTCAACTATATCCTTACTGATTTTCTGTCTGCTGGTCTGTACATTTCTGATAGAGGGATGTTGAAGTCTCCAACTATAATAGCAGATTCATCTATTTCTTCTCACAGTTCTATCAGTTTTGCCTCACGTATTTTGATGCTCTGTTGTTAGGCACATGCACAGTAAGGATCATAGGTCTTCTAGAAGAATTGACCCCTTTATGATCATGTAATGTTGCTCTTCATCCCTGATATCGTTTTCACTCTGAAGTCTGCTCTTTCCAAAATTAATATAGATACTACTAATTTCTTTAGATTACTATTAGCATGGTATACCTTTCTTCATACATTTGCTTTTAATCTGTAGGTCTTTGTATTTAAAGTGGGTTTCTCATAAATAGCATATAGTTTGGTACTTGTTTTTTGATCCACTCTGACAATCCTTGTCTTTTAATTTGTACCTTTAAATCCTTGATATTCAAAGATTTGCATTAATATTTATCATATTATTATTCTCTATTTGTTGCCCCAGTTCTTTGTTTTTCTGCTTTTTGTGATTTTATTTAAACATTTTATACAATTCCTTTTTCTCTCCCTCTTTAGCATGTAGTTATACTTCTTTTTTTACTCTTTTTAGCAGTTGCCCTAGAGTTTGCAATATGCACAGCAAACCCAAGTTCATTTCAAATAACACTATACCACTCCTAGGTAATATGAGTCCTTTATAATAACAAAATGGTTCTAATTCTTTTCTCTAGCCTCATGTATTTTTACTGCCATAAATTTCAGTTATATGTGAACATATATAAACATATAAATATAAAAATATATAACACACATAAGCATACATAATTAATAACAGTTTTACAATTCTTATTTTGAAGAAGCGGTTACTTGTTAGATTAATATGGAACAAGAAAAATAAAAATTTTTTGTTTTAACTTCACTTACTCCTTCTCTTATGCTCCTCTTTTCTTTATGTAGATCCATATTTCTGATACTATAGCAGCATAGAATATACCTTCAGTTTCAGGGATCTCATCTGTCTTGTTCACTATTATGTATCCAGCCCCTAGAACATTCTCTAAGTCTAGAAGGCACTTAATAAACATTTTTTGATAAAATGAAAAAGAAATAAATGAATATTCTGTAGACTGTTGCCTTTACCTTTATTGCAAATGTCACGCTTATATCACTGTCACAGAAACTAAGAACAACATGGCTGCATATGTATTCCAAGGTACTGGTGCTGTTAGCATCAAGTAACATTTAATGAAATAGAAAAGAAAGATTACTAAATGTTCTTTTACCCTGAAACTATGTGGCAAGTTTGCATTCTAAAATGTATGATTGCTCACAGACTGGCCACAGTTAATCAATCACAGGAAGAGTTTT